>JAFIRS010002211.1:0-239906 GCA_018342105.1 Gonioctena quinquepunctata | reverse complement strand
TGGGGTATTCCAAAGTGATGCTTGTATGTTTCAACATACAGTTCCATAAGTGATGGACTGAATCAAACCCAAACTAACCCTGAATAGTTCAAAAACTTCTACCAGAAGTAAGATATCTGTTTTGTTATATGAATCATAATATTCTACTTGATTCCTACATCCAAACTCGTTTAGCATTCACATATTTCTGCGCATTATATTTTTATTCTCTAGCTCATTGTAGATAAAAATTTTCGGAACTGTCTACAGAATCATATAGAAACACTCATTTCTACGGAAGCAGTTTCCGTTGTTTCTCTGTTGAATCTTCGAACTCGTATTCGAGAATATCGGACTTGTCTATATGGAAAGCTGAAGTATCTAGTATTCGTGAATCTGAAACTACCAATGGAACAAAAATGTATAATATAATATTTTATGTTTGTTGTAAATTGATACGTCCTTCTGGTCTTGTAGAAATCTGCATGATCATAAATTGACAATCATAACATGAAAAATTATGGAATACAATTTTTTCACGACTTGTTTCTCTATGGTCACGTACTTTCATATCGTCTCACACATATGACAAACAGTGGCTCTATTGAATGCAAATTTCTCCTGTGTTCGGTTAATGAAATACCATTTCTACATTTTCAACCAATTTCTTCGAGCTCTTGAACGAACATTTGTTCACAGCCTCTGCCCCTGAAAGATTTGTAGAATGATAGAGAATCATCATGATCGCTTTCAAATATCGTAGGAAATATGTTGTAGGAAACATAATCTTGATATTGACTTGAAACAAACTCCAAATCAGCATATATGACGAAAATAACAGTTTCTCTGTTTTCAGAATTATTGGAATGCAACATATCTTTACCTGGCTGCGAATGTTCAATTCCACACTCGTTGAATATTTTTCGGCTCGTGAATAAAAGTAGTGGAATCTATCGTGAAATGACTTCTTCTCATGAAGAGTTCCTAGCTGAGATGATAAGAGTCTAGACAAGTTTTCAATCCAAACAAGATGATACTGAACTGGCGGAGAATCAGAGGTATTGTCTTCTTCGTCGCAGTGCTGGTTCTGGATCATCAACAGATTGATCTTTTTTTTTGTCTTCGTTTGGGTAAGTTGAAAGTGGTTGGAGGATTTTCTCCTTTTTTTCGGTATGTAAATATTCGCTGATAAATCATCCTGCTTCTCAGAACGTGGAACTTGTTTTACCGACATTGGAGACTGACTCCGTTTCGGATTCAGCACCATTGAATGATGGGGATACAAATCGTTTCTAGCACTGCTAAGAAAAAACAGTGCTCACGATGCTGCGGGGCAAAATGGATTTGATCATCATTCTCAATATCAACATATGTCTTCTCCAGCTTGATATATTTGGGAAAGTCTATATACGATGAACCTCTCTACGGTGTAAATTTGTTTATATTCAATTGTAGGTTATTAATCTTTCCCATAGTCGATCGACTACCATTTTCTCTAAATTTGTCAGAGTTTGTAAGTGAACTATCCGTTACATTGTTATCGAACCGATTAGTCAAGATGGTGTCTCGGTGAATGGGTTAATGCTTCGTATTCAAATATTTCAATTCTGCGGTCTCTTCATTTCCTTGATTTGTAAAGAAATCCACAGATTTGTATTCACTTCAATGACCATACATTTTTTCAAAACAATTCGTTTATCCCGGTTGTGGAGTAGTTTGCAATCAACCAATCACCGCCGTTGATCCCAATGTTTCAGATTAGTTATGATATTGTTTCTTTTACGCCCTTCGAAAATTGCTGCCGTATCTTCTCATTGAACTCGGTGCTAACCTGTGAGAAGGTATCTGCCTATGACACGCATCGTTGCTTGAAGATCTATCGCTGACCAACTAGGGCGCAACTCGTTCCGTTGCTTTTGAGTTTCTCCGGGTATTCTGCTGCAGATTGACATTCTATCAATGAGCGAGTCTGAGTGAATAAGAACTAATAACGATTTCGCCACGAAGTACAGTTGTATTGATATCCATCATCTGGCATAATCATGAGACCAAAGATCTCTGATAATAAAAACCTGCAGAACGGAGATTCCCGAACGTCCTTATATAAAACTTGTGCAAAAAGTACCCATATGAACCTTTATAAGAAAAAACATGGGATTCTGCTCCAGAAACCTCATAGTTTCCCTCATACTACTTTTGTTCACCTCTTCATGACGCTTATTGATATGACAGTTTTCATACCGGTTATTGTGTAAATGGATGAGGAAAATAAATTATTTCGCAAAATTCCAAATGCAATAATATTAATTACTTTCAATCAATTCGACGAACGGGAAATGAAAGCGTAGTGCCATATTAATCAGAGTTACATTCCTCATATTTCTTCAATCGAATCGGAATCCACACGGGCAAAGCCGCAGAAATATTGATTCTCCAATATTAATGACGAATACTCACTGTGACTATGAAATACAGACTTGTAACTATCTCCAAAACTCCTGTAGTCCAAATGAGTAGCATTGGTGTTTTTTGCATGGCAGGAAGTGATGATTCTGCTATCCTGAAAAAATAATCGAGGTCTGCAGAAATCCAATCTTGACAAGTATTGATTGGGTGAATTCTGAAGCAAGCACTGATAGTTCCAATACCTAAGAGCAACAAAGATACTGAACTGATCGATATCTAAAGGCTCATTTCTCTCCTGAGTATGGTAACTGAAGATATTGATAAATTCCTGCTAAAAAAACTAAATGTTTTTGAGGGGAAAGTTGAAACTCATCCCCGATGAACGGTTTCCGAAAAAGGCATAATATTACGTTCCAAGTGACAAGGATTGTTCACGAGATTGGAGAGAACAGAATACGGTTTTGCTATATGGGAGAAGCCTTCGACAAAGTTCGGACGGACTGATAACAAAGTTATGTGATGCACGCTGCCTTTATAGATGTTGAAAATTATATATCTAACTGAACGGACTTTTCGGGTGAAAATAAGATAATAATTTTCATCAATTCGCCGTATTGATGCGGGTGTTCCACAGGAGTCATGCCTGTCACCGCATTTATATTCACTATCCGCATGACTTTTTTTTTTTTTTTGTGTTCTGGTTCCCACGAAAAGGGATATCCTGTAATGTTCAGAGAACATCGTGGGAATCAAGGGAAAGAAGGTAGGAGTTTGTGTTCTTCTTGAATTTCTAGAGGTTGTATGCCTCGGGGAACACCTCCCTAGGCAATGAGTTCCAAAGCCTCGCTGTTCGTTGGATGAACGAGTCTTTGGACAGTGATGTTCTGCAGGTCTCCAAAGTGACTACGAAGGGGTGTGATGACTGAACTTGACGGGTTAGTCTCGAAGAGACTGCCAAAGCAGGAACGATTGTTGATATTTCAGAAGAGCATCGCCCATGGAAGTATCTATGAAATAGAGACAAATCGCCAACTTTTCTACGGTGTTCCAGACAAGTGAGCGAGTTTGTGAGCGAGGCATCACCGACGAGACGAATTGCCCTTTTTTGGACAGAATCCAATAGCCTCAGGATATGTTTAGGTGCCGCGCTCCAAATATGGGAACAGTATTCCAGGACAGGACGGATCTGTGCCTTATAGATCATAAGCAGCTGAGTGGGGGTGAAATAGCTCTTGGCACGAAACAAAAAACCAAGTTTTTGGGATGCACTTTTGGCAATGGACCTCACGTGATTTTCCCAGGAAAGGTTATTGCTGATAGTAATACCAAGCATCGATATGGATGACTTCAGTGGTATGGTTACTCCTGACAAAGTTATGTTAGGCACAGTGAGATCGGCTTTTTTAGAGAAAAGACATGCTTGTGTTCTATTTGCATTGAATTCCACCAAGTTATTAGATCCCCACTCGAGAATTGTTGCTAAGTCCATATTTATATTATTAACATTTCTTCCCCGTTCATTTCTGGTTTCACGGGCTGATATAGGGGCCCTGGAAGGGAAAGCGGTATGGAGGGTACTATCATCGGCAAAGCTGTGTACTGGACATGAAGTTGCTTTCAACAGGTCACCTATACTAGAACGAATATTGCTATGTATCCGGAAGACACTGTTTTATACGCAAATTCGTTCGCAACCGAAGTGACCGCGGACAGGTGCCATATACAGAGAAATATGGAATAGAACTTAATCCACAGAAAACTTAAAGGATACATTTCGCAAACGAATTTCACAAATGTGGGCATCTTTGGGAAATTAAAACTTGAAGGCGAAGTGGTGACGGACGTGTCCTATATAAAACATCTAGAGGTTTATGTAGACTGCAGATTTTACTTTCACGATCATATTTCGGGCACAGTGACTGAGTTCCATCCTGAAATTGGAGGTATATATCCGTAAATAGCGAGAGGAAGTGAGTCGTCCACCGAAAACAAACTATTGCAGTATGAATAGCTACTGCGACCGATTATAGTATATATTTGTCCGATTTTTGCAGTGCCCCTCACATCCTCCTCCAAAGTTTACAGGTACTGCAAAATGAGATCCTTCGTATTATCACCGATAGTGGTAGCTCCGCTCAGGTGGACGGAATACACGTGCAATGCAACCCAGAATATATAGAAGATTACATAGAAAGATCATGCTACAAGTTTTATGAAAATTTTTTCACGAAAAGCTCGATGATGCGGAATATTACCAGGTTTGACAGTCATAATTCGGAACCTAGAAGATATGGCTTGATTCACCAGTCTCCAGAAATGTTCCACAAATGATGAAATTGATGCACAAAATATTAAACGAAATCCAGGTATACTGTACTATAATTGTGCCAACAACATGACGCAACGGGTAACATATATGTCTTCTGTCGAAAAGTCTCGGGTTCGATTCCCGATTAATATTTGCGGAAAATTCTTTTGAAAATTATGTGCGCCTTCGAATGCAAAACTATCCCTTTCAACCCATATTAATGGCAGCGAATAGCGCCAATGTTAGGTGGCTATAGGAATCCTAGATCGAAAGATCGCCGAATTCCTAAAAATATGTTTTTTAATTTGTTTTTTGGTTTCGAAGAGAATTTAACAAACGCATTATTACGGAATTTTAAAATCCAATCATTCTGATGGACACGGTAGAAAAACTACTCAAACCTTAGCGGAAACGCATGAAGTTTGAAATTCCGTAATCCATGAAATTTATTGTATTGAGAGCACTGATTGAAAATCCTCAGGTCACCTCAATCTGGTTTTTCGTGGGTACCAGTAGGAGTCTTTTGTCTGGTTGCAAGGGGGCCCTCGTTCAATACACGAAAGTTAGGGATGGCCCACTGATGGACTGCTCGACCGCTTTTCCCTGTCTGATGGAAAGGAGTCCCATTCACCCCTGCCTGATAAAAGGTTTTTCAGAAAAGGTATTGGATTAGGAAAAAATTCAAAGTGCTTTTTTCTATGGGATTTTTGAATACCATAATACGATATATATATATATATATATATATATATATATATATATATATATATATATATATATATACAAAAATGTGAAAAGCATCAAATTATAGATAGCATACTGTATCCTACTGTATAATATTATTTGATTTCCAATCTGGCTCACTCGATTTGGTCGATAGACAGAAAGATGGGGAGAGAACGAGGGGCAAATTACAAAAAAAAAAAACAAAGTCTGTCATCAACTTGTCATTATAAGTCAGTCTTTATTCATTGTAATTTATATACGAGATCACATATTCGTGTTGTAAGTGTTGTCTTACATTCATGATCAATCAAGCATAAACATCATCATCCAATCAATCATAAATATCATCATCCAGCAAGCATACTATCACACCGCAAGCAATCCAGTAAGTCGAATGAAAAAACTCATGAGACCGAACATGGCCGCTTCGAGACGGATATGATTCAAACAGTTTACTTAAGTCGAAGGAGCATTCACATCAACTCAGGTCCTTCGAATCAATCAAATCAAACAAGACATCCCAAACTAGTCAAGTTAGGACTTGGTTCCAATGAACAATTCTACTTTCCTGTGCCAGTTCCGTTGAAATTTGAAAACCAGACAAGACAACCACTCAGCCATTCAGTCAAAGGTAACTGGGGATAGATCCAAGAGTAAGTCTCGCTTTCCTCAACCAATTATTCTTCTTTGTTCTCAACTTATTTATCGCTGTGGGTTCTCATCGGTCAAAATGACCGAAGAACAAATCGAAACTTTGCATTACAAACGAGGTGGTATCAAAGCAAATATTACACGTTTCTCAGAATTCTTACAAAACATAAGAGATGATTCCCTATTAGAAGAATTATGTACATGTTGAGAAAAAATGGATCATTCATAGAATGAGATACAAAATATCCAAACGGAATTAGAATTGACAGACAAAAACACCACAGTTGAAGATCAACTAACTGAAAGAGAAGAACTTGAAAACTCTGTCTTCAAAGCTGTTGGTCACGCAAAGCGGTTGTTAAAACAATTTACAAAACCCCCAATCATTGTAAACACCCCTCCAAATCCTCAAAATCTTCTAAATAATTGAGTTATACAAAAAAAGAATTCAAAATTGCCAAAACTGAATTCACCTGAATTTCATGGGTCATACGAAAAATGGCTTCAATTTTCTGATACCTACCTACAGAGCCATGATCCATGATTGCCAATCTATGAATAAAATTCAAAAATTTTGGTATCTGAATTCTTGCATCACAGGTGAAGCCGCAAATGTCTTGACAGCTTTGGAAGTATCTGAAGCAAATTATGATAAAGCGTGGGATCTCCTTTGCGAACGGTATCAAAATAAGAGGGTCATAATTCAATCGCATTCAAACGCAATATCTGATCTGCAGAGTGTGCAGAAAGAGTAGCACATTTCGCCCAGAAATATAATTGTTACTGTAAATCAACATTTGAGAAGTCTTGAATCTTTACAATTACCTGTATACCTGCATCCTCATAGTTTCATCCAAATTAGATGCGACTACAAAGCTAAACGCATTGAATCTTAAATCAGATCTACCTAGATTTGAAGAATTCACTTCATTTTCAAATCAAAAGTGCTATTAGAGGGTTTACATTCGAACAAGCAAGTTTGTCATTCATCGCCAAAACATCTAGTTGAAAGAACATCTCACAATTCAAGTATTGTGCATGTTGCTACCACAGATCCAGTGTGCATTCTTTGCGAAAAGGTTCATTTTATATTTACATGTAGAAATTTTCTGAAACTTAGCATACCACAACGTATTAACGAAGTCAGGAAACTGAAGGCATGTGAACACTGTCTACGAAGGGGACACTCATCGGAGGATTGTAAAAATCCACATTCTTGTAAGAAATGTTCTCTTCATCACAATACTCTTTTGCATTCAGAAAGAGAGCAATCTTCTACTGTCACAGCCTCGGCGCCTTTGCCAAGTATTGAAGGTCCTTCACAATCTGTTTCTAACATTTCACAATCAACTTTCACTGCTTGCTTGCCGGAAAATGCACTTTGAATCATACGTAATGCTTTCTACAGCAATAATATGCATTAGTGATAAATATGGTGAAACTTGTTGTAACTTAATACGGCTCTGTATTTCGTGATTCTAGTACCTCTGTGAAAATCTGCACGTACGCCACTCTCATGTCTCAATTGTCCCGAGAGCTGGCGCCCTCTAATCAAGTTTTGAAATGTCATAAAAGTATTGCATCATCTTGTCAGTATATTTTGATCTAAAGTTTTTGAGATCTTTTGTAAACAGTTATTTTATCGAAAGTATTCGTTTTCTACGTGTTGGCTATTGTTCAATCCTTTGTGTGTTACTAATGTTCCTGTATTTTTGACAACTTCGAATAGTAAATTGTGTTTTTGTGAACAGTTTGACTTATTTCGAACCACCCAGACGCTAGACCATACCGGTGTGTGGGATTTCGGCGGGGAAATAACCATAAATATCGAGCTATTCTAGACAATTGCTCACAGTCAAATTTCATCACTGAAAGGTTATTCGGAATTCTACAACTTCCTCTATCAAAGGTTACACATTCAGTTGAAGGTTTCGGTTCGAATATAACGTCCATACTCCACAAAACACATGCTACGAATAAATCAACAACAAATTCGTACGTTTTTCGAGATGTACCATTTTTGATATCTAAGAAAATCACAAGGGACAAACCTGCATTTTCATTTGATGTGAGCTATCTCAGAATTCCACAAAATATTGTTTTGGCAGATGAAAAATTCATAGAACCTGGTCCAATCGACCTGCTCATTGGAGCTTCTATTTTTTGGGATTTGATTTGTGTCGGAAGAATGAATTTACTCAATAATCATACAGTTTTACAAAAAACAAGGCTTGGTTGGATATTGTCCGGACCTTTGCCACTATCATATGCAAATACTTCAAGTTCAGTATGTAATCTTACATAACAGATCGATAATATTCAAGATTTGTTAGAGCGCTTCTGGAAAATAGAAGAATGTCAAACACAAGTGGAATATTCTCCAGAAGAAGCAGAATGCGAAGAACATTTTATTAAAACCACAGTTCGCAACGAATCCGGTAGAATCATTGTCAGTTTACCTGTTAAGGACAACATGAAACAATTTGGTGAGTCTTTTGACACAGCTCTCAAGAGGTTTTATGCCATAGAGAAAAAACTATTGAAAAACCTTGATTTCAAGCGCAAGAATATGTATCTTTTATGAACGAATATGAGGAATTCGGACATATGTCAAAAATGGATACTAAAAATGATTCGTTTATAAATTTGACATACTATTCACCCCATCATGGCGTACTAAAACTGGCCAGTAGCACCACAAAGCTCCGTGTCGTTTTTGATGGTTCGGCAAAAACTTCTAGTGGGATTTCACTGAATGATGTTTTAAAAGTTCAAATTCAAATTCAGTAAATATCCCTAGACATATTATTTGTCCCAATCCAATTTCTATTGAATTGCACTGTTTTGTAGATGCTTCAGAAAGGGCCTATGGAACTTGTTGCTATCTGCAATCAACTGATCAATTCGGTAAAATTCATGTTCATTTAGTTTGCGCAAAGTCCCGAGTAGCGCCGCTCAAGGTAGTAACACCACCCAAGCTCGAACTCTGCGCAGCTCTGCTAGGTATTCAACTTACTCAAAAGGTACTTCAAGCTATTCCTAACAATATCGAATTTATTCATTATTGGACTGACTCAACTATTGTATTAGCATGGATTAACACTGAGCCACATCAACTCAAGACGTTTGTGTCTAATCGAGTCACTGGAATACAGCAATTTTCAAATAAAAATCAATGAAGTCATGTTTCCCCTGCATCGAATTCTGCAGATATCATATCACGAGGTCTCAATCCAAGGGAATTGATAGAATGCAAAATGTGGTGGACCGGTCCTGCTTGGATGTCCCAAGAGAAATGTTTTTGGCCCAAAGCTGATATTTCGCCGATTCGAAAATTCCTGAGCTCAAGAAAATCGATATTAGTCTAATATCAGTGATAGAAACCCAAGATATCAACATCATTGATCGTTTTTCCTTATCCACAAGACTTCAAAGAGTCCTATCTTATTGTCTGATATTTAAAAAAAAATTTCAAACCTAAGTCGCCTTTCAGGTCAATTATCAAAAGCAGAAATTGACAAATTCGTTAATACAATTCGTAAATTATTTCAAGGAAACTCATGCTCAATAGAGTTGAAATTACTAAGGAAATCAAGGAACATATCTGCAAATAGTAAAATAATGTCATTAAATCCATTCTTCGATAATAACGGTTTAATCAGAGTAGGTGGAAGACTGAAATATTCCTACGTTTCATATAACCATAAACATCCGATTTTAATACCACATCAGGGTAATATTACGAAATTGATAATTTTGCATGAACATTTGAGGCATCTTCATGCAGGTGCTCAAGCCACTTTGGCGGCTGCTCGATCAAATTTTTGGCCAATCAAAAGACGTAGTGCCGTTCGGGAAGTTTCACGCAAATGTGTAACTTGCTTCAGGTCTAAAACCAATAGAAAGTCGATATCAAATGGGAGATATTCCACATTCACGTATTCAACCGCAACGCCCGTTTGCGACAACCGGCACAAACTTTGCTGGCCCATTTTACATCAAAGATGGTGAAACCAGGAGTGGAAAAATCGTCAAATGCTATTTATGTATTTTATATGTTTTGTTACAAAGGCGGTTCATTTATAGCTATCTGACGATCTTCCTTCGGAAACATTTCTAAAATGCTTAACAAGATTTGTGGCAAGAAGGGGTGTTTGCACCGACATTTATAGTGATAACGGTACCAATTTTGTTGGTGCTGAGCATGAATTGAAAGTTATTTCATCAAATATTGAAAATATCAATCACTTCAATGAATTTCTTACTTTAAACAAAATAAACTGGCATTTCTCACCTCCACATACTCTCAACTTTGGGGGGGTCTCTGGGAAGCGTGTGTTAAATCCGCAAAATTTCATTTGGAAAGGATCGTTGGTAATTCCCACTTGACTTTTGGGGGCCTATACACAGTGATAACTCAGATTGAGGCAGTCCTCAATTCATGATCATTATCCCCACTGTCCAACGATCCCAATGATATTTCCCCTTTAACACCTGCACATTTCCTAATTGACGAGCCATCAACTAATCCACCTCAAGATGACGTCAGAGATATTGCAACCAACCACTTATCCCATTTCAAAAATATTCAGCGACAAATAAAACATTTTTGGAAAAGATGATCGTATGAATATCTGAACCATCTTCAAGAGAGAACAAAATGGCGACAACCTCACCCGAACCTCAAAATTGGAACATTGGTTCTTCTTAAGGACGACAATACAGCACCATTATGTTGAAAAATGGGCCGTATAACTGAAGTGTTTGCTGGTAAAGTTCGGGTAGTGAATGTAAAAACAGCCAATGGAATTTTGAAAAGACCAGTGTCTAAAGTTTGCGCTTCACCAATAAACTTTAAAAAAAACAGTTCTCATTTAAAGACATTCATGGGTATTGTTTTTGAGAGCCGATCCTTTCAACGAAGGCGGCCTGTACTGTATCCTACTGTATAATATTATTTGATTTCCAATCTGGCTCACTCGATTTGATCAATAGACAGAAAGATGGAGAGAGAACGAGGGGAAAATTACAAGAAAAGAAAAACAAAGTCTGTCATCAACTTGTCATAATAAGTCAGTCTTTATTCATTGTAATTTATATGCGATATTGAATATTCGTGTTGTAAGTGTTGTCTTACATTCATAATCACTCAAGCATAAACATCTTCATCCAATCAATCATGAATATCATCCAGCAAGCATACTATCACACCACAAGCAATCCAGTAAGTCGAGTGAAAAATATCATGAGACCGAACAGATAGTGACACTTATAATCTGTGAGATGAAGCTTAGACCTGTCATCGTGGAATTTTAAAATTCCACGATGACAGGTCTAAGCTTCACCGCACAGACTATATGTGTCACTATCTATAATTTGATGCTTTTCATATATATATATAAATATATATATATATATATATATATATATATATATATATATATATATATATATATATATATATATATATATATATATATATATATATATATATATATTTCGTTATGATGGGGTGATTGGGGTTTATTTTTATAAAATTATTTATCTATTTATTTCCACAATCAGACATTATAATAAAAACATTTTTTGTTTTACTAATTTTTATGCTATATTCGAAATCATTTTGGGTGGTTGCCTTTTGAATTTGATTCAATATGTTCATAAATGAATACTCATATGAGTATTTCGAATGTCCGGCTGTTCTTCACCTTTTTTCCCATTGATTCTTTCACGTTATTTCCTTTATATCAGCTAAGTCAATCGGTACGCCTATGGAATCTCAGGAGTCAGTTCTACTGTGGATCCCTCTGGTAGTTCTTGATGTCAGTTTCATGAAATGGCAAATTCTGTTTTGTTTTGATCAATCATTGAAAATAAATCAGAAATTATCAAAATAATAATTTCCTTTATTCAGGAGGACTTACTGTTACCTATTCTGCGATAATTAAATTAAATTATTGCTTCATAGCAAAATATACATAAAAATTAAGTAATGTGATGATAAAAGTGAAATAAAACCTGGTTTTGTAGGTTATGCAGTCTATATACTAATTTATGGAAGTGTTCTATCGAAAGGGTTCCTTAAAAGGTTATTTTTGAATTGCACTGAGTTAAGTAACTTTTTATGGTTCAAAGTACCTGTGGCTTCTTGAAACGGAAATGTTCAGTGTCTCGGATCGCTCTCACGATCCTGAAAACTACCGTTCCAATCTGCAGCCCCCTTGTTGACTGCGAATTCGCCCTCGTACTGGTATGTCACGAATGAAAAGGTAAGATTCGTTCTGCATCTGGGTTCTCCATCAGCTACAGTTCTTTATAGTATTTCCTCGTGTTGTATTGGCAAATAACTGTTTCTGTAACGAAAATATGATTGATTTCTCAAATTCAAATTTCTTGAGTTATTTCTTCCAAAATTATTTTTCTTCTCCTTTCCCTTGCTTGTTGATTTTTTTCCCTTGATACCACATATCTTTTGTTTTCTTCTCAAATTTTTTATTCGTACGCACTTTTTTGTCGCACTTTTCATTATTTTCGTTCATTTGACAGTTTTTATTTATGAATCGTTTCTAAATACCTTACATACTATATACATGATGCAAAAAAATCATTTTTGACGTTTTCTGCCTTTCATATTTTCAATATTCATAATTTTGCATCATTATCCTTCCTGGCATCTTATTGGCTATTGTGTTCAGATCTAATTTCATATACAGAATGTTCTGACTTTAACATTTTGTTGTCTGCTTGTGCTCAAAATATATTAGTAAATTTTGATTTCTATAATTTTATAAAATATGCCAATTGCTTGTAATGTTCGAAAACATGTTTATTTCGAACATAGGTATCGACTAATATTATATAAGGTTTCAGAAAAAACGGTAGAATCTTCAGAAAAACTGTAAAATAACATATCATAAATTAATAAATATGAACATTTTTTTATTTTTCAATTCTCATTTCAACTCTTTGAAATAATTATAATATATATATATATATATATATATATATATAAAATATATATATATATAATATATATATATATATATATATATATATATATATATATATATATATATATATATATATATATATATATATATATGTTGGTATGTTCAGAAGTACGTTAAGAAAGAGTTGAAATGAGAATGAAAAATTGAGAAAAACCATAAATGATTTTTTTTTCGTATTTAGTAATCTGTGCCAAGTTATTTTGCAGTTTTTCTAAAGATTCTACCGTTTTTCTAAAACCTTATATAATATTAATCAATAAGTATGTTTGAAATAAACATGTTCTCAACATTTCAAGCAATTGGAATAATTTAAAAATTTTTAGAAATCAAAATGTACGAATATATTTTGAGCACAAGGAGATAACAAAATATTAAAAGTTTGAACATCATGTATGAGAAATTGGCTCTGATCACAACAGCCAATGAGATGCCAGGAAGGATCTTGATGCAAAATGAGGAATTTTGAAAATATGAAAAGCAGGAACGTCAAAAGAATGATTTCAACATGTCTTGCTTATAGTTTATAAGGTAGTTAAAAATGTTTCGTAAATAAAAACTATCAAAAAAGTGGAAATGATAAAAAGGGTAAACAAAAAGGTGCGTGAAAATAGAAAATTAGATGAAGTAAACAAAATATGTTGGTATCAAGAGAGAGGAATCAACAAGCTACGAAAATTGTGAAAAAAATAATTTTTGGAAGAACCAACGATAAAATTCAATCCTGAAAAATCATCAATTTGTATAAGAAAAACAGTTATGTACCAAGGTAACATGGGAAATGATATAAAGAAAAATAGCAAAAGATCCCAGATGCAGAGTTAAGCTTCCTTTTTTTTATTGGAAATTTACCAAGACGAAGCGAAGGCAGAGTTGACAATAGTAGCAGCAGTTTCCAGGAACCGGAGAAAAACCCATACACTGAACATCCTTATTACAAGAAGTCCCAGGTATTCTTTCAAACCATAAAAGTCACCACAGTGCAATTAAAAACAAAACTTTTAAAAAAATTTGATAGATTTTTTCACGAATTACTATATTGACCACAAAACCTATGAGAAAAGGTTAAATTTCCCTTTCAGTATCACATAATTTCACATTTGCTGTATATAATTACTATGAAGGACTAATTAGGTTATTTATCGCAGACTAAGTAGTAGTAAGTTTTTCCTGAATGAAGGAAATTATTATTTTGATGAATCTCTGCATTATTTTCGAAGTTTGAGCGACAATGAATTATTGCTATTTTCTGAAATTGACATCAAGAAACTACTAGAGGGCTCCACAGTAGAAACGACTCCTGAGATTCCATAGGCGTACCCATTGAGTTATCTGAGGTGGAAGAAATAAGGTAAAAAGTAGATGAAAAAAGAAGGTAAAGTGCATAGACGGAGATATTAAATATTTATATGGGTATTTATTTATCAATACATATTAAATACATTTTCAAAAAAGGAACTAGCCTAAAAAAATATTGAAAATAAAAAAAATAAAAAATAATAGTGAAACGAAGTAAAACAAAACAAAATATCAATGAAACAAAAATATTATTTATTTTGTTATGATGTCTGGTTGTGGAAAGTAAATAAACAAATATAAAATAAAATAAAAACGAACCGCAATCAACGCATCATAACAATATATATATATATATATATATATATATATATATATATATATATATATTTATATATATATATATATATATATTTATATATATATTTATATATATATATATATATATATATATATATATATGTCCCTGGAAACTTTTCCACGACCAAAGGATTACGCAAATCTATCGCTCGAATCGTGTTATGGTCTTCAAAAATCCTATAGAAAAAAGCACTATCAATTTATCCCTAATCCAATAACTTTTAAAAACCCTTTCTTTTCCCAAAAACCTTATTCGAATTTTTTCAAACAACAACACATATTTTGTGTTTGATTTGAATTTTGGAATAAAATGAAAAAAATGTGTGAACTCACCCGGGGATTGAACCCGGTTACTTGGAGCTAGGAAGTTCTGAGCTACTCAAACCTTCACTAGGTATTCCTTTCCTTTCCGGTATTCCTTTTCTGACCAAATTTCTAGAAATTTCCAATTTTTCAGGCAATTTTCCTAATTTTCCGTACCAACCGTTCTCTGGCTATTACGAAAGTTTAAGCAACATACAACAAGAATATAAAGCGACAATTTTTTTGAACGCACGAAAATCCTAGCAAGTGCAGAAAATAGGCTTTATATTCGAGTTGTATACATGTTTTTTTCCAATACTTCGGTTTTTCAATATCAAAATGAAAATATCTTTTATTATTAACGTTTTGAAAGCAAACGTCCAATTTTTATTGTTTTGGCAATGACAGTGACATTAACCAAAATTATTTCAATCGATCGCAATTCATACCTACCAGAAAAAATTAGAACGAATATAAGGTTGTCAGGGTGCATAGTAACAATTTGAATTTTTGAAGTCCCCATTACTATGGAACCGTAATCAGATGATTTTCGTAAATATATAAAATATTGTTTTAATACTTCTACTATACGAGAAAAAATATGATGCATTTGATAGTTGGTGTTCTCAGAGAAAAAGTATCAGAAGTATCAGAATCCGTCATTCTTGCGTATTTGGGAGAACAATTTCAAACTATGGAGTCGTCAACCCTGTGGTTTTTTATGTTAAAATCAACTTCAGCTGTTAACAAGAATATACATATGAATGATTATCCCAAAATGAAGGCATTTCAAAAAAAAAGTTCCGGCTATAAGCCGAAACAGGCGAACGTTCTCACGAGAAAAGAGGTAACTGAATTTTTGCTTGATGCGACGGATTGAATTTTGTTATCGATTATGGGATTGTCAGGCGCCTGTCGCCGGAACCAAATTCCTAAAATTATGAAACATGATATTGAGGACAAGGAATCTTATATAATTGTTGAAATTCCTGTTTCAGAAATGAAAATACAAAGACAATGAGTAGTTCCAAAATGACAATGGACACAAATTCAATCCAGCTGAAATTTGACGTAACTACATGTCCCAAGATAGCAGAAAACCCTAGATTTTCTCTTAAGTATAGGAATGGAAAATGTACAGTTCCAGTAGTCGGAATGAATACTTCTGCAGAAATTCCGAGTCTAATTGCATCATTTCTTGGATAACCCAATACTGCAACATATACTGGCCATAGATTCAGAAGGTCCTCTGCGTCGCTTTCAATGGGCTCAGGGGCTGATATTTTGAGACAGAATTAAATTCGCCCTACAGTATCAACCTAACAAATCAAAGTCATGTATTATATTTCACTCACCTTTTAATTTTAATGTGATGTTTAACACATTGCCTCAACTTATGGTAAACAAACTCCTGATATTTTTTGTCATGCCTGACAAGGGAATTTCCTGATGTTTCCAAGTTTTTCACATAATCGTTAAGTAGGAGAAACTGAAATCTCGAGTAGAATATAATGTGAGCTGGCATAAAAATAACAATCAGTAAAATCCAACTCTGGATTGCTAGAGCAATTATTATGATGGTAATACCAAAGTATTTTCCAGTAACACGATACAATACTTCACACTGGCATAAAAATGTGTCTTCATCGCCAATGAATGGAACAAAGGTCAGATGTGTCGCCACAGATGATATCAATAGAAATGCACAAAATAGTTTTATTGATATAGATTCATTCAGTATCTTCCTCTTCACCCTCACCCTCCTGAATCAATCTGAAAACAGTCAGTACGAAGTTCCTTTTTGTAGGTTGGCATCCTTCCCAGGCAAATCACCATGCCCAGTGTAACACTCATTGACTGGAATATAAATTAGATATGAAATAATAGAATAAACATTCAACCAGAAGAAATACTGTCATGGATTATTTCATAGTTGTTTGATTATTTTATCTATTTGTATGTCCCTCTATATATTTTTCACTGTAACTTTGTTTTGAAAAAGAGGAGTTGTTGTTGATTGTCAAGTAAAAGTCAAAAAGCAAAAACTGGTATTTTCTTGAAAAGTAAAGTAAAAATTGAGAAATTACTAATACGTAACTCGTTATAGCGAGAGTTATTTGAAAATTGATAATTGATCATAGCTTACTTTTCGGATCACCATACTAATCTTCATGTTCTGGCGTTAACGTTCCAAGATCGTACAAAATAATATAAGGTAAGGTATATGAATTGGGGAAAAGCTCCCTGAAAAAATATGATGGAGTGTGATTGCAGCTTTCTTACGTTCAATAACATAATTTCTGGAACATAGTTCCTCTTTGTTAATGATAAATGAATTCTTAAGGATAGAAATAATTATATGAATAAATATATATATATATATATATATATATATATGGTAGATATTCAGGACCTACAATGACTAGACTCTCAGCATATGTTGCAGGTTTATAGACGAAGAATACTTATATTTTCCTTGAAGGAGTTAGATGCGTTCTAGATCTTCGAACCTTCCTCGATGCATTGTGTTTAGTTACACAGACAGATATTCCAAACCAATGTTTTTTCAGTCTTCTGTTTTTTCATAAGTCATTTGACTGAAGGTACAGTTTCAGATTATGTTCACTTCGATTCATTAACATTATAATTTGAATACAGAAATCCATCATATCTTTTTTTTGAGAATTTAATATTCCAGAACTTGAAGCCACGCACGATAAATTAGTTCAAAAATATGTTGTCCTATTTATAATGACTCAAAGAAAATACTAAGAGAAAATCTAACTTATTGAGTAGAAAGCTACAGTTCGGACCAAAGTTATAAAGGAACCTGCACTTCGTGTATATAAGTGGCGACCTGTCAAATTTTCCGAAACTTTGTTGAACTCGATCTAGTAACCAATAGCGTCGAAGGACCTTACTCAATCGTATGACTTGTTTCATAGAAACAGACTGTTATAGTTGAATATTGCTCAGATTTTCGTTTTTGTTTTCAAACTTACGAGATGGATTGAATTTATGTTGCATACACACGTTTACTACATGTTCTGATGATTAATTAGTACAATTAAAAATAAATATATTTGCAATGTAATTCACAAATGTATTACGGTAGTTTTTTGCAAAACAATCACTTTTTCTACTGTAACGTTGGGAAAGCATATTTTCAAAGGTATCCCTAAATATAGTATTTTGTCGAAAAAATATTGCACTGTGAACATTTTTTCCACGGTGTTTCATATAGAGAATCACAACATGAATTATTATTTTTCACGGAATCAATTGGAGTCCCTGTACTTGAGAAAGGAGATACCACTGAAATGTGTTTGTCTCTAAGCCCCAATATATACAAGGTAGTTTATTTGCTGGAAAGTATTCTATTCTAAGGAAAGTACAAAAACCAAACTTTCCCCCTTATATGTATCTTTTCTCTCAGTATTCAATGACGTCTGAATTTTATATCCGATCCTATGACCGGTGTTTGAAATAGTGGGCATTTTGAAGTGGAGAATTCATGATTTTATCAGTTCCTTTCTTCAAATTGAAGAGCTAGATTGATAAGTTGCGTATATAAGTTTTGGTTGGATGTACATGAATTGGTAGAGATAAAATATTTACTGTTAGAGGGTGATTCACGAAAAAATCACAATAGGTTTTTGCAAACACTCAATAATTCTACAGTTACGCCATAGAGAAAGTTAATACTTTCTCGTTTACAATTTTGAGGCTGAGGATTTCGCTATGAAAACATCTCTAACAGGATGAGTCATACAGTCAACCACCAAAAATTATTATGCATTGAAATTATCAAAACAAGAACTTGCATTTCCTTAGTACTTTTGAGTTACTCAATAACATCACATTGGGAATGCATAACCCTAAGATTTTGAAATATGCAGAGTGATTCAATTATCTTCCAAAGTATAAAACTGAATGAATGTTTTATTTTAAGCAGAACAATATGTTGATCCATACAGACAGAAATTGAACCATAGGTACAAACGTATATTGCAACAGCTATCAGAAAAATTACCTGAACCATTAAACTAATTTCCACACCACCATCTTCCAACAAAGGGAGACTTGACGAGAGAAATGACCAGTGTCGAAGATAAAATAAAAGAGTTTCAAGACAAGCTGGGAATATAGGACAGGTGCCGGATTTGTGTTGGAAATACGAACTCCAACATTCCTTCACCGCAGCCAATTCAATTATCGGAAGGAGATATGTCAGAAAATTTTAAACTATTCAGACGTTCCTGGGAGAACTACATCATAGGTAGTGGATTGGAAAAAGATCGGAAAAAAAGAAAGAACGCGATTTTTTTGACTGCAATTATGGCCGAGCAGAATGATGATGGAAGCTATTCAGACTATTCCAATCGATTGAAGTCGTTGATGAAGGATGGTCAATATGGTACCTTGGGAAAAAATTTATTGCTAGACAAAATTATATATTCTATCAAAGATATAAGACTGAGAGAAAATCTCTGGGGCAGGAGGGGAAGCACTTGGTCACAGTGGACTCTGGACCCTGGGGTCAATTCTATTATTAGACAGGTGTGTGTGCCGGCTAATTAGTGGCGCGTGGCATAGGTGAGCGGGTGTGTGTTGGCCCGAGACTGTGGGAAAATTGGGGGATGGCCCACCGTGAAAGTGTCCCGTGACGGAATCCTAGCCGTATACTTGTTGTGTTGGTAGACGTCAAAGTTCTAAATGACGACGGCAGACTTCAAGACACCGTCAAATCGCTTCCACCGGTGGCCCAGGCCAGAAGCCTCCTTCAACGGCCGAAATTCGGGGTTGGTCCAGCTAGTGGAGTGCAAACGGCTATATTTGGGAGGAGTTGAGTTGGCTTGAGTTGAATTGGCCCACCGTGGCGTTGGTCCGTGGAAAAATTGGGGGTTGGCCTGTGGCGTTGGCCTGTCGAGAAAGAATTCTGGTCAGGCAACCATCGGCCCACCGTGACTTTGGCCCGTGGAAAAATTTGGGGCTTAGCCCACCGGAGCTTTGGCCCGTGGGAAAGTTTGGGAGTATACCCTTGGATCCGGACCGTGGAAAAACTTGGGGGTTGATCCTGCCAGTGGGTGCGGATGCCAAGTACTGAAATTAGGGAATTGGTCCTGCCAGTGGGGTACAGGGTTGGCCCTGCCAATGGGGTGCGGATGCGAGGGTTGGGCCTGAAATTTGGGGGTTGGCCCACCTGGTCAGGCAACCTTTGGCCAACCGTGGCTTTGGCCCGTGGAAAAACTTGGGGGTTAGCCCATCGGGGCTTTGACCCGTGGGAAAATTTGGGAGTAGGTCCGTGGCTTTGGACCGTGGGAAAATTGGGGGGTTAATCCTGCCAGTGGGTGCGGATGCGAGGTCCAAAAATTCGGGGATTGGTCCTGCAGTGGGTACAGGGTTGGCCCTGCCAGTGGGGTGCGGATGCGAGGGTTGAGCCTGAAATTTGGGGGTTGGCTCACCTCGTAGGAGCTCTTTTTGGACAAGAGAGAGAGAGAGAGAGAGAGATATAGATATATATATATATATATATATATATGATATATATGATATATATATATATATATATATATATATATATATATATATATATATATATATGGGTGTGCAGAGCGCGAAAATATACAAGGTGTATCATTGACAGTTAAGAGAAGAAAAAACATGGCCACTTGTCATCGAAAAAACATGGCTGATTGTCATTGTGAAAAAAACATAGTCGCTTGTTATCGGTAAAAACATAGCCGTCTGTCATCGAAAAAAAACAAGGCTGCTTTGTAAGAAAAAAACATGGCCGCCAATCACTGGGGAGAAAAAAAGGGTGTCTGTTGGAGGAAGAAAAAACATGGCCGAAATCATTCGAGAAAAAAACATGGCCGCCTGTCATGGAAAAAATATCCGTCTGTATCGAAAAAAACATGGCCGCCTGTCATCGGAAAAAAATGGCTGCTTTGTAAGAAAAACATGGCCCCTGTCATCGGAAAAAAATGGCCTCTGTTGAAAAAAAAACAGCCCCTGTCATCGGAAAAAATATGGCCGCCTGTCATCGGAAAAAACATGGCCGCTTTGTAAAAGAATACATGGCTGCCGGTCATCGAAAAAAACATGGCCGCTCTGTAAGAAAAAAACATAACCACTTACATTGGAGAGAAAAAAAATAATGGTTGGTAGTCATTGGAAAGAAAAAACTAAAATCAAATATACAGAGTGGTTCGAATTACCATTAAATACATAAATTCATATACATTTTGTATACAGGGTGTCTCATTGACAGCGAAGAGAAAAAAACATGGCTGCCTGTCATTGGCGAGAAAAGAAGGCTGCCTGTTGCAGGGAAAAAACATAAGCACTTCTCATTAGAAAGGAAAAAACATGGTTGGAGGTCATTGGAAAGGAAAAAAAATAAAAAATACAGAGTGGCGCAAATTACCATGAAATACATGAATCCATATATATTTTGTATGGGGTGTACCAAAAAAGTCAACAACCTCGATTAAGCTGATTTTCAACGAACTGATGCGGATTGATGTACTTGAGCCATTTTGGCACTTCGTGGCCAAAATGGCAAAAAAAAACAGTTTCTGTCCAATCATAGCAGGTGAGGTGTCAAATGAAAGGAGAACACCCATAGATTCTGAATTCATCAAGCTCTGCCCTCCAACTTCATCGTGGAATAACAATTCGCCATTTGAATGCCTAAAGTTACATAAAATAATGAAACTAATACTCAATTCGTATTGGTCGTATCGAGGACAGTCCAAATTCATCAAAAACAAGGAATGTTAAAAATGAGGTTTCAAACCCGCGACCGCCGAGTCACCAGAATTCGATTTAGAATATTTTGGTATTATTGGATTCGTATCGATGTCAAGAAGCATAATTAAACAATTCCTGGTGCCACAAGGGCAGTAGGAGCTAACTCCGTAATATCTCAACATGCTGGAACTCTGAGAAGAGGAAATTCAATGTACTATACGTATTATTGATCCGTTTCAATGTACTTGCATCAAAACGTTGGGAATCAGCATATAAGTAATCGAGAAGCAATGTACTTCTGGAAATTGAAATTTGATTAGGTCTGCAAATTATGAAGGTATCTGAATATGAAACTTGCTAGACTGATATATCATCATAGTGAATTTTCTGTTGAGTTCACACCGACATTAAAACAATCAACTTTTGAAAGAATTTGAAGAATCATTGAACACTTGACTGAATATTCCTCATGAAGAATGGTAGATTGTATGCATTTTCGGAAAAAGAGATACTACACATCAAAATAATCCACTTTTGAATTCGAAAAAATAACACACTGGAGAATAAAGCACTGAAGAATAAGAAAATGTACTTACTTTTTTGATAGTCGAACCCAGGCACGAAAAGTGTTGATGAATAGAGTACTGGTATTCGGAATGAAAACACTGATAGTCAGTCAAAGCGCTGATGATTAACTGACCCGTTTGCTATGTGAAACGTTTTTACCCTCCCAACCGTCATGCATGCGTGATCGAGCATTATCAGTATGGCCGAAAGCTATTTCCTATTTTCGATGATAATGAAAGTTATTATAAACAATTGGGAATCTGCACTTTCTGATAAGAAGTGTTATTTCCGGTGGTCATTGCCATATTAAATGAAATTCGGAATAAATTAGATTTTTTTAAATTCTGAACAATGGATGTTTACAGCCGCACATCGCTGTATCTCTTTCGATGACGAATTCAGCTTCCTAGGCCTTTTTGACAGCGGAAAATGTATTACAACCCACAACTTCCTGATTTAGCCGCTGGTGTCACTGGAGGCGCTAGTGTCCGGGTCGGCGGCCATTGTGGGTGACGTGTTATTGGTGAGTGGGGTGGAGGAGGGGTCCGACATGCTGGTGGAATACGGTTATGTATGAGCGCGTGGAGGTGGAGTTACGTTGGGAAGGCATGCTATTGGTTGCAGACGGCCATGTTGGAGGTGGACGTGCGGTAGGGTGGGTGCAAACGGCCATGTTGGAGATGGACGTGCGTTGGGTAGGCACGCTATTGGTTGCAGACGGCCGATCTGGCATGCTGGAGATGGCCATGTGCGCTGGTCAGGACCTGGGGCCGGTGGCTCGAGGGGTGGTAGTGGGAGGACGGGAGAGCTACGTGGTACGTGGATTCAACATGGATGTCACTTGTCTTTGAGTTAAAACAGAAATTTCGACGTTTCGGATCTATTCGAATCTTCGAAAAGTGAGCACTTCCGGTCTGTAAAGAATGGAGATAAAAGAAAACTAATGCTCAATTCGGATTGCCCACATCGAACAGAGTTGAAATTCATCAAAATCTCATAAAATGGAAGTGACCACTGATTTCGATGCGATGAGGAAGGGGAAATTTTGGTGTCGATGGATTCTTCTCGATGCCAAGAATCATAATTAGGTATTTTCTGGTGACAAAAGGGCACAAGGAGCTAACTTCGTTATGGAGTGAGATACAAAAGGGTGCGAATACTCTAGCAAGACAACTTTGACTGGAGAACATCAATATGAAAAGTTTGCATGTATATCATGTGAAGTTCAACAAGAAATGGAAATGTCGAAACCTAGGTTCGAACCAGGGACCGCCAGATCTCCAGTCTATCGCTCTTCCAACCGAGCTATTTCGACCAATTAAACAATTTTTTTTAAAATCGCAATGAGTACCACGACAGGGTGGAGAAAACAAGCATCCGAGATGTCACATAGGCTGATATCGTCATCTTAAAGAAGGATCATGAATATATATTCTGCAGACAGGATGTATAAAAAAGTCAACAGCACCGATTTCACATATTCATCGAAAAGCGGAAGGAAATATAATAGCCATCGATGACTCTAGAAATACATTCTACGAGGCATCATTCCCGGATTCACACATCCGAAATCTGAAAAAACGGAAATCAATGCTGTTTTCCAAACGAACACAGGAGCAAACTATTTGCTAGTTAATAGCCAATCTTAGATTACATTCAAAAATACCCCAAATGACATTCAAAGTAAAGGGCGAATAAGTGACATCTTCCGAGGCGTACCGAATGACACCACAACGGCCTTGAGATACATCGATGTACATTTATATTTCTTTCGTCGAGATACATATTACAAGTATAACGAATTCACCAGAAAGTCTCAGCAGAACAATTCCACTGGAATTTATTTGATATACCATGCGCCGCCGAAGGACTCTGACAGCAATTGAAGACTCTACTATCGGAAATTATATCTGTATATGATGATAAATAAATATGTTATTTGTACATCTGTTCTTCACCCAATCCAACCCAACTCAACTCAAATATGGGAATACATAACCAGCTCAATTCAACCTGTGTAGAAGGAGTGATGTCACTGTGACATTAGTCCTCATGATGACGTAAAACGGACAAACTCAACCCAACACAACCCAAATATGGGTATACATAATCTGAACCAAAATCTTTATAATTGAGCGATGTCATGGGGAATACTTTGATATCTCATCAAAGGGAACAAGAGCTCAGATGCAAATGTACTTATAATCACACCATTTTCCATGGCCAATCCAAGGAGAGGTCTTACAAAAGACGGGAGGTGTGTGTACACAACTTCGTTGTGAAGGTTCAAACCCTCGGAATTCCCACTTGTTATCGTTATTTAAGACGAATCTTAAATATCGATAACTAATAGGCCTACCATTTGGAACAAGTAATATGATGGAGGAAACACCTAATGGACAATTTTGCCTCTTTTCTATTTCAACAGCACGAATACAGACTTCCAAGTTGATGGAGGTGATTCATTAATTCATTGAAATTTTTGACAGCACGAACTATGGTCTCTAATTTAATGAGAACGGTTCATTCATCCATCGAAATTGAGAGGCTTTCCGACAATTATGAATTTCATCCAACATATTCACTGATTTTGTTCACCTCTCTGAGCAAATTGTCGTCGTTGGTGTCGTCATCATCCATCTCAAACTCTGATTGTGGTAACAAAGTTTGTAAAAATTGACCACATACATTACAAATTCTTATTAATGTTTTATAGCCAAAAGGTACAGAGCTGTGATCGGAGAGAAACTTTTTTTGTAAGGATCTTGGAAATGGACTTCGGACCTTTGCCCTTAGGTATCTGAACTGACGTTATCTCCAAACAGAAAGTTTCCGTATTGAGGCCTGTGGAATTCAATTGATATATGGTGGAAATTCTCTGTCACACCTCATCAATTGTCACTTCCGATGCAGACTTGAAACGCATCCACCCTAGCCCTCTGACAAAATCCTTGGAACAGAAAGTGAAACCAATCTGATCGGTTGACTCCACTCCTTCCGTTCCTTTGAGAATAATTTGGGTGATAGCATTTGGG
This sequence comes from Gonioctena quinquepunctata, assembly GCA_018342105.1. Taxonomy (NCBI): domain Eukaryota; kingdom Metazoa; phylum Arthropoda; class Insecta; order Coleoptera; family Chrysomelidae; genus Gonioctena; species Gonioctena quinquepunctata. The sequence goes on along the minus strand of JAFIRS010002211.1, from coordinate 214,512 downwards.
TGATTGAATAATTTGGGTGATTGCTCCGCACCCTTGAGTATATTCGTAATTTTGAACTCCAAAGTTCTACCCTGGGGTCCAAAACGTCGAATTCTCCTGACATTGTCCTTTACAATGTTGAATTCTTGTACTATAGACATTACAAGAATTTTTGTTCACCACAAGACAGGTCTGAACCGCACAATGATCTGGAACAAACAGACTGAAATCAGCAGTTATTACGAAAATCGCTACTTTCGTCGATTCCGAAAATCTCGTTCTTGGTATATACACTTCTCGGCAGTGGAATATTAGAATACGATATGTGAAATATTAGCATAGTATTTTATTGTAACTGTATTTTCAATTCCCCGGTACATTCGTGAGAATCGAAAAGGTTAATTTTAAAATCTATGGTACGAAACCCACATTTTATTTGACTCAGACTTCGTGGTTTGAACTGAGTGCAGAACGCGTTCCGCCCTTGCCCGCCTTGATCTTGCAATTTTGGTTCAGTTAAGCAACACGAAACTTTTTAATCCAACTCGCACTTGTAATTTTGTTTTGGGTTGGTCACGAGTGTACCACAACCGTCTATACAAGGAAAAGAGTAAACGTAAATTTTTTGAAAAATCTGATTCTCAAAAATGTCATAGGAATTAGTAATTTTGCAAATAACTATGAAACTTTCGTCGGATGCAACTTTTCAATCAGTTGTATTCGTGAAATTAAGATTTCTCGTGAATCGTAGGAATTTCTTTGAATCCAGATTTCGCGAGCGCAGATTGCGTCAGTTGGGTTAGGTGCGGAAATTCATATGGAGTTCCACCCCTAGCAACCCTCTTGCGCAGTCGCCAAACTATCGATTTTTAATGATCAGCTCTACCGGGCAGAAGCCCAAACTCCTACATTGTTGCCGTCGAGCGAACAAAATTTAGAATCCGGATTTTATTAGAATGGATTCGGAGAGATCTCGGAACTATTGTAGAAATCACTTAGATTCCGTAATGTCGGGAAAATAACGTATTGAAGAAATGGTCAAAGGTTCGAAGAACCTATCTTCCAAATTATTGTTGAATTTGAATGTGTGAATGTCAGAATTCTCACATTGTACAAGAGGCATATTTGCGATTGGTTTTTCCATTTGAAATATTTCGAAAACTTATATTTTCCACCGAAGTAGGCTGCAGACTATTTTCAACAGTCAATATGAGTTAATAAGTATTTAAATTCGAAGCCTAATTATAGTTTGGAAAGGGACACCTACAGGGGAATTCGTGATACTTGTAAAAGTATCTCGACGAAAGAAATATAAATGTCCATCGATGTATCTGAAGGCCGTTGTGATGTCATTCGGTACGCCTCGGAATATGTCACTTATTCGCCCTTTACTTTGAATGTCATTTGGGGTATTTTTGAATTTAATGTAAGATTGGCTATCAACTAGCAAATAGTTTGCTCCTATGTTCGTCTGGAATACAGCATTGATCTCCGTTTAATCAGACATATGTAGCATGTATCTGTTTGGGGTGTAAATCCGGGAATGATGCCTCGTAAAATGTATTTGTAGAGTCATCGATGGCTATTATATTTTTTCTTTCGCTCTTTGATAAATTTGTGGAATCGGTGCCGTTGACTTCTCTCATACATCCTGTCTGCAGAATATATATTTATGTTCCTTCTTTAAGATGACGATATCAGCCTATGCACGCTGGATGTTTGTTTTCTCGACCCTGTCGGGGTACTCACTGTGATTTATGAAAAATTGTTTCATTGTCGAAATAGCTCAGTTGGAAGAGCGATAGACTCAAGATCTGTCGGACCCTGGTTCGAACCCAGGTTTCGACATTTCCATTTTTTGTTGAACTTCGCATGATATACATGCAAACTTTCCATATTCATGTTGTTCAGTCAAAGTTGTCTTGATAGAGTACCCTTCTGTATCTCACCCCATAACGAAGTAAGCTCCTAGTGCCCTTTTGTCATCAGAAAATACGTTATTATGATTCTTGGCATCGAGAAAAATCCATTGACACCGAAATTTTCCTCATCGCATCGAAATCAGTGGTCACTTCCGGTTTATGAGATTTTGATGGTTTTGAACTCTGTTCGATGTGGCCAATCCGAATTGAGCATTGGTTTTTTTCTATCTCTATTTTTCACAGACCGGAAGTGCTTATTTCTCGATGATTTGGATGAATCCGAAACGTCGATATTTCTGTTTTAACTCAAAGACAAGTGACATCCATGTTAGATCCACGTACCATGTAGCTCTCACATCCTCCCACCCCTCGAGTCACCGGTCCCGGGTCCTGACCAGCGCACATGGCCATCTCCAGCATGCCAGATCGGCCGTCTGCAACCAATAGCGTGCCTACCCAACGCACGTTCATCTCCAACATGACCGTTTGCACCCAGCCTACCGCACGTCCACTTCCAACATGGCCGTCTGCAAACAATAGCATGCCTTTCCAACGTAACTCCACCTCCACGCGCTCATCCATAGCCGTATCCTGTCGATAATCGGGCTAAAACGATTATTTTCCATGTTAAACTTCAATTGAGAGTTAGGAAATTATTGGAACATAGTTCCTCATCGCGCGTTGCGAAAGAGGGCTAGACGGAATGAATTAAAACCAAAAATTGTAACGAGACTTTCGCTATGGTTGCGGCGTGCGCTTGTTTCTCTGTCTGTCTCTCTCTCTCTCATAGAAAGCAAGCCAGTTATTTTCGTTTCGTCTTTCTATTTCACATTGAACAGTGTGGTGTCGCGACGATTATTTTTGTTGAGTGTATACAGGTTTTTTGTACATAATAAATAATGAAAAATAATAACAATAATGAATCCTGACAGTGTTTCTGCACAAGTTCCGGATGTTTCTGATGGAGTTGGGTGAGTAGAGATTTTATACAGACAATAATAAATGCTTATGTATTTTTAGCAAATACGCATTATAACCTCTCTTTACTATTGTGCTAACCAAGTCATACGCGTTATAATCTCTACATTATTGTGTGTTAAGCAAGTGTACGCGTCATAATTTAATAAATTTCAAAGCAAATTAAATTTTAATATTACAATATCAATGCGTATGTATTTAGCAAGCCGTGCGTGTTCTAACCCATACGCTGTTGTGTTTACGAAGTCGAGAGAGTATATATATATATATATATATATATATATATATATATATATATATATATATATATATATACACACACTCTGTTGTGTTTACAAAGTCCCGCGCATCTATGACGTGTACGGAAGAATAGACAGACAGAGTGCATAAATATATATATATATATATATATATATATATATATAAAATATTATCATAACTAAAAAAAAAAAAAATTTCATTTCAATTCATCCACTAATTAATCGAAAGGAACTTCGTTCCATCCGGGTGTTCCTTGACACCTCTCAAGTTTTTTCATTCTCCGATTCACCTTTGAACTCGGGAGAATTCAGAGCCAGGTAGTCGTGTAGGCGATTGACCACTAGCGTGCGAGAGTCGAGGGAGGCGGAGCCTCCGAGCACACACAGCTAGGGGATTTAAACCCAGCATTTTAAGAAATCAGTGAGATCTGAATAAGAAACTGCTTTTATTGTGGCAAAATTCGGAATTCTACTCAACTGCGAAGAGTATAGCCGTCCAGATCATTAGATCGTTGGTGGCCGTACAATAAAAAGAAGCGATTACAATACTAATGCAATAAGAAATAATGGAGTCATTCTCAGACGAAGGACCCGACACTTTTTCGTACGAAAGTAGTCGAGACTCTACCGACTCGAGGGGGACCAATAAGGAGACGGAAAATCTGCGACTGAAAGGCCTTCTCAACGTGCTAACCGAGCTGAGAAAACAGCTCGATGAAATGACAAGAGAACTGACTGAAACACGACGGGAAAATGAAGAGTTGAAGAGGCAACTCCTCACCTCCCAAAACGCCGCAGCGGCTGCTTCCCAGACGGTAGTTGCCAAGGTCACCGCCGCGCCCGGAGAAAAGGAGGCCAAAAATCCAAGCCTGGCCGAAAAGCATGTCCCAGCCGAAAAGCCAGTCCTAGACCCACCGCAACAAAAGCCAGCACAAGCGCAAAAGCCAGCGCAAGTGCAGAACAAGGACAAAATGGAGACGGAAAACGCCGAATAAGAGAACCCTCGCTGTCTCAGAAGACAAGGAGGAGAACAAAAACGGGAGCAAAGACGACGGATAAGCCACCATTACCCACAATGAGAGGAAGAGAAAGACGAAACCGGAGACCTCAGCCGAAGCTGAAATCAAATCGACCCCCGTCGCAAAAACGGCCCCCGTTGCGGCCAACGGAGAAAAAACCATCCTCGTGAGCCCATAAACCCCCTTGTTCGGGTGCGGAAGGGCTATTGGAATGCCACTCGATTCTTCGAACCCCGAGCTCCGTTTCAAACGCACTAATATATTCTGGAGAATTAACAAAGTTATTGATATCAGCAAGAACCGATTCAGAGCCGATAAAATTGGTGCCTCTATCCGAATATAGAGCACACACAGGGCCTCTCCGAGAGATTAACCTTTTAAATCCCTGTAGAAAATGATTAGTGGACAAAGAGCTAACCAGCTCTAAATGTATTGCCTTGACAGACATACAAATGAGCAGACTCACATAACCCTTATATATTAGAGAATTTTTCCGCCTGCCTGAAGAAATTTCAACCGGCCCAAAATAGTCCACCCCAGTGTTGGTGAAAGCCTTGGCTTCTTGCACCCGTACTGATGGTAAACTAGCCATCAATGGCTCTAATATTTTAGGTTTCAACCTAAAACAACAATTACACTTATGAATACGACTTCTGATCAAATTTCTTCCGCCAGAAATCCAATATTTCTGACGTAATATGGCTTCTAATAAATAAGCACCGGTATGTTTTATGATAAAAATCTACAAGTCTTTCCGTAAAAACATCTTTAGCCGGTAATATGTACGGATGTTTTTCAGAGAATCCCAAGTTAGAATTCCCAATTCGACCCCCGACCCTAAGCAACCCGTCTTGCACAAAAGGGTCCAACCTCTTTAAATTAGAAATGCATTTTTTATTTTCATTCAATAGCATCAATTCAGACTTAAAATGTCTGTTTTGTACTATTTTGACTAAAAATATTTCCGTTTTTTGTAATTCACTTGCTAAAATTGAACCTTTTCTTCTTGCAAGTATTTTACAGAAACGTGGAGCAAAATCCGTAATCCGTAAAATTTTTGAAAACGAAGAAAACCTCTCCATTAGACTAAAAAAAAATCGTAACTGTCCGCTCTTTTAACAATTAAAGTTTCTAACTCTTCATTTTGGCGCGAAAGCTCAACCCCGTTTTCTGAAAAATCAGGCCACTCGTTCTCTGGACAACTAATCCATGACGGTCCGGTGAGCCAAATGACGTGATTAATCAATTGAGAGGGAGTAAGACCACGCGATAGAGCGTCCGCTGGATTCTGATTACCGTCAATATGGTGCCATAGGGCATTTTTTACATTCTCTTTGATTTGTGAGATACGATTTCCAACAAAAATGTCTTTTAAATATGGTGTTCTCAACCAGCTGATTACAGTAGAAGAAACCGAGAAGGCAAAAATTTTAGAAATTAATACACGATCCTGATAAGTCTCCACAACTAGTTTTACTGATTTAGACAACAAATGACTAGCAAGAAGTTCGATCCGAGGAATAGTCATAGCCTTTGCTGGACTAACTTTGGATTTTGCACATATCAGCTGAACACTGATATCCTTTTTCCCGAAAGATGAAACTGTTCTAAAGTATACTACCGCACCGTAACCTGTTGTGCTTGCGTCCGCTAATGCTAAAATAATGATAGGTTGTTTACCGTTCGCTCCTAGATGTCGTGGAACTTTAAAGTTTATAAGTTCACCCCATTGTGAGCGTACGATTTGCCATTTTTCAACAATACCCTCAGGGGGTTTTTCATCCCAGCCGATCTTTAAGAGCCAAAGCTCCTTAATTAAAGATTTCAAATATAAAATGAATGGAGCTAATAATCCCAGTGGATCAAAACATTTTGCCACCGCTGACAAAATGGCCCGTTTTGTGCATTTTGACTCTGGTGTTTTGAACTTGAAACTGAAAGTGTCTTTTTCTGGATTCCACTGAATGCCCAAAATTTTTGTGTCCGTTTTGAAAATAACCGTATCCGATGCTCTCTTCTCTAAGGGAATATTTTTTAATACCGAAGCGGAATTTGACGACCACTGAACTAAGTCAAAACCGCCTGACTTGAACAAATTAATCGATTCGTAATATAACTGGATTGCGTCACCTTCCGAATCTATGCTGTAACAATAATCATCCATATACATATCACGTGGAATATAATTTGCCGCCATAGGAAATGTATCACCTTCCTCTTTCACTAACTGTTTTATCGTCCGCAAAGCTAAATATGGTGAAGATTTCAACCCAAACGCCACTACCCGCATTTCATAGACTTGAATTTCATTCTCAGGATCAAACCGCCATAATAATCTTTGGTACCGCCAATGTTTCGGAACAACTTTTATTTGCAAATACATTTTTTTTAAATCTGATGTCATAGCAATCCGAAATAACCGAAAATTTAGAAGAAACGAAACAATATCCGTTTGTAATGTAGGGCCGTTGTATAATATGTCATTTAGTGAAACATGATTATCACAGGGCGCACTTGCATCTAGTACAACTCTAACCGGTGTACTAGTACTACTTAATTTGATAACTGGATGGTGCGCCATATAATAAGCCACCTCATTATTATTTTTTTTTGTCACTAAAGCCATGTGACCATTATCCAAAAACGTTTGCATCGCTTTATTATACAAAACGCGTAAATCTGAATCCCTAGTTAACCGTTTTTCCAAAGAAACCAACCGAAATTGTGCATGAGTCCTCGAATCACCCAAACTCTCCGGCGAAATTTTAAAAGGTAAAGCCACTGTAAAACGTCCTGTTTCGTCCCCACTATATGTCGAATTATAAATTTTATCGCATTATATTTCCTCAGGAATTAATAAAGGTTTATTTGGCACCTGTTCTACTTCCCAAAATTCAGTAAATAGATGTTCAATAGATTGATTTTCTTGCAAAGAAAAGTATACCAAAGGATTTTCTTCCCTGGACCACACTGGAATTTTCCCCATTACCACATATCCAAATTCTGTTTCGACCGCGACTGGAGTATTCGTTACCCCTGATATCCGATGTTTCCCCAAAATCATCCCGAAAAGTTCAACTCCAATTATGCCATGTATTTCTCCAGGTTTATCAGAATTATTGTCAGCCAGACAGATACCCGCTAAACCCGGAATCACACTAACATCTACACACACTTTTGGCAATAGATCGGTAATCTTTTCCACCAAAAGTGCACTTATGGTATATTTTTTGCTTGAATCATACCGTGATGCAATTGTAAGGGTGGTACTCCCCCGTACGGATTGTTTATTTTCACCTAAACCATTCACTGACGAGAAATATTTGGAAACAGTCAATTCCAGTTTTTTACAAAAATTTACTGTTAATAAGTTCGCCCGACTCCCGGTATCTAGGATGAATCGAGCCGTGCTCTTGGGAATACAACTATTCACCACTGAAACTACCACTGTAGATAATAAATTTGTATAATTTGAACCATTATTTCCAGTCAAAGCAGAACATAAATGTGTCTCAACACTTTCCTGAAGAGTCTCTGTATTATTAGGCGTTGCAGGATCATCATCCCTTTCTGTATTATTATTACTCCGTGATAGCTCTTGATCTTGCCAGGTTCTTACAAAATGTAATAAAACATGATGCTTTTTGGAACACATAACACAAGATCTTTCTGAAGGACAATTTCGTACTCCGTGAGCCGAAGATAAACACAAAAAACACCAGTTGTTATCTCTCACTACTTCATATCTCTTATTGGGAGTGAGTTGATTGAATTTTTCACAGCGCCCTAAATAATGTGATGATTTTTTACAATATACACAATGATTGTTATATTTTGTGTGTCTATTGTCAGTAACGAAAAAACTTTTAACCACCAATTTTCCGCCCGTACTCGTAGGAGTTTTATTTAAGTGAAGAATCCGTGTTTGACCTTTAATAAATTTTATTAAGTTTTGATAGGAAGGAATATCCGCTCCCCTTTGATCCGTTTCAAACCCCCGAACCGTGTCACTATCAAGTTTAGATAAGGCTACATATGTAAATATAAAATCTGTTAAATCCGGTAAATTCAAATTTCTTAATGCCGATACCGATGTATCAAATCGCTCCAAAAATGTGTTTAGATTTTTCTCCGACTCGTTATTAAGCGATTTAAACTCCATAATTTGTTGTGAATATGTGCTTGCCAACATACGTTTATTTTCATACTTATCGCACAAAGTTTTATATATTATATCATAATTATCCGGAACAATTGCAATCCCCGCATACATGTTTTGCGCAGGACCCTTTAGGCAGCCGACTAGAAGGTGAACCTTATCCAGATTTGTCAAATTTGGATTCAAATGAACCATGCCCTTATAAACAGCGTGAAATGTTTCCCACTGACGAATTTCCCCATGAAATTCTGGTAAACTTGGATGTGGGATTTTTAAAGAACTACGTAATGATGGGGCACCACTGCCGCCACTAGCACCAGAACCTGCACTACTTAATGGAATATTGGTAGGCAACTTAATACTCTCCGCTGCCATTTGAATGTAAGAACAAAGTTCATTAATTGTTTGAATCGCCTTGTAATCTGGAGTGTAGTCTTCATTTATTTCAAATTGTACATCATTAATTTCATCCAACACCGAATAAATGTTACTTTTTGTTTCCTCGTAAGTTATCATTGAAGTCTGAAACTTCCGTTTTACCGATTCCGTTGACAAATCTTTACTCAAATCGTAAAACTTTTGTAAAATTGCAAACAAATTTTCTTTTTTGGCTATAATTTTTTTTCAATTCCCTTTCTGAGGTAGTCATTCTTTTAAAAGATAATATGCAATTATATCCGCAAAATGAAGGAAAACACAAATCAGTTCAAATCGATTAAAACCGCTTCCTAATCCAATTGAACCAATAAATAAACTGTTTCTGAAAACTCCGTATTTTTGATAATCCGACAACCTTGTACTCTCCACGCGACAACCTCAACAAAAAACTGTTCACCGACCGACCCGTGTTTTCGAAGTTTTTCTGAAAAGGCTGTCCAGAAGAGACAAGAAAACCAAATCGATATATATTCATAATGAATTGACTTTTTTCACTGATAATCCGCGCTCGATGGGACCAAATGGTCCCTCTCAGCTCAGTTTGAAATTTGTAAAATCAAAATTATACTCACCGATATTTCGTTGGTGAGACTTTTCCTTGGCTTATAAGTCCAATTTTTGTTCACTGGGTAAACATGGTTGGGAAGGAAAGTTGGGATAAGGAAGTATGAGCAATTTCACAATTTCATCAATCGAAAGGACCAGCTAGCCGAACCTAGCACCGTTACAGAGTTTTTAGAACAGCTATAAAACCGCCGAAACCTGTACAGCCCGATGTGCACTGCCTTTTAGATGGTACTAAATTATTGTTTTTCCACTCTCTCGCCAGCGGAGAGATACAATGCTGCCGGACTGTGTCTATAGTTTTTCTTTACTTAACTAAATATAACGAAGGGCGAGAACAGAACCCAAGTTAGAATCCCACATCTTCACGCTTGACACCTGTGTCATGCTGAAGGTCAGAGTGGAACCTCAACGGCAAAGGACCGGCGGATTCGTCTCCCAGTGCCATGAATGCCAGTGGTTCGGACACGCACGAAGGTGCTGCCATTCCACCCCCAGGTGCATGAAGTGCGGAGCAGAGCACGAGTCCCGCACCTGCACGAAGAATAAAGAGCAGCCAGCCACCTGCGCAAACTGTGGGGGCCCACACACGGCCAGCTTCAGAGGCTGTACCAAATTCCCCAAACCCACGACAAGACCCACACAACAACAACAACAACCAAGACCATACCACAGCAACCACCACGACAAACAACATACCAACCACCACGGAGGAGGCAGGGACCCAGGAACGCTGTGCCCCAACCCCAAGCACCACAGGCACCACCAAAATGGGGTCCAACGAGGACAACGACGACGGCAACCACAACAGTCAACCAACAACTATTGGCACTACCTGAGGCGCTCAAGAAGCAACTTCTTGAGCTCTTCAAACAGAATCAGGCCCCAGGAAATCTTAGATGTTAAGACAACCTCCGAAAAAACTAAAAATCTGCTCCTGGAACATCAACAGCGCACTCACACGCAAGGATGAGCTGCACGAACTGATATCCAGAACACAAGTGGACATCATCGCCATCCAGGAAACAGTGCTGAAACCCCAGAAGAACTTCCATCTTCCAGGATTCACCTGCTATCAGACAGACAGACCCGGTTGTCGCACCCGCGGAGGCGCAGCCCTTCTAGTGAGAACTGGCCTCAAACAACACCAGGCTGAGAAACCAGAACTATCTCGAGGCGAAGCAGTCACAGTAAAAGTGAAAGTCAGACGCATAGGAATGCTAAGAATCATCTCAACGTATATCCCGCCAGGGGGAAATATACAAAGAGAAGACCTAGCAGAACTATTTCCAGACCATCACCCAACTGTAGCTATCGGAGACTTCAACGCGAAGTCACAGACATGGCACTGCAGAAACAACAATCCACGAGGCCGAAATCTGGAGAACTTACTGGCCGACTACAACGACATCGGAGTAGTAGCCCCCTTCGAACCTACCTACCACGGACTAGCAAACCATACACCAGACATCCTAGACATATCACTGTTACAGTCCATCCCAGCCAACACCGAGATGGAAGTATTAGACGAGGGCTCCTCAGACCACAACCCAATCCTACTCACAATAGGGAAGGGAGACGCGGAACCTGAGGAACCAGCTACCAGGAAGACAACCGACTGGAACCGATTCCAAAGAATCATACACGACTCCATAGGACACATCTCACAAATACACACAAAGACAGACCTCGGAAGAGCAACGATACAGTTGCAACAAACTATCCAGGAAGCCATAGAACGCAGCTCCAAGACCACCCAAGCAACCAGGTTCAACTTTCAACTAGCACTAACCCCAGAGGTCGGGGAGCTAGTTGGGAGCAGGCGCCGCTTGAAAAAGAGATACCAGAGAACACTGGCTCCCGAAGATAAGAGGAGAATGAACCAGGCAGGCAGGCAACTGCGGCTGGAACTCAAAGCTCACCAAACACAGCAATGGACAAACAGGATGACAGAAATGAGCACAGAAGACAACTCTGTGTGGAGAATGCAGAAAGTACTTCGACAAGGCAGAAGGAAACCGTGCCCACCACTCCACGGAGAGGGGGGCCTGGTCTACACTGACAACCAACTTGAACCAACTTCGCCGGAAGAAATCAAGGACATCATCCGAAACCTTGCCACCCGCAAGGCACCCTGACCAGACCAAATTTCGAATAGAGCCTCAAAGGCTCTACCGAGAAAAGGAATTGCTGTCTTGACCAACATCGTCAATGCAGTGCTCAGGCTCAGACACTTTCCACGACCATGGAAAGAAGCCACGGTCATCATGATCTCCAAACCCAACAAAAACCATGTGATACCGCAAAATCACCGACCCATCAGCCCCACACCCTCGATGAGCAAGGTGACAGAACGAGTCATCCAGAGACGATTGGAACCACTCACGGAAGAACTCAACGTCCTACCAGACGAGCAGTTCGGCTTCCGACAAGGACACTCTACGGAAATGTAGGTCCTGAGGATAGTGGACTTTGCCGTAACAGGCTTCAACCTGGGCAGGGGACATCACACAGGAGCCTTATTCCTAGATGTATTCAAGGCCTTCAACAGGGTCTGGCACGATGGCTTAATCACCAAAATGACAGACCTCGGATACCCCACTCCCATAGTGAAACTGATAGACTCCTTCCTGCGAGGACGGCGGTGCCAATGTAAAGTTGGCAGCGTCCTCTCAGCAGTGAGGACCCTAGAAGCAGGAGTACCGCAAGGCGCAGTCTTATCTCCACACCTGTTCTCCATCTACACGGCGGACATCCCAAAGCCTGCTGACGACACAGCACTAGTGGCCAGATCGGTGAACGCAACGCAAGTAAATCGATACCTGCAAGAACAAGCAGACAAGCTTGAGGTATGGTTCAACCTATGGAAGATCGAGATCAACGCGGAAAAGAGCCATGCAATGCTTTTCACCAGAAGGCGAACAACACCGTCAGGACATGTTATCATGAATGACCAACGAATCCCATGGGCAAACGAGGCCAAATACCTTGGAGTCACCTTGGACAAAAGACTGACATTCAGGCAACACGTAGACCGAAGGCTCGGACTAGCGAAAGCTGCCCGAAAGAACCTCTACCCCCTCATAGGACGCAGTAGCAGCATGGACCTCCAGCTAAAACTGCTCCTCATCAGGACCATCCTCCTTCCCATCATCCTGTATACATCCGCCGCATGGGGTCGATGCGCACAAACATACAGGACCAAGATCCAGTTATTCTTGAACTTGAGCCTAAGAATGGCAGTGAACACTCCCAGATACGTCCCGAATAGATTTATCTACAGGGACCTGAATGTCAATCCGAACTTCATTGACGACCAACTTCGGAACCACGCCACCGCGACGTTCCTGAAGACGGACACCCACACGAATCCGGTGATTCAAGACATCCACGCGAACCTAAACCTGGACGATCCCAGGTTTAGAGAAAGGGAAAAGTATTTGCGAACAGTCTACCAAAACGACCGTCCACCACCGAGAGTAGCACTCCGGCGCGTCAGGTGAGTAACAACTCAACACAAAACACGTAAGATCAACACACCCATCAGGTACATCACCACACAGCACAAGTCAGGTAAACATACAAAATCAGATAATAAGGGGTTCAAAACACTAAGAGGCTGACTTCATACCACAGGAGGTACGATTTCAATTTCGCAAACGTGCCATTTGCGAGTTGGGGACCGCTCCAAGGAGGAGCGGGGGAGGATGGAAGTGGATAGTGAATCTCGTTCACACATAACATGAAGGGGATTTGATATCCATGGGCGCTCAACCTTAAGGGGGGCATGGTGTGTAAATCAGCAGCGAACTCGGCAGCAAGTTTCACTTGTCGTTCGAAGCTTTTTCAAGCGAAGGATTTTTAGTGACGCTGAAGGCCTGCTGGACTCTGAATTTTCACAACTCTGCTTTTATCAAAGCAAAACTTGGAATTCGTATATATTTTTTCATGCTTTTTAACTTATCAATAAGATACCGTGTTCACCGAGCACAGATAGTATCTACCCATATTGAGAAACCCATAATTGGAGTTTTTGCCAGTTTTCGTAAGTGTCTCAGCGTTAAATATACTTGGGGACTGCCGTTTGGATTGTTTGGCAACACCAAAAACAATCACAAAATAATTCGAAATCCAATTCGCTCCACTTCGCTCCTATATCCAAGGAGAGGTTATCCAGGACTTGCAGCTAAATATAAAGAACTGTGTCAAAACTTTCCTTCACTTCCAATCCTATCCGTCGACGTACTTTTCGACGTATATCTCTGACAGCCGAGCTGGTATTAGGGTACATCTGAGTACGAGGCCACCTCAGAATTGCCGGAACCTTCTGAGCACTTAAAAACGTATGACTCCACGTGGAGATCACGGGCGATTCACTACGTGGGCAAGGAAAAGTGAATCGGTAGGTCGGTGATAGGCTTCCTAGAATTAACATTAACTCTCTTCTTGCATTTTTTTCTTTCACTCCTACCAACGGAGAAATAATATTCTTTAAAATAAAACAACTTATAATAAGATTCGAAACATTAGGGATTTTTGTTCTTAAGTAAAACTCTCGTAAAATTCCAAGGAGAAACTTATATTTTTTTTCTTATTCTCCTTCTTGAAAACCTTAGATTTGATTATCTCTAGAATAGGGTGCTTGGCTAGTCAATGTTCCTAGCCGAGTGAGGGTGCTAGTTATCTCCAGAAATAAAATTGACTAGGTGTTGCAACACTAAGCCAATGGCCTAATATCCTAAACAGTAATCACATATTTAGAGGGGCTTCTGGCTGTATACGAAAAAAGATGAACCACCACGCAAGAGCTAGTCGCGGGTCTCGAGAATCATCAAATTTTTCGATTTCAAATTTCTCAAATTTTTCATGTACATAGGCCAGAATGCTTTCGTGGCGCCCAACGTGGGGCCAGTCTGAGTCACGCAAGTCCTAAGGTCGATCTAGAAACAGTAAATGATAGTTTTGTGAGTGAGTTTCACGGGTTTACAGAAAATATAGATAGTCAAAATCAGGGCCCCGAGCCTAGAAAAATTCGTAGTTACGGATCGTTCGATGCTGTTGAGAGGTCAACTCCGGTGGCAGAGAATATAGATAAAATGGATAGTAATCAAGTCCAGGAGGACTATTATATACCATCAGGTCAGTCTTCGGGGGAAACGAATGGTTTCGACTTTTCAAATAAATTAGTAAATTACAGAGAAATGGTTGGTGGTAATATGTCGCTTGACCAGACTTATTCTTTGAGTAAGGATGGAACCTACGATGGAAATTATTGTTCAGGAAACCAACAACCAAATTCTTCGCGGAGAATTAGTAAAATTTTTGGAGATGAAAATTGGCAGACGCTCAGCGAAACGCCAGGCGAATTTTCGCAAAATAACACAACTGTTACATCAGAAAACGAGCAGAGAATAACAGGTAACCAGTATTCATCCTATGCTCAAGGGTCTTCTCTGGTTTCAGGACCCGGCAAAAATATTAGAAATCAGTGGTGCCCTAATAATGAAGTACGAGGTACTGAATATTTTCAAGATCGTAGAGTCACGTTCACAGGGATAGACGGAGAGCCCAGACGGACTCAAAACGGGGACAATCAATTGCGAAATTTGGATAGAAATGACCCGATTCCTAGATTAGCTGAAGTGCTTTTGGGAAATATGGGGAATTCAGGTCCGAGGAAAATTGATAGGCAGCGACTGCCCAACTTTTCAGGGTTAGATACTTAGGACCCGATATCTTTCATCGATAAAATGACATACGAACTTCGCAAATGCGAAATACCTAATGATGAATGGGTTTCATTCGTAAAAACTCAATTGCGAGGAGAGGCGCAAACATGGGCGAATAATTATTCGACTATTTCCATTAGGTGGGAGTTTTTCTTGAATCGGTTATTGAGTCGTTACAACAATGAAGAAGTATTGTCGAGACTGACTTCAAAATTTTTCGGGAAAGCGCAAGGGAGTTCGGAGCGCGTGGATATATTTATTGCGGAGAAAATTGCATTAGCGAATAGATTGATGCCTAACATGCTAGAAAAGGAATTGATCCGATTGGTCGTACAATTACTTTCACCTAGTATCAAACCATACTTGAGGAGTGGTACTTTACGATATAGAGCGGCTAATGTTACTGGCCAGTGGGATTGAATCTGATATTCCGACCGCTGGGCCAAGTACAGGCAACAGTGGGCCAGTGCAGAGAAATATACAAAATAATTCGGCTGCACGGAATATGATTAGTAATAGTAATAGTAATAGTAATAGTAATAGTAATAGTAATAGTAATAGTAATAGTAATAGTAATAGTAATAGTAATAGTAATAGTAATAGTAATAGTAATAGTAATAGTAATAGTAATAGTAATAGTAATAGTAATAGTAATAGTAATAGTAATAGTAATAGTAATAGTAATAGTAATAGTAATAGTAATAGTAATAGTAATAGTAATAGTAATAGTAATAGTAATAGTAATAGTAATAGTAATAGTAATAGTAATAGTAATAGTAATAGTAATAGTAATAGTAATAATAATAATAATAATAATAATAATAATAATAATAATAATAATAATAATAATAGTAATAATAGTAATAGTAATAGTAATCATAGTAATCATAGTTCACAAGTTAATACGGGGAATAGGAATAATCAGAGTGTGGGTTCGAGCAATAACCAAGCACAGGGTGCGGGCAATTTCAGTGCAAATTCGAATATTTATAAGCCACCTATGATGGCAAGAAATTTTGAAAATCAAAACGTTCAATCGAGAAGCAATACATTCTCTAGGGAAGAAATTTTGCTTAGACAGGATAATACGAATCGAGGAACGAATGTCAATAGGGCGAATAGCTCAGACAGACATAACGGATTTAGAAGTAGGAATACAAATCAAATAAATTCGAATGCGAATACGGGAAACGCCAGGCGGGACGCTCCGGCAGCGGCAGCGAGTCGTCTCGCGAATCAGGAAACAGTCGCGAATTTAACGAGCATAGAAATATGTCGTTGAGTAATATCGGAGGAACGCCTCTCGGCGAGGATTCTCGAAATTTACTTAAAAATGAAGTCGGATATTCTGAGGACATAGAGACTCTCACGAATATTATTGATTCGGAACTAGAATCGATGCTTGAAAATGAGGAATATTTCGAACCCACCTCGCAGTTCGACGGAATGTCACTCGAGCAAGAAATATTTAAAGAAACTCTCTCCCAGGAGGAGGAGCTCGTATCGCTTAACGATAAAGGAAACGAGAAGAATTAATTGCCTCGTATTCAAGTTATAGTAAATGGACAGGAGACATTGGCCTTGGTAGACACTGGGGCCAGTGTGAATACTGTGAGGCCCGATTCACTACAGGGAATTGAATTGCCGAATTGACCGCACCCAAGAAAAATTGTTTTGGGCTGTGCAGACGCGTCAAGCCAGAGCTTGGACCATGTGAGGCCAAAAATCGAAATATCGAACTGGAAATACGAAACAGAGTTCACGGTGGTGTCAAACCTGAATGAATGTATGATTCTAGGGATACCTTTTTGCAAGGAATCTGGGGTACTGATCGACGTGAAAAACGAAACAGTGTACCTTGTAAATAGTGAAAAGGAAGAGAAAAATGAGAAAATTGTGTCCGAGTACACAGAGGGAATGGATCTGGGCAACATGGTCCAGAAGATATTCGAAGAATCGGAGTTACTCATAGAAACAGGAGATGAGCTGAATCAGATATCGTTAAACCAAGTCACCACCTTCCACGAGGGGGTGATTCGGGCTCAACATACGAGTGAATGCGTACAACGATTCGTTGAACGTTTAATTAGGGACAAAGACGCTGCGGAACCGAATGTGTACGAAAAAGGCATCGGAAGGAATTAAAGTTAATTGATGGACTGTTGTACTTTGTAGGACCCCAGAAAAACGTGAGGAGGGTAGTTATACCCAAGCCAATGTTTGTCGCAGTAATGAAAAGATATCACGATGATATAGGTCACCCGGGGGTGGAAGATACCTTCCGGCAGGTCAGCACTCATTTCTCGTTGACGCCTTTAAAAACTCGAGTTCGAGACTATGTTAGTCATAAATTTTCATATAAATCCAACCCTCTCGCCGATATAGGAATCGCGCAATAACGTAATATTAGTGGTTCGCGAATTAGCCAAATTTTATTTTCTCATTCTCTCATAATGAAGTTATTCTTCGTACTTTTGAAAAATTATTTTGTTCGAATTTAGGAATCTTTCACAGGGATTGGCTGTATAGATATTTGTGAGTTTGGTTTTTCGGATAGAAAAATACGCGACGCGTTTCAGTTATTCGTTTTTTTTATACATCATTTTTTAGCATTGTTTATGTAGGATGTAGTTTTCTTCCAGGTGTTAGGGAACAAACATTGTGAGGCCAGTGGCACTTGAGGTTCGCAAGTGCCGATATTGGATGCTGTATGAAATGATGATGAATAAAGGCCAAAAGAGCCACAACAAAAAAAAAAGTCCTTATCAGGACGTTGATCAAGTATTGCAAATGGTATCCACCCAAAGTATATGTAACAACGATCCGTTATAAGGGGGGCGTGTCGATAATCGAGCAAAAACAATTAATTTCTATGTTAAACTCCAATTGAAAGTTAGGAAATTATTTCATTCTCCGATTCAACTTTGAACTGGTGAGAATTCAGAGCTAGGTAGTCGTGTAGGCGATTGACCAATAGCGTGCGAGAGTCAAGGGGGGCGGAGCTTCCGAGCACACACAGCTAGGGGATTCAAACCCAGCATTTTTAGAAATCAGCAGCGAACTCGGCAGCAAATTTTACTTGTCGTTCGAAGCTTTTTCAAGCGAAGGATTTTTAGCTACGCTGAAGGCCTGCTGGACTCTGAATTTTTACAACTCTGCTTTTATCAAAGCAAAACATGGAATTCGTATATATTTTTTCATGCTTCTTAGCTTATCAATAAGATACCGTATTTACCGAGCACAGATAGTATCTACCCATATTGAGGAACCCATTATTGGAGTTTTTGCCAGTTTTCGTAAGGATCTCAGCGTTAAATATACTTGGGAACTACCGTTTGGATTGTTTGGCAACACCAAAAACAATCACAAAAGAATTCGAAATCCAATTCGCTTCGCTCCGATATCCAAGGAGAGGTTATCCAGGACTTGCAGCTGAATATAAAGAACTGTGTCAAAACTTCCCTTTACTTCCAATCCTATCCGTCGCCGTACTTTTCGACGTATACCTCTGACAGCCGAGCTGGTATTAGGGTACATCTGAGTACGAGCTCACCTCAGAATTGCCGGAACCTTCTGAGCGCTTGAAAACGTATGACTCCACGTGGAGATCACGGGCGATTCACTACGTGGGTTAGGAAAAATGAATCGGTAGGTCGGTGATAGGCTTCCTAGAATTGATATAAACTCTCTTCTTGCATTTTTCCTTCAACTCCTACCAACGGAGAAATAATATTCTTCAAAATAAAACAACTCATAATAAGATTCGGAACTTTAGGGAATTTTTGTTCTTGAGTAAAACTCTCGTAAAATTCCAAGGAGAAACTTATATTTTTTTTCTTATTCTCATTCCCTCAAAATCTTAGATTCAATTATCTCTAGAATAGAGTGCTTGGCTAGTCGATATTCCTAGCCAAGTGAGGGTGCTAGTTATCTCCAGAAATAAAATTTACTAAGTGTTGCAACACTAAGCCAATGGCTTAATATCCTGAACAGTAATCACATATTCAGAAGGGCTTCTGGCTGTATACGAAAAAAGATGAACCACCACGCAAGAGCTAGTCGCGGGTCTCGAGAATCTTCGAATTTTTCGAATTCAAATTTCTCAAATTTTTCAAATGTACATAGGCCAGAATGCTCTCAATTCCACCAGCATGTCAGACCCTTCCTCCACCCCACTGACCAATAACACGTCACCCACAATGGCCGTCGACCCGGACACTAGCGCCCCCAGTGACACCAGGGGCTAAATCATGAAGTAGGGGATTATAATACATTTTCCGCTGTCGAAAAGGCATGGGAAGCTGAATTCGTCATTTATCAGAATTGAAAAAAAAAATATATTCCGAATTTCCTTAATATGGCAGTGACCACCAGAAATAACACTTCTTATAGATAATTGCAGATTCCCAATTGTTAATAATAACTTTCATTATCATCGAAAACAGGAAATAACTTTCGGCCATACTGATAATGCTCGGTCACGTATGCATGACGGTTGGGAGGGTAAAAACGTTCCACATAGCAAACGCGTCAGTTATTCATCAGCGATTTGACTAACTATTAGTGTTCTCATTCTGGATACCAGTACTCGTGCTATTCATCAACACTTTTTCATGCCTGGGTTCAACTATAAAAAAAGTAAGTACATTTTCTTATTCTTCAGTGCTTTATTCCCCAGTGTGTTCTTTTCTTGAATTCAAAAGTGGATTATTTCGATGTGTAGTATCTCTTTTTTTAATACTGCATACAATCTACCATTCTTCATCAGGAATATTCAGCCAAGTGTTCAATTATTTTTCAAATTCTTTCAAAAGTTGAATGTTTTAGGGTCGGTGTGAACTCAACAGAAAACACACTGCTACATCACGCACTTCACTGGACTCTGAATCTATGATGATATATCAGTCCAGCAAGTTTTATATTTATATACCTATATAACTTAAGAACCTATACAAAGTTTAATTTCCAGAAGTACATTGTTCTGAAGTACTCCTATGCTGATTCCTAACGTTTTGAGTTCATTGAAACGGATCAATGAAATGTATAGAACATTGAATTTTCTCTTCTCAGAGTACCAAATGTTGAGATATTACGAAGTTAGCTCCTACTGCCCTTTTGGCACCAGAAAATGTTTAATTTTGCGTCTTGACATCGATACAAATCCAATGATACCAAACTTATCGAAATAGAATTTTGGTGACCTGACGGTCGCGGGTTCGAAACCTCAATTTTAACATTTTCTGTTTTTGATGAATTTGGACTGTCTCCGATGCGATAATACGAATTGAGTATTGGTTTTGTTTTTTCATGTAATTTAAGGCCTTCAATCAGCGATTTATTGTTCTACGATGAAGTTGGAGGGCGGAGCTTGAATAATTTAGAATCTATGGGTGTTCTCCTCTCATTTGACTCTTCACTTTCTATGATAGGACGCAAACTAAATTTTTTATCATTTATATAAATTTTCAAGTGCCAAACTGGCTCAAGTACATCGATTCACATAAGCTCGTTGAAAATCAGCTAAATCGGGGACGTTGACTTTTTTGGTACACCCTGTATACAAAATGTATATGAATTCTCTGTATATTTGACATTTTTTTCTTCTTTCCAATGACCGCCAGTCATGTTTTTTTCTGTCTAATGAGAAGTGGTTATGTTTTTTCCCTGCAACAGGCAGCCTTCTTCTCTCTCCAATGACAGGCGGCCATGCTTTTTTAACCCAAAATTGTATGAATTTATTTATTTCATGGTAATTCGAACCACTCTGTATATTCGATTTTTGTTTCTTCTTTCCAATGACAGCCAAGCATGATTTATTCTCTCCAATAAGAAGTGCCTATGTTTTTTTCTTACGAAGCGGTCATGTTTTTTCCGATGACAGGCGGCCATGATTTTTCTTACAAAGTGGTCGGTCATGTATTTTTCACAGTGATGGGCGGCGATGTTTTTTTCGATGACAGATGGCCATGTTTTTTCCGATGACAGGCGGCCATGTTTTATTCTCGAATGATGTCGGCCATGTTTTTTCTTCTTATAACAGACTCCCTTCGTTTCTCTCCAATGACAGACGGGCATGTTTCATTCTCGAATGATGTCGGCCGTTTTTTTTTCTCAAACAGACACCCTTCATTTCTCTCCAATGACAGGCGGACATGTTTTTTTTACAATGACAGGCGGCCATGTTTTTTTAGGGATATTCAGGAATATTCAGCCAAGTGTTCAATTACTTTTCAAATTCTCCCAAAAGTTGATTGTTTTAATGTCGGTGTGAACTCAACAGAAAATTCACTATGATGATATATCAGTCTAGCAAGTTCTATATTCAGATACCTTCATAACTTATAGACCTAATCAAAGTTTAATTTCCAGAATAACATTGCTTCTAGAGTACTTCTATGCTGATTCCCAACGTTTTGACGCAAGTACATTGAAACGGATCAATAATACGTAAAGTACATTGAATTTCGAATTTCCTCTTCTCAGAGTACCAAAACGTTGAGATATTACGAAGTAAGCTCCTACTGCCCTTCTGGCACCGGAAAATGTTCAATTATGCTTCTTGACATCGATACGAATCCAATGATACCAAAATTATCGAAATCGAATTTTTGGTGACTCGGCGGTCGCGGGTTTGAAACCTCAATTCCAACATTCCTTGTTTTTGATGAATTTGGACTGTCCTTGATACGACCAATACGAATTCAGTATTGGTTTCATTATTTCATGTAATTTAAGGCATTCAAATAGCGATTTGTTGTTTCACGATGAAGTTGGAGGGCATAGCATGATGAATTTAGAATCTATGGGTGTTCTCCTTTCATTTGACACCTCACTTGCTATGATAGGACAGAAACTGAATTTTTTATTTTTTATAACGATTTTCGAATGCCAAAATGGCTCAAGTACACCGATTCACATTAGTTCGTCGAAAATCAGTTGAATTGGGGTCGTTGACTTTTTTGGTACACGCTGTATATAAAATATATATGAATTCATGTATTTCATGGTAATTTGCGCCACTCTGTATATTTGTTTTTTTTTCCTCTCCAATGACCGCCGACCATGTTTTTTCTTTTCTAATGAGAAGTGGTTATGTTTTTTCCCTGCAACAGGCAGCCTTCTTTTCTCTCCAATGACAGGCGGCCATGTTTTTTTTGAATTTTATTTCATGGTAATTCGCCACTCTGTATTTGTTTTTTTTTTTCTTCCCAATGACTGCCACCATGATTTTTCTTTCGATGAGAAGTGGTTATGTTTTTTTCTCACAAGGCGGCCATGTTTTCTCCGATGACAGGCAGCCATGTTTTTTCTCCAATGACAGGCGGCTATGTTTTTTCCGATGACAGACGGCCATGTTTTTTCCGATGACAGGCAACCATGTTTTTTCCTCGATGTTTTTTTTCCTCCAACAGACACCCTTTTTCTCTCCAATGACAGCGGCCATTTTTTTCCACAATGACAGGCGGCCATTTTTTTTTCCACAAAGCAGCCCTGTTTTTTTTCGATGACAGGCGGCCATGTTTTTCCGATGACAAGCGGCTATGTTTTTTTCACAATGCCCATCGGCCATGTTTTTCCGATGACAAGTGGCCATGTTTTTTTTCTCTCAACTGTCAATGTATATCTCAACGCTCTGCACACTCCTATATATATCTCTCTCTCTCTCTCTTGTCCGAAAGGACTTCCAACGAGGTGGGCCAACCCCCAAATTTCAGGCCCAACCCTCGCATCCGCACTCCACTGGTAGGGCCAACCCTGTACCCCACTAGCAGGACCAATCCCCGAATTTTTTGGCCTCGCATCCGCACCCACTGGCAGGATCAACCCCCGAATGTCCCCACGGTCCAAGGCCACGGGCCTATTCCCGAATTTTTCCACGGACCAAAGCCCCGGTGAGCCAACCCCCAAATTTTCCCACGGGCCAAAGCCACGGTGGGCCAATGGTTGCCTGACCAGGTGGGCCAACCTCCGAATTTCAGGCCCAACCCTCGCATCCGCACCCCACTGGCAGGGCCAATCCCCGGATCTTTGGTCCTCGCATCCGCACTCACTGGCAGGATCAACCCCCGAATTTCCCACGGTCAAAGCCACGGGCCTACTCCCAAATTTACCCACGGGCCAGAGTCCCGGTGGGCTAACCCCCAAATTTTTCCACGGGTCAAAGCCACGGTGGGCCAATGGTTGCCTGACCAGAATTCTTCCTCCACAAGCCAACGCCATGGGCCAACCCCAAATTTTCTCACGGGCCAACGCCCCGGCGGGCCACTTCAACTCCACCTAACCCAACTCCACCCAAATATAGCCGTCTGCACTCCACCAGCTGGACCGACCCCGAATTTCGGCCTTTGAAAGAGGCTTCCTGCCATGGGCCACCGGTGGAAGCGACCCGACGGTGTCTTGAAGTCTGCCGTCGTGATTTTGACATCTGACGTCTACCAACACAACGGCCAGGATGCCGTCACGGGACACTTCAACGGTGAGCCATCTCCCAATTTTCCCACAGCTTCGGGCCAACACACACCCGCTCACCTATGCCAGGCGCCACTGATTAGCCGGCACTCACACCTGTCTAACAATAGAATTGACTCCGGGGTCCAAAGTCCACTCTGACCAAGTGCCTCCCCTCCTGCTCTTTGGCTCGATTGAAAAATCACTTTTAGTCAAGCTATTGATAAATATAAAGCGGAAGAGCGTTCCGAAAAGCATTTGAATACTTTGAAGAACGAAAAAGAAGCAGAAGTCAAGAAAATCGTTCGATGTTCGACAGATGAAATTAAATACTAAGAGAGGCCATGCAACAGCAGAAACTACACAAATGGAAAATGTGGAATATAGAGGAAAAAATGGTAAAAATGCAGTTACCGTGGATATGAGCATGAAGAATGAATAGATTGTCCAGCAGAAGGGGCAACCTGCAAATTCTGTCAGAGAAAAGATCATTTTGCTGAGGTGTGCAGAAGAAAAATCACCCGAATGAAGTATTTGAAGCATATTCACGATAGTTCTGATGACCTCAGTGATCGTTCCGACAACTGTGGAGAAATTTTCCTAATTATGAGTAATGAACACAAAGAAGAAGTGAACACAGAACTCGCATTCATAGTTAAAGGTGACACTTGCAAAGTGAACTGTCAGTTGGACGTGTTATGTTATAGTAAGTATGTTCATTAATGCGATAAAGAACACCAAAACTGATGAAATCTTTATCTAAACTCAAATGTTCCAGTGGACAGATCAGATCAGAAAATTCTGAAATCTTAACGGGGTGGAACAGAATACAAATTGATGTACGAAGTTGTTGAACAGCACCACAAGCCTTTGTTATCAGCAAATGTATGCCAGAAATTGGGATTGATAAGGGTATGCAAGCATATACCAAGAAAAAATCTGAGGAATATAGAAGCTGAGGCTATTAAAAGCGAATTCAAGAATGTTCTCGAGTAGTCCAAGACCCCAAAGCCGCAAACCTACCTCATTTCAGCAAAGCTGAAATTTTAAGTGATATGTAGTTAGTAACGAATGCTCACTTGCTAGCTTCGAAGCGGGGCCTACTGCTTGCTTTGAAGCGGGGCCTTTCCACGGATAGCTGGTACAAAAATACATCAAAACCTTACTTGCCCACGTTCAAGTATGGTAATACTCTTGGCGATTAATATGACCCAGTTGGCCAAGTGGTCTAAGGAACCAGACAGTTTGGGTTCGAACCCTACACCTGACTGATTTTTTTCCCATCAAAATTGAAAAATAAATTGTTTTTTTTTATTCGAATTTTCTTACTAAAACAAATAGTTTCTCAATTTCGAAGTGAAAAATTGAAAAAAAATGTCAAGCTTTGGGTTTCGAACTCACGCTAACTTTCGAGATCCAGAGCTTAAATCTGGTGCCTTAGACAGCTCGGCTAACTGGATGATATTAATTTCCGAAAGAACTACCATACTTGAACGTCAGTGGGAAAGTTTATCATGTCAAGCTAGCAAGTACGCATACGTTTTCAACTACATAACACACTATTCATACTCGAAATTTCAGCTACGCCAAAAAATTACGTGGGTTTGCCGACTCTGGGATCTTACTCCAGAGGTATTGGGAAAGTTTGAAGAAAAAATTTCTTTAGAAATAGATGAAAAAATAAGACCAACAATAGAGCAGCCAAGGCGAGTACATGTAGCAATGAAAGAATAATTAAAAAACATGCTAAAAGAACTCGAGGAGAATTGGATTATTGAAAAAGAACACGTTGATTGGACAAGCAACATTGTTTTAGTGAAAAAAAGCAATTAAATATTATGTCTATGCATATATCCGTTAAAAGTCATTCAGGCCTTGATGAGTACTATATATATGTGTTTCCATAGACTTGTGGAATATTTCGAACAAATTTCACATTTTTTTACTTTTTCCTTAATTTGTGTGGTGATTGAATGCCAAAATACTAGCTTTTTGCTATGTTGCTAGGGTATTGCATTACTAAGTGGCTGTAGTGCAGTTTATTCAACATTTTCTGTCGTTATGATGGTGGAATGACAATACGATCCTTGCAAAATATGATGCCGCGGCCGTGTTACGTGTGTAATTCTTCTTCGAATTTTCAGAAGGGTCGCACTGATAGTCGAGTTTCTGATAGTTTTTCGGGCCATCTATTATATATTATTTCAAACGATTTTCTCATGTTCTCATCTTTTTTGGTTTCTTCCTGGATTTCTTCGAATGTTTTGTCTTAGTGGCTTGTTTTCTGGGGAGTCAACGCGTTCTTTCTCCTGGAATATTGTATGGATTTCGTATGTTTCCTATTTCCTATCGTCGTTATCACCTGGTAGTCTCGATAACAGATCAACAATATACATTTCCGTTACTCCGATATATTTCACTTTGAGGTTATATTTCTGCAGTTGTTAGATCATAGTTTGCGATCTCTTTGGGGCTTCTGTCAGTGTTTTTTCAAAAAATATTTATAATGGGTTCATTATCTGTCTGTATAACATAATTTTTTCCATAAATATACTCATGAAATTTTTCACAGGCATACACAATTGCAAGTATTTCTCTTTTAATCTGGCAATATCTTTTTTGAGGAGTTGTGAGCATTTTATATGCATATGCCACAGGTAAATTTTTTTGCATCGAAGTGAATCTTTAGCGGAAGATGACGAATCTGTTTGAATGGTTACTGGTTTTGTTACATCGAAGTATTTCAGAATGGTTCCCTCCTGGATGAGTTCTTCGACATTACTTGATGATTTTTTATGTTTTTGTTCCCAAACAAAATTTTCATCAATATGGGTAAGTTATATATATATATATATATATATATATATATATATATATATATATATATATTCATAAATATATTTGCTCAAGTACTCATGTTACCATTCCCATG
The DNA here is from genome assembly GCA_018342105.1 of Gonioctena quinquepunctata. Taxonomy (NCBI): domain Eukaryota; kingdom Metazoa; phylum Arthropoda; class Insecta; order Coleoptera; family Chrysomelidae; genus Gonioctena; species Gonioctena quinquepunctata. The sequence goes on along the minus strand of JAFIRS010002211.1, from coordinate 188,084 downwards.
AATCTCATGACATCATCTTTCGTTTCTGGAGTTGCCATGTTTTGATTTGCATCAACCTTCCTTATATCAGTTTCCTCTGCCCCTTTTGTTGAATTATGACCAAAAAATGTGACTTTTTCCTGGCACAATTCAATTTCTTCTCTTTTAGTCTGACATTTTTCCGCTGTGAGCATCTGTGTTAACTCTTAAGATTCTTGTTATGATCAATCAAAGTTTCATCTTCTGTCTGGCCACTACCATAAATAATCAAGTCATTCACTATCGAGATCACCGCCTTCAACCCATGAACGATCTGGTGAAGTTCCGTCTGGAAAATGTCCATGGCTGGAGCTAATCCAAAAGGTAGTCGTAACCAACGATATCTATCTTGAGGAGTTCAGAAAGTTATCATTTTACTCGACTTTTCATCTAGCTCAAAATGCCAGAAGCCGCTTCTGACATCAAGTGTGTTTGTTTTGGCATCATCGCTCACAATGAAGGTAGTACAGTGACACTCACTGATGCTAATCTCGCAGAAGATATAGAAGTTCAAGGTTCCAATGATCCCTTCGAAATGTACTGGACAAATTCTTCGTAATATGTTGACAACCACTCTGGAAGAGTCAGTGTCAAAATTAAAGGAAACCTTGCCGATCAAATTTACGATCTAGATAACGTTCGCACAGTTTCGAATCTGAATTTCCTTATGCAATCCGTAGACATTGGAAAATTCGCAAATAGATGAAAACATTTATCACAAGTTCCATTGGTAGATATCAGAGGAGCCAAACCCCTATTACTCATTGGCCGAGATCATATCGATTTAATAATAGCTAGAGAAGTGATTCAGGGCCCATCCAATGCTCCTGTGATTTCCAAGTCAAAATTAGGATGGGTGGTGCATCAAAACGTTGTTGAGTTCAGATACAGGGTTGACCAAGAATTTTCGATGTATGTTTCTTCTGAAACTAAAAGTGACGAAGATGAAGAATTGAAGAAACTAATCGAACGAGCTATTTTCAGACAGAAAATGTAACGTTACCAAAAAGTGAGACCACTGCCTCAAAAAGATTATATACGATAGAAAAAAAAATAAAATTTTTTAAAAAAATTTAAGAACCAAAATAGAATACTTGCCGCACTTTGCTGTAGAACATCCGAGTAAACCCAATAAATTTCGTTTTGTATTTGATGCCAGAGCTGAAATTGAAGGAACAAGTTCGAATAAAAATTCAATCAGAGGTCCAGATGTACTCAATTCGCTGGTAGATATTTTGATTAATTGTCCACAAAATCGGGTAGCAGTGATGGGAGATATAGGAGAGATGTTTTTACAAGTTCAAATAAGCCCAGAAGATCAACATGCCCAACGATTTTTGGGCAGAGAACAAATAATAAATCATTTGAGAGAGAAATTCCGGATTATAAATGCAAGATCAGCTGTGAAAACATGTGTAACATCCTGTGTAACGTGCAGGAGAGAAAATGGTAGGGTCGAATCTCAAAAAATGGGTCTTCTGCCAGATTGCCACATAACACCACAAGTGAGAGCCTTCGTGATGACAGGAATAGATTATTTTGGTCCAATGACAGTAACCATCGGTAGAAGAAAAGAAAAAAGATATGGGGTCATTTTCACCTGCATGTCTACCCGAGCCATTCATCTTGAATTGGCTTCTTCGCTCACAACTGACTCTGCGATCATGGCAATTCGTCGGTTCATTTGTAGAAGAGGTGATCCCACTGAAATATATTCCGATAATGGAACGAACTTGTGCGGGGCCGAAAAAGAGATGCATGAAGCTCTGCAAGAAATTAAATCGAACCAAAGTCAGCAGTTCTGTTCCATAAGACATATTCATTGGATCAGAAACCCACCTGCAGCAAGTCACATGGAAAGATGCTTTCAGAACTGTTTTAACCCAGCAGAGCCCCAAAGGAGAAATACTCCAAACCCTATTGGTCGAAGTAGAGTATACTGTGAACAGCCACCCTCTCACTTATGTCTCTTCAGATCCTTAAGACAAAGGAGCCTTGACTCCTAATCATTTTCATATAGGGAGATCAAATGAAGTTACTTCACCAGGCAAATTTGTTGATTCTAATCACCATTTGCGGAAACAATGGCGAATCGCTCAAAGGTTCGCAGATCAATTCTGGAAACGATGGCTGAGCGATTTTGTTCCAACCCTAGTTAAGAAAAGCAAGTGGCAGTGTAGCAAGAATAACGTTGCCGAAGGTGATATAGTTATTATAGCTGATGACAGTAATCCAAGGAATACCTGGCCAAGAGAAAGAATCATTAAAACCTTCCCTGGTCGAGACAACAGAGTGAGAGTCGTCGATATCAAAACTGCAACTGGAATTTTTCGTCGACCAATAACAAAAATGATATTGCTGAAACCGGTTCAATATTTTTCGGAGGCCCGGAGGATGTTGTTGACTCATTTTATTATTTCACCCTTAGTTGTTAGTTTCCGTAGTTTTAGAAGAGAGATGTCATATATTGTCACATTGACGACTGATAAAAAGTAGAAAAAGTCAAGTATCAAATTCAATTTGGTACAAAATAGTGTTTGCCCAAACGGCAGGGTTCCTGTGAGCATGTCATTCATGATCGGATCTCCAGTACTAGTCACCGTGATTTTTGGCACCACAGGTGGCTGAGCGGTGGTAGTGGCGACTCCTGTCATCGTCGTTGGGAACGGCAATGAATTCGTGACGGTTGAGGAAAAACTTCACGATTCCCCTTCGCTTCTCGTCGACGGTGCCGATGGTTTCCAAGCAAAATTCAGCGAGCTCCGTATCTAGGTCCTCTTTTCGATGGCTGGACTACCCATCCGATGCGTGTGTCGTTGGGATACCCTCCTGCACCTGGATTCAGAGGCAATGGGCATGCGGCAGGCCCTGTGGTGCTCACTGGTACGATGGTAGAATTTCTGGTTCCAGAAGGGCAGGCTCTAATTGCCCTTGACTGTCTTTCGCACCTCGATGCTGACTGCACAATGATTTATTCTATCAAGAGCTCGGTTTCTGGGACTTCACGTTTGCTTGTCTCTTTGTATTTCGCTTGGTGACTTCTCTGGTTGCCGGAACGATACTAATGATTGATTCTGCTCTGAAATGCACCTTGACAGATTGTCCCTCCTACTTTAGGTACATGCGCGGACAGATCACGAGCGAGAATAACTTTCCGCAATGCCTTATATTATCTCATACCTCAAACTTCCCCTCGAATATTTACCAAATTCCTAATCATTTGTCCTCGGCGTCTTTCAGGTACTCCTGGCTCGGCTTCAGTCCACGGCTTCTATCCTCTGCGTGGTGGATGGCTCCGCTGCTCAGGAACAACTAACTCACTTCCAATGTCTATGAACGAATTTTCACCAAGCTCCCTTTGGGTGTCTACGGCATCTTTCGCTCACTCTGGTTCCACTGCTATTCTCGGCGTGCAGTTCAGTCGACAGGAAAAAAAATTAACCCCGTAAAACATAAGGCTACAGTAGCGATTTTTTTTCTTCGTGATAAGGTGGATTGATCTGAGTATAACTCTGAGTTCGCGTGGCACGAAGGGGGGAGGTGGGCGTTAGCGGCCATGTTGGAAGACGGTTAGTTGTATGCGATAAATACGGGATATATTAGTGATTCCATATTATAGCGGCTCACGGAAGCAAATCAGCAAAAAAAAACAACATAGCGGCTGGAACCAATCTCCAACACCATGCCACCCGCGGCACCCAATTTAATGGAACTGCAATGGGTTTCATCAAATATGAATGCAATGACGAATGCGGGGCTCCATGTGGTTGTCGAAAAGCTGGACTCGAATGTTTTATTATATGTAGTATTTGCAGTGACCAAACTATGCCATGACAAACAGACAATATTGATGATGATATCGGAGCTAACGATATCTTTTTCTAAGGTGGAACAGAAGAAATTGAATGTGAGAGTGGAACACTGGTTTGTGTGAAGGTATCAGATCGAATACTAAAACCAGGCCCATCAACAATAGGAAGAATAAAATGATTAATGTAGATTACTAATGTATTTCAACTCATTACAATGAACATTATATGAAGAAATTAAAATAAATATTATCGAGTGTGTGACAAAATATTCAAAAATGAGAGCAAGAACATTCATTATAAAAAAAATACACGGTTTCCAAATAATTTCTAGCCTTCCTCCGTGTTTCAAACTCCCCCAGTTGTTCTTGAACATTCTCCCTTTCAACTTCTTCCTGTGAATCTCTCCACAGTTCTCCCGAATTCACCCCAACAATTATCCTTCATCCCTTCATCAACTTTGCCTATCTCCAACCCTCTCCTGGCCCCCGTTCATCGTACCTCATTTTTTTATCTCCACCAGTGACCTTCAATTTTACAATAAATTTCTCCAGGAATCATCTCTATGGTCCTCGTTCACCTCTCCACTGTTCTTGCTCCTTACCTCAGTCTCATTGTAAGTAGAGAATTTTCGTTGAGCTATCTACTGTGCAAGAATTATTGTAGATAGGTAAAAAAGTTTGAGAAATAATTTGTTGGCAAGTTTCCGTTCTACAACTCTTGATTCTACTATTTTTCACGTAGGATCAATTGTTTTTGAGTTATTCGCAGGAAACGCACGCGTTTCAACTTTGACTGGAAAAATATCATAAATATTGAATAAACAGAAAAAATTATTGGAACTTATGGACGAACATTTGATTATCTAAAAATTTTTTTTTGTATTTTTCACGTCCGACAAACCGTTTGGGAGATATATGACAAAACGCATTTTCCAAGATGGCCGCTTAAGCACCCCCTCTCCCCCCCCCCCCCGTGCCGCACCAACTCAGAGCTATACTCAAGACCGAACCCCTTATCATGTCGGAAAAACATCGCTTCTGTAACCTCATGCAGGCAAAAGAACCCTGGTGATTGGACTAGTGGTGGTCGCGCTGCTGGCAGGCGGACGAATGAATCGATCATATCGATGATTCTACCTTGTCGCGATTTTGAGTTCGATTCGCACGAGGTTTTCGCCTTTGGAATGATTGACGGATTCACAAGTTCATCGTTGCACGCTTGGTAATGTTATGCAACTATTCGAAAGAAATAGGTAGGTACTACTGTCTGGTTGGTTGTATTTCGCGGATTTACTTCGTAAAAGTACGGTATTTTCATGACTGTTATTAAAGGAGATAGGACTTTATTTAATTTTGGCTCTACACGAAGCTTGTTGGATAATTGTAAACTGATGAGAAACTACTAACTTCTTTACAATGGTGATCACATCAGCCGAGAATCAGGGTAGAAAGTGGAAGGAGCTTCGGAAAGGGACAAAATTTGTCATGAAGTGGCGGGGTGGCTGTATTACTGGTACTAAAGTATTCCAGCCATCCAAATCCATGAATTAAAATTGAAACGATAGAACAAATACATTTCGGTCACGACCAAGAAGCGAGGAACGATGAGATGATTCCAAAAGGAAGACTATCGAGTGGTAGACGCGAAGGACGAAACATTTGAGGAAAGAGATACTCTGCAGCTACATTTCCATGTGTAAGTCAGGACTTTGACAAATCCAAAACAAGTCTTCTAGAAGATTTCTACAGAAATCACAAATAAATACCACATCGAATGGGGAGTTACACAAAAGGGTGTTATGTGACTAATCACCAATTCACAGCAGATCTACTCTGATGCATTCCCATAGTGCATACAGTGAGCCATAGGGAATCACTTCAGAGATAAATATGAATAATTGTTAGTCTTTTTTCAATGAATCTTGAAGTTGAATCAACAAAGGAGTCAACAAACAACTGACATGTCAGCAGGGCTGAAAATTGCATCTGTTTTGCCACGATCAGGAAAGGGATGCAAAACACATTATTCCAACCTGGCCTGAAAAGTCGGTTCAATATGTCCAAAATATACAGATTTAGTTAGACCTCCATTCTCTCAGATGGCGCTCAAGCCTTCTACAGATTCAGTATAAAATAATAATCACTATTGTCATTTAAAATCGACGTTATTAGGCAAATTCATTAATTTCTAGGTGGGTGACAATATCTTTCAAGCTATATTCGACGCGGCGGTCAAACTTTTTCTCTATCGTTTCGTGACAAAACATGAATGTGGTTGGGAATATGAAAAATGGGAAAAACAAACAAACAGTTTCGGAAAATGGGCATTGAAACGATGAAATTCATTTTTCACAAGCTCTTGTTCAACTTGCTTCGATCGTATGTCTATGTGTCTTTCCGGTTCAAAAAAAAGTTATTTTTCAAGCGCCGATTGAGCTGATTCGTGATTCTGGTGATAAGGAATTATCAACTTCTTGAAGACACAATTTCATTCGAGTTCACTGGGAAAGAAAAACATTTTTCTTCAGATGTGTGACGCAGTTTATTCTCTGAGTAACAGATTCAAAAGCTTGTCTCGCAGAAAAAATCTTTTATTTGGTATTCAAAACGGAAACACTGCTCGGCAAGCATTTGAATCTGTTGCTCACAGAATAACCAACATCACATATCTTAAGTTTTGTTTTTTCCTTTTTGGTCCATTCGAATAAAATCTTGTCTTCAAAAAGTGTTTCCAATCATTGTTATTCTACAAGCTCATATTCAACGTGTTCTGTTGGTGTGTAGGTCAAATATTGTAAATCAAATTCGAACTATTTTCAGTCATCCAATCGACTTGAAATTGGGATGATATTCATCATTCGGGTGACCATGCATTAGGGCATTCTTTCTGGAAAAAAATCACACAATTAGTTTTAACTCCCACAATAAAAGTTTCTTGACTTTTCCCAGTTGAAGTTGAAGTAAATTTCACCTTTTTTCCGGTTGAATTCTGTATTCTTTCCGCTACGTCAAGCTTGTTTTCCATTGATTTTCCAATGTAACCGTCTGGGACTGCTGCTGATTCTCAGCCATAATGTCTTTTCAAAGAAGTTATGTTTCTTTCAGCATCAACAAGAATTTTTGCAGAAGATCTGCGGAAACAATGACCAGTATATAATTTCGCATTGGGTAGTTTCAGGAACTTTGCAATACTTTCCCCATCCTTCCAAATTTATTTATTCCAACTTTTTGGGCGGTGCATTTGTCCTTCTGATAATCCAAAAAAGAGGATGAAACATGTGATTGGCGGAAATTGTCATACTTTTTTTATAATTTGGTGAAAATTTTCTGTCATCGTAAAATTTAGGACAATTTTTGCTCAAGCGTCTGATTCCTTCAATAAGAGTTGATCCCAAATCAGTCAAATCATTAATTTTTACTTTGTGCAATTCATGCCTGCGAAAAGAACCATGATTTCCATTATATTGTTTTCCAAAACATTGTATCAATTCAATATTATTATCCAAACTACTTGGCAGATACAGGATATCTCAATGCATAGAAATGATGGATATAACATGGTTTATAATGAAGGTGGAATAAATAAAGATGATGGTGAAAAAAAAAACAACAACAAGCATACAAACAGAATCACAACATTGAATAACAAATGAATTTGATAGGAATCGATTTGGACCTTGAGAATATCTGCTCTCTATCGCCCACCCTCAACAACTGAAAATGAATTCATTGATGAAATTGATCATTTCTTAAATAACAATGAGAATAATCACTCCACCATACCTATCTTTATTAGTGTCCTCAACATAGACATAGCAGGAAGCTCAAATACGACTAATGATTATTTGAACATCATGGATAGTCATGGATATAAATCGTTTATCAACGAATACACTAGAATAGAAAGACACACAAACTAATCTATAGACCATTGTTTTATAAAATACTTTTTTTTCGATACATCCCAATAGTACTAGAATCTGATGTTACCAACAATTTCTCAACGATAGTACAAATAATATCAGAAAAACAACAAGAATATGTTCATCATGGGAGATATAAATATTTTGTTGAAAACAAAAAACTTCTGAAATCTGCACAAAATGAGAACTGGCTCAAAGTATACACTGCCAATGATATCGAAAATGCAACGAATATATTGGTATATAAAATTGAAAAAATAAAAGTAAGAATTAAAATCAAAAGAGAAAATATCAAAACAAATCATCGGATTACAAATGGCCTATTTAGTGCCACAGAAAAAAAAGAGAAACTTTATATGAATATGAAAAATTATCCTTACCTGGAAAATAAAGAAACATCATAAGAACACTCCCGAAAAACTTGTAGAAAAAACAGAACAAAAAAAAAAATCGGAACTGGAAATCAAAAACAATTGACAAATAAAAAACACAAAAAACAACTATAACAAAAATAGAACAAAAAAATGGGCGCAAAACTAAAGCACAAAAAGTCGCCAGGAAGAAATGATCTGAGCGCAGAACATTGAAAAAAATAGGTGTTTATAGACCAATTCACAAAAATGGAGGAAAATTGAATGTGAATAACTATCTTCCCATTTCGTTATTATCAACCTTGGCGAAAATTCATGGGAAAGCCAGAAATAAGGCAAGTTGATTTCTTCGGAAAATACAATGTTCTTTCAAATACACAATATGGATTTTAATAAGGAAAATCAACGGTGCTCAACGACATAGTTGGAAATATTGATAAAAATACACCTATGCATTTTCGTAGATTTGGCAAAGGCGTTCGATACGGTTAGCCACAGTCAATATTTCAAAGTTTCGGAAAGATACGGTATAAGAGGAACACCATATTCACCATTCAAAAGCTATCTTGAAAACAGACAACAATGTGTCAAAGTTGGTGACATCATCAGTGAATTCAAAATTATGAAATATGGCGTTCCCCTAGGAACCGTATTAGAACCAAGGCTATTTAGTCTCTATCTGAATGATATATTTGAAACAGGGTTTGAATACAGAATAGTGAGTTTCGCGGATGATATAGCAGTAATATATAAAGCTGATAGCGGGCAAAATTTGAAATCAATTGCAGAAAATGACTTCCCAAAAATCATGGAATATTTCGATAGCCAGCTACTCACGATAAATTTGGACAAGACTCACTATATTCCCTTCACTTTCCATACAAAATTCTCATCTAATTTCATTGCATTGACCATATGGAAGAATAATCAACAACCAATCACTATTACCTCTGCTTCAAACATCAAATATCTGCTGTATATATCAATACCAACCTGAAATGAGATGTTCATATCAACTTCTTAATAGAAAAACTGAGAACGATACAAAATTAAAACTCCTACCTATATCTATAACACCGAACAGCTGCGTATAATTTACTCCTCATTGATAGAAAGTCATTCTACCTTTGGTATCATAGAATGAGGGGCAGCTCACATATCAAGGCTTGAAACTATGCAAAAATATATATTAAAAACCATATTCCGTGAACCCCAAGGAATACCCAACAGAGAAACTCCTAAAAATTTCAAAAATATATGATATACGGCAACTTCATTTCCTGAAGGTATCAACACTCACGAAAAGGTGAACTGTTACCGATGAAACACCACCACAGCACAATATATAGGAATACAAAGAATTATTTCATCTTCAGAAATATCATGCGGAGAGCTCACCTTTTTGGAAGTCCCTTCCACAAATACTCAAACAAATAATACCAAACAATCCATTCAAAAGAGGATTGGAAAACTATTTGGAAAACACCCCAAGAATCGACATCCATAGACTTATTTTATAAAGATCCCATATCATTAATTAAATATTCGCTGATTCACTCATTCATACATAACATTTCCACTTCTTATAACCACTGTAGTAATATACTTACATAATATAATTATGCATATTTCTATTTATATTCTTCGCATGTAACTATGATTATATCATATACTATGTTTTCATTAATATTGAGTGATATTGAGATGTTAAGTAAAGTAATATTGAGATGTTCGTATTTTCACGTCCCTTGTATGTGATTATAATTATAATGTAATATGTTGCCATTAGTGACGTCTCTATTTTATTATCTACGCACAGACTTGATACTTATATAATAATGTAATACAAGAGGCCAATAAATTTACCAATATTATAATTATGTTCAATTACGGAAAAAAAGTGGAACTAATGAGTTTTGAACCGGAGTCCATTCGTTCAGAAATCCAACGCTCTACCAACTCAGCGAATGCTGGATATCAATGTTATAGGTACACTAGTATACCTATTCGCAAAAGTTTCAAATGTTCAATTTCTTTTGATATCATCTACTCATTCTTATGTTCATACCTTGGCTTTTATAAATTCATCAATTGGTGCATCCTTTATAAAGTTGTTGATTTCGTGGAATGTGAAATCATTTGTTTTTTTTAGTATCCATCTGATTGTTTTTCCAGTAGAACTCCCAATTTGATGTATTTGGGATAATGCACATAGGTCCTAACAGTAAATAATCACGAATATTTATTTTCAGAAATTAATGTTATTTTTGTTCCCAGGAAATCAATTCTTCTTTCTTTCCAGAAATTAATGTTACTTTTCCCACAGGATGTAACATTCAGAAATTCAGTTCATAATAGTTCGCTTACAGGGAACTAGCAGAAATACCGCTCTGTTCTCGGACGAACCCAACCAAACAGAAAAATGGCATCCTCCTCAAACGAAGGAAGTGCCAATTTCTCAGACGAGAGAAGCTGAAGCTCTCTCGCATCGAAGGAGCTGAAAAAGTGTGCCAATACTGTCACACTGTCTAGAAAATCTAGAGAAAATGAGACAAGATAATACGGCAATAAGAAAGGAAAACGATGAGTTGAAAAAATCACTCGCAACTTTCCACGCAGCCGCAGCAGCAGCTACCCAGAAGGAAAATGCAGTCATTGCATTAATAAGGAAGCAGGAGTCCTCCCCATAATACCTGCCAGGAAATGAAACTATGGAGACGAAAACCGAGCAAGGATCGTCAAAGATTGAATGAGTCGACCGAAGGAGACGAAGAAGAAAAAGCAGAAAAATTTCAAAAGCAGCGAGCAGCTCCAGCGGCCTCCGCTGAACCCATCAACACCGTGGAAAAAATCCCAGCTATACAAGAGGCGCCCCTTCCCGTAGGGACTGACCACACCAGATTATCACCGATAATCCTCCGCAACAAAGAAAAGTGGCAATCCACCTCAGCAGAATTAGCAAAAAGGAAATTACCTTCCTGAATGCCAAATTGCACGGTGATAGAATCCACATCCTCACTGACAAAGTAAAGAACGGGAAAGCAGCCACTGCATTCCTGGACACAAATGGACATCAGTTCCACACTTCACCCTGAAGCCGAAAACACCACCCAACGCACTAGTCCGAGGAAAAACAAATACCACCGATCCCAGCGGAGTGAAGGAGAGCATCAAAATATCTGGGTACAACATCCTGGAATGCCACGGGATGACTTCGAGGAGGACAAAAAAGGCACTGCCACTACTCCTGGTGAAAGTGCTTGAAGACCAGAACCATATATTTCAGCTGACCAACTGCTGTGGTGCGAGTCGAACATCAGCGTAATCTAGTAATGCCACAAGTGTCAGTGGTTTGGACATCCACATATATTCTAACAGGCGTGATGTGAGGAGACCACGTCAGCATCAGGGGATGTCCCAAATTCCCAAAGCCGAAGGCAAGCCTCACACCCCTCTGCCAAACTGCACACAAAGCCCCACTGGAGGAAACACACAAATGTGGTCCAACATCAATTAAAACCACCAACAATAGAACAGTGAGCAAGGAACTGCTAGTTTCAGCGGAATAGCTGAAGAAGCAGCTTCTTGAATTATTCAAGAAAAGCCAGGCCCTTGTAAACCTGTGAATGTTAGCACAATCTCCACAGACAATAATCATCTGCTTCTGGAACATCAGCGGCGCAACGCACACAAGAAAGAGCTTCCATCAAATACACAAGTGGACATTATCGCCATCCAAGAAACAGCCCTGAAACCAGAGACGAACTTTTACCGCCCAGGATTCAACTGATTCAGAACGGACAGACCAGGACATCTCACCCGCAGGGGAACAGCTCTTCTACTGAGAACCAACTTTGAAAAGCACGAATGATCCAAACCAGCACTCTCACAAAGTGGAACTGTCGCAGTGAAAGTGAAAGTCAAACATATATGAATGCTAAGAATCTCCCCAATGTATATTCCACTAGGGTAAAACCTACAACGGAGGGACCCAGCGAAACTTTCTCCTGACCATCACCCAACTGTTTCCTTTGGCGATTTCAACGCGAAATCACAAGCCTGGAACAGCAGGAACATCAACCCACACTTGGAAATTCTACTAGCGGACTACAATGACATCAAAATAGTAGCCTCCTTCGTACCAACCTACCACGAAGGATCAAACCGGACCCCAGGCATCCGTGGAATGGCACTGATACAATACATCCCAGCCAACACCGGGATGGAAGTATCAGACAAAGGCTCTTCAGACCACAACCCTATCCTAATAACAATGAGAAAAGGCGATGCGGAACAAGAGAAATCATTCATCAAGAAGATTGTCGACTGGAACCAGTCTCAAAGAATCATAAATGACTCCCTGGGAGATCGACACGAAAACTAACCTGGAGCGAGCAACAATACATCTGCAATGAACCATCGAGAACGCCATAGAACGGAGCTCTAATAATTTCCAAACACAACAATAGTCAAACAAAATGTTAGAAATGAACACAGAAGACAACTCTGGAAAATGCAGGAAGTACTTCGACACAGCGGAATATTGTCGTTTTTCAATCAGTGATGAAAATGATTTCCCATATGCTGCTAAATCATTTGGGAAAGTCCACCTGAAAAGAGATCTTGTACTGGAAAATTCATTGGGAATGCTTGTTATTCCATTTGAGGGTCGAAGAATTAATTTTACCATTTATTATTCAATTCCAGAAGTCAGAATTGATATATTCATTGAAATACATACATTCTACCTCTACTATAATATTATCTGAAATAAAGTCAGGGTAAGTGAATATGTTATTATTACAGAACCACCCACCGTTCTACAGGCAGTTCATTTCCAGTAAGGAAACTTGGTGATCATTCTTACCAACAATGATTCTATCAGGAGGATAGCCAATCCATTTACTGGAATGGGATATTACCATTCCAAATTGGATTGTTAGGAAAGGAAACATTCCCAATTCATTTGTGAATTGGAAATGCCATGCATTAAATGAAGTTATTCTTGTGAATATCCAACAGAAGACAACAACTTCCCCGACTAAGCAACCCTGGACATTGAACTATATCTGATAGATATTTCGGAAGGAGCATAACTCAAAAGAAAAATCTGGAAATACAAATTCTACTTCCTATTCCAGCCTCAATTGAGAACTCATAGGGATGAATGGGAAAAAAAAAGAATGTTTTCCAAGAAGGAGCACTCACCGGAGATGATGTGTAACATTGATGCATTTTTATCGACGGAAATCTATTTCACGCTTCCACAATCATCAGGAAGACCAAGAGAATGGGGGAACACATTCTCTAGAAGCAATCCCGCTTTGAAAAGATGGGAGCGTGATATAGATTTTCGTGGACAAAAATGTATTGAAGACCTAAGGAATGCGATGTCAGTCTTGCATCAATGTTACAAATGATTTCTGGTGAGTGCTCCTTCTTGTAAAACATTTTTCTTCATTTTTTTCATCTATATGAGTCCTCAATTAGGACTGTGATAGCAGGTCGAATTTTCACCTTCAGATTTTTATTTTGATTTAAAGTCTCTTCAAAATATCTCTCGGATGTAGTTCAATGTCCAGGGTGGCTTTATCCAGGGAAGTTGTTGTTTTCTGTAAATATCCACAACAATGACGAAATTTTTATCGTGGATTCTTCAATTCACAGAAAAGTCTTTTCATTCAATATTCAATTGAGAATGGTTTCCTTTTCAACATGAATACCACACAAAAGGTAAGCTTGAACGATGGAAAAAAGTGACAAAAGTTTATCTTTGACTCGCAGATGATTCCACATCTGATTTCATGAACTCTGTTCATATTTTCAAACAAATCACATTGGATTGTTCTAAATCCATTTGCAGCAACAAATGCACGTTGAACATCATCTCCATGTTTCAGTCCATGCTTCACCAATTTATTGCTGGAAGATTTGGGCCAGGAACATTTTCGAGCTTTAGTGCCCCAGCTCTATCCAGAGTTTGTTGAACGCATCTGGATCCTAAATGTCCTCAAGTCAGGCCAGGTAGAGCTATTTTGGGGAACCCCTATCACTTCATCCCGATTTTCATTCATAAGTGTAGCACATAACTCTTCACAGCAATCACTTTGAAAAATTATATTATCACTATAGATTCTCATCAAACTGCAAAAATTGTTTTAGCTGACACCTCAATTTCTAATTATTTTTTTTTCATGTTTTGATAGTCAAACTCTGAAATGAAGGAGTTTCCTTGATTATTTGAATATAAATTTCCAGTTGAATGAGTGAAACATCAGAAGTGCTGGCAGTGATAACCATAGATAGAGGAGAGCACATGATTCAAACATTATGACCCCAGTCGATTTGTTGCACATTCAGAAAGGATTTATTCCCAAAACTTACTTCCTCAAGCAATGAATCTGGCTTTATACTTTTCCTGAATTGAAATATTTTGCTTCGACCAAACACACTTGAGATCCGTTCGGCACATTGTCTTCAATTCACTGAAACCTGAAACAAAAGGATACCATACATGAAGAGAAAATACTGCATACGTTTGAGCTACATATAGATTAAAATAGGCATGATGTTCAATCAAGTTATCGCGGACAATGCTCACTATATCAAAAATATCAAACGTATCCAGATTCATGAATATGTAAGCTCTTTGAGACTTATTTGATCGTTCAACAATATGCTTGCATTTTTAAAATACCATATGTTGATGAGAGATTCTGCTTGAGGAAGAACCATCATTCAATTCATTTGTCAAACTTCTACACTTCTGTGAGTTTGCAGGAGGTTAATTGATCATTTCGAAATTATCAATTCCTCAGATCTCCTTTGGATATTGAGATCCATTCGCGAAAGAAATTTTTCGAGAAAGAAAGAAAAATACCGCGGGCGAATGGGACCACGGGTAAATATACGAATGAACATGAAAACGAAGCCTAGTTGACTTAAATTGAAAAAACTTTTCTTTAATTGGATTCCGGGAAGTTATTCCGTTTTTATGCTTGGAACCCTCTGATTCACTCTGGCCTTATTTATTCGTTCGGAAGGAATTGAAATGAGTTTCTATGGATTCGCATCAACCTGTCGAAATGAACAAAAAAAATATTGGAATAAATATTTGGTGTGCTTATGTTTTCAACAGCGGTAACATCGGAAACTTTCAAAAAATTGATTCTGGAGAACATTTGTTGATTTGTATTGTGAAGATTTCACCTATTTCGGGTGAATTCAAATACACAGGATGTGAACTTACTTATTGCACTACCGTAACAGTCCATCAAATAATACAAAAATTCTTTATTTTGAGTAATAACGAAAAGTATCTGGGAGAAAAATCCTAGCAAAAGTCAGATGCTTGGTTGGCTATAGATTACTCGATTAAAATATGTTCATTAATAGTTCAAAGTTTTATATTTTGTGCAGTTTTTTTTTATTATCGTAACGCGCTTTCGACCTATGAGGTCATCTTCAGTGCTCGCTTGCGAATGATAGAAGATTGTTATTTGTATGTGATTTGAATGAATGATTTTCAAAGTATTACTCGTCAGGCCGGAACAAGTTGAAATGTATAAAGAACAGTATAAAAATAAAACTCAACAATGATCCATCTTTATCACCTGCCAATCTTTCAAAAATTGATGGACCTAAATCAACTACAAGCGTCTGTGAAGTGGAATGAAAGATATGTTCAGATTTTTTTTCATATTCAGGCAGAGGTAGTTGTTGAGTATTTCATTATCAATATGTAAGTCCTCAAGAGAATTAAATTTTATGTAGTTCTTCAACGTAACCACATGTCAAATATCTGAGTGAATACCAGGGCTGGAGTTGTGCTCATCAACTTTCAAATGATGGCCAAAAGAAGAATGTTCGTGTTAAGGTATTCATGTTCTACCGACATATGTTGCATCACAATCAACACAGTTGGATTTGTAGGTACCACTTTTAGATTGTCCCTAGAATTAATCTTTTGTGTTGATCAAATGATTTTTCAAGTTGTTGTTGGTCCAGAAAGGAATTCAGACAGTTTCTACTATACTTTTTATACCAATGCCAATATTTGGGCAATGTTATTGTTCAAAAAAGGCACCGAAATGTATTTTCCTGTTGTTTCAATGTCAGGATATGCTGGTTTGTTCTCCTTTTTATTTTCGATTTTTTTCATGAAAAAAATGATTTAGTTTTTTTCGTATTCATTGTTGGGAGCTAACTGTTTAAGAATGTTAATTTTCTTGTTGAATTCAACAGGTGGTGAAAATATGTCTAGAAGTCGGTGAACGTAACAATTGAAAGCAGCCATTTTATGTTGGTGAGGATAATTTGTGTGTTGGTTTCGTATAGATATCAAACTGCAAATTGCTGTTGTAATTTATTGTATGTGAAAAAATTAATTTTTATCGATTAATCTTAATGGAAGCAATATGAAATGTATTTCATTTATTTTGTTCAGAAAGTGAACAATTAAATCTGAATCTCCATTTATAAAAACCAAGCAATCATCAGTATATCTGTACTAGTGAGGCATTTCAGTGTTATTGTTGGTGACAATATATTCATTTTCAAATTATGCATGATAATATCAGCTAGGAGACGGGAGAAATAACTTCTTTTTCGAATTTTTATATATATTTGCCATTGAATATGAAGAAGTTTCGTGTGGTATGTATGGTGTTTACAAATAGAGGTTCAGATACAGCTGTTCAGCTTCTGAACAGAATCGATGAAATACATCCTAACATTCCATTAACATTGAAGATTGAATGAATTGAATTCTCCAGACTGCACAATAAATTAACAACAGCAATTTGCAGTTAGTTATTTATAGGAAACCAACACAGACTGACCATGTCATGAACAGCTTCTCAAATCATTCTCACTAACATAAAATGGCTATTTTTATTTGTAAAAATCATCAGCTCCTAGACATACCCCAACCACTCAATGAATACAAGAAGGAAATTAACATTTCAAAACAGTTTGCTCACAACAACGGTTACGACAAAAACTTGTTCAATTTTCTCATGCAAAAATTCAAAGAAAAAATGAAAGATAAAATCAGCATATCCTAACATTGGAACAATGGGAAAATAAATTTCAATGCCTTTCTTGAATGATAACATTACCCAAGAATTGGCAAAGTGTATAAAAAGAGGAATGTTATAAAAAATTTCAGACCAACAACTTGAACAAACATTCGATCAACACGAAAAATAAAATCGACGAACTATCTGAAAGAAATATGTACAAATTGAACTGTGGTGATCGTGATGCAACATATGCCGATAGAACTTGTAGACCTCTGAATATCCGCATGAATGAGCACCTGGATAAACACGAACATTCCTCTTATAGCCATCATCTGAAAGTTAGCAAGCCCACCATCAGCTCCAGTAACTAATAACAGATTTCACATGAGGTCACATCAGAGAACTACAATAGAGTGGATTTTATCGAAAATGAATAACTCAACAACCTCTGTCTGATTGTGAAAAAAAATCGGAGCAGATGTTTTATTCCACTCCACAGACTCTTCGAGTAAATTCAGGAACAATCAAACAGTCCATCAGTTTTTGGAAAATTCTAGTCCAAAACAAAATAATAATTCTAAGTTAGATCGGAAAATGTCAGTTCAGTTAATTGGCTGGCATCTGTTTACTTCAACAGGTACTTTACAAAATCTCTGCCTGTAATCAAATCTTGAAAATTCAATTTGACCCACTTCTAGTCGTCCGATTGATTTGAAATTTCACAGGTGAACATAATTCCGGTGACAATTATGATATTTTTGTTAGGGCAAAAACGAAATGACGGCTCAAATATGGCGGACAATTTTTGTGATTATGGTCCGATTCCATTCACAATTCATATCGCGGAATTTTCGGAGTCGGAGATTATGATTTTTTCGTTGAAATTCAAAAATGTAACATGGGGGCTTTAAATTGGCGGACGAGTTCTGTTATTATGATCTGATTCTAGTCGAAATTGATATGTGGCAGTTTTTGGGGTCGAAAATTTTGTTTACGGTGACGGTCTGTCTGTAATCAAATCTTGCAAGTTAAATTTAAACCACTTCTAATCGTTCGATTGATTTGAAATTTGGCAGGTGTACATATTCCCGGTAACAATACATTTTATTTGTGAGGAAGAAACAAAATGACGGCTCCAATATGGCAGACAATTTTTGTGATTATGGTCCGATTCTATTAACAAAATTGGTATCTAAGGATTTTCGGGGTCAAAGAATATAATTGTTTTGTAAAAATTCAGAAATAATTCAGATAGAAATCACTATAAACAAGCTTTCATTGATTGTTTTTGGAAACAGAACTGAAAAGTTGAGAATAAAAATTAAAAAAAAAAAAATCAAAGACAAGTTTTTATTATACAAATGCACTACATGGAAAAAAATCATTCCTTCCATTGTTTGATCTAGGTTATTCTGTGAGTAACAGATTCAAAAGTTTGCAGAGGATACAAAAAAGGTAATCTTGCACAGCAAGATTTTAAAATTGTTAGTCCCAGAAGTTCAGTTCGAGAGTTCATAGTAATAACACGTACATAGAGTTCTTAGTGGTAACATATACTTTTCAAGATCTGCAATAGTTCGCTATTAATAAGAAAATGGAAGACATAAACTCATCAACTCTAGAACAAAAAATCGACATCATATTGAAAACCGTTGTGCAAATGAGTGACGAGCTAAAATCTGTGAAAGCCGATCTGAATTAACTCAAGCAAGAAAACGAACAACTGATAACCAAAGTGAATACACTTCACAAACAAATAAATGTTCTTGAGTCCTACTCCAGACAAAATTATATAGTATTCTACGGAATAAACGAAGAAGGAAATGAAGATCAAGTGAAGCTGGGGAGTATTGTTATATACATCATCAAAACAAAAATACTGATACCAATAGAAAAAGAAGATATCGAAGTGACTCGGAAAATGGGGCGTGACAACAACGGTGAAAGACCTGTACTTCTGAAACTTCTGAGGTACAAGGTGAGGGGAAACATACTCAGACATGGCAAAAAATTGATAAATACCAATTATTCAGTGACATTTTTTTCTCCAAAAGTGACTTAGAAAATAAGAAAAAACTGGGTCCCTACCAACTTCTAGCCCAACAACAAGGAGAAAAATCTTTTATCAAAAGTGACAAACTCATTATAAATGATAAAAACCACACCATTGAAAAAGCTTCTTAGGAAAACGTTACCTAAGGAAACTCACATGGATGCTCAAGACAGATAAATTTTTTCCGGGACCATCGGAGCCACCACAAAGGCAGCACGTGACGAAAAATCGGCCAATTAGATAACACCGCGCTAAAACCTGAGAAGCACGTCGAAAAACGAACAGAAGACATAATCACTATTATGCATCAAAACATCCAGAGTATTCGAAATAAAATAGAAGATATCACGACATTTTTACTGGAATGCGAAGAAACGGGACAAAGAGTGGACATTTTGTATTTTTCGGAAAGGTGGCTGAAAACTGGTGGAACCGATACAATTAAAATTACTAATTACAACGCAGTATCTCATTTCTCTAGATGCATGTACTCACACGGAGGTGTCATAATTTTTTCACATGATAATTTTTTTCTCGAGAAAATAGAGAATTTCAAAACTGCGTGTGTGGAAAAAGACATTGAATTCACAGCTGCGATGGATAAAATCAATAGAATGATCATACTTTGTATATATAGAGCGCCAACTGGTGAGTTGAATGTTTTTTTCGACATACTATATGACCTTATCACTGAACTAAATGATCAGTATCTCAATCATAAAATTATAATTAGCGGAGATTCCAATATAGATCTGAATATCGATAACGATAACAATATAATAATAAAATCCATGGAAACTCGTTTACTGTACCACGTGTTCTAGTCTGATGAATATGACTCATCTCTGGAATTCTTTCCCTTTCATCTTCTGATGATTCAATTTTATTACTATCTTCTATTGTTTTCATTTTATCCACTGGTATTTGCCTTAATCTTTTTTTTTTTTATTTCCATATTCTGATAAGCTTCTAGTAGGTTTGTGTGTCCAATAATTCCTCTAATTTGTGGGATTTTTAAGTTTCCAGGCGATAACTTCTCGAAATTAGATTGTTCCTTATGACTGGCTACGAGTCCAATTAATTTTATATCTTTATATCACCATATACATTTATACTTTTCCAAATAAACAATTCTTTCTTCTTACCCTCGACTGGAGAACACACCACGTTTTGATGTTACTTAATTATTCTTTTTAATCACCGATTTCTTTATTACGTGTTCACTGGTTCGTAATATGATTATTTAGGTTCTTTGTTAAAATATTATTGCTATTCGTTGAGTTATTACTGAGATTATTGCTGTTGTTTACACTTCCACTGATTTCTGCATTATATTGATGAATTTGCTACTTTGAGAATAATTCATTAAGTCTTTACTTATTTCGTATCAGAAGATAGCTATGCATCTTTTCGAAATGAAATTGGATTCTACTTTAATGCGCTTCATACTATAAAGTCAAAACTAGACACTCTTTCCAACTCTGATCTGATCTAATCTCATCTCTAATGAACTAATGTTCCCGTTTACTTTTGACTCCAGTCTTATATGGAATCTCCCCACTATGACCCCTTCTCAGTATCTGAATAGGTGCGGTGTTGGTCTCACGGTGATGAGTCATACTTCTGGACATCAATTTCACTGCGGTACATTTCAATCGCATCCTTTACGAGTTAATGTTTCATCCCGGCTTTCGGATAATCGTTAATTATCGCAATGGTCATAAGAATTAATATCCTGTCGTAGTTATGTATTATGTGTCTGAGTGTACTACGCGGTCTATTTCAATCGTATTCCTACCTTCTAATTCAATAACGGACGGGATAAAACAATCGTTCACTTTTTAGTGCGTTGCTTCAGTCAAGGATATTACATTATTTCACGTTGAAATGATCAGCGGTCATCACATCAGTCTTCGTATTTATCTTCTTCTGCAAGAAAGAGATGCTACCTGAGAATTTTATTGTCACTCCTCTGTTTGTGAGTTAGATCGTGGGCACTGGAAATATTTCTTCCTTTTGATTCCTTTCAATTTTGTAGGACGTGTCTTTTTTTAAGGTTCGACAAGAATTTAATTTTTATGGGACAATTATCCGATTTCCCTAGTGGGTAACAATCACTGAAATTTCGTTCAATTCCACATCGAGTAACCCTTTGAGTTCCGTACACAAATTCTTCGGTGTCATTTCTCCCTTCTTTTTATTCAATCCAAATCTAATTATGTTTATTTTATTTTGTTCCCTTTTGAGAAACCCAATTTTTTCTCTACGCTTGTAGTTTTCCTTTTCTAGTTCGGTAACTGTGTTTTTAACTTCTCCAATTTCTAGTTATAGTTGAGTCTTGCTTGCTTTAATTCTTTATCTCGTTCCTATTTTTCGAAATTTCATCATATATCTGTTTGCTCGTTTTATCTGCTTTAGGCATTTTAGTTGAGCCACTGTACCACCCTATAGGTAGTGTTCTGGATATTACGAGTATATTTCGTTTTGTTTTTCATGTGTTGGTCAGAATAAATAGTTATCTTCGTTTGGGGTATTGGGGTTTCTACGATGAATATTTGTATACATACAGTTTTTCCTGCCGATGTCTCCACTATTCACAAATTTTTTACATGAGAACAATTTATACGGATCCCTTGCTAACACACCTACTCTCTTCGGTTACTTGTCGGCAAAATGATGAAATAAACTGGAAGAGAAAGGGGTAGCAGAGATGAGAAATAAGGAAAATAGCAGGAAGGTGGATAAGAGAGGGGAAAGAGAGAACAAGAAATGATTTGAATGAATTTTCATGCATTTAGCAATCTACCGAATGAAATTCTAACAACTGAATGTAACGTGTTTATTGAACATCCATTTCCATTTCATTTTATAAAAATTTCCGAACACAATATCATAAACAAATCATGAGTAGCTTTCATTGTTGAATGGGCAATAGAATGTATCTTCGCATAATCAAAGCGAAAAATCTATTTGGATTTAATGTTGACTGAATTCTCTTAGATAGAATAACTTTCTTCAGCCTTTTTCAGATCTTCGCAACAGTTTCATTCATTACCTCCCTTTGGTAATCCTCTCGAAATTATTTGTTTGAGCTCAATATTCAAAAGTTCTGTATGATATTGTCATTTTTGTGGATAGTCCTCAGCCTTCAATCATAGTTCATCGAATTGGGGCGCATCTCCTCATGCAATGAATAATATTCAAACTGATACTCAGTTGTTCTGGAAATTTTAACCAAAAATCTTTGATTCAAGCAAATGTATATAATTATTAGTACAAATATTGAACATTATATTCGTACCTAACTAAGGTTCACGGTTCCACCAAAGTCTTCCAAATAATCGAATTTTCCTCTTTCAATTAAATGAACTGAATGAAAATTTCTGAAATATTTTAAATTTTCCTTCATGGTTACGAACACAACAATTCTATAATATAGTTGGAATAACTATAAGTTAGATGAAGGGATCCACCCAGTTGACAAAGACTGACAATATTTGTTAGTGTCATGATGACATATTGAATATCATAAAGGCAGAACCAATCATTATACAGTATGATGAATTCAAACCCATAAATGCCTTGCATAGCCCCACCAAATTAGTGTTTATAATCATGTACTCAAATAACAGTATTATAAAGACAAATTTTCATATCATAGCCTTACGCAAATAAGTAATACGAATAAAATACAAATATATTAATAACTTGATAGATTGGGATGGCGACCGTTTACTTAATTTGAGCTGTTATAATTGGCAAGAGTTCGGTCAGTGTTTTGAAAAAAACCAAGAGTTGAAATCTTTGACGTTTCAAAGCTTTCATTGCTTCATCACCAGAACACTGAAGTGAAAATAAACATAAAACATATTAACAAAATCATACATGTTAAAATTGAGTCATTAAAAGGTTTCAATATAAATATAAAATCGGAGGGCAATGGTGAAAGCTAAAAGCAATGTAATGCAGGTACATGAAACGTTGAGTTAAAGTAAGGAACATAAATACATCAACGAGATATGATCACAATGATGATTGAAATCCTAACCACAGTGTGATGATACTTACATTCAAAAGTGGTTTTCCTTGTTATAAATACAATCACAGGTTGATACACACATGAAGTTGAACCAGTGAGTTCACAATACTAAGTGAGGTTTGTCTGTTGTCTGCCTTTTTTTTCGGTGTGTGTTATCTTCATTGATCGTTGAAGGAGAAGAAAAACGAAAAGAATAAAAACCGAAAAAAAATTGAAAAAGCGAAATGATACCAATTTGAAAACTGATTCATACTTTGTCTTTGATTTTTTTTATCAGGTTTAGATACGAGGTGTTTAGGTTTTTGATGTCAGATCTTTTACCATTTATGTAATTCGTGTCATATATTTTTGATCTTCCAGGTTTTTCCGAAAAAATGGCTTTGTATTCTTCAATTAAATTCCTGATGATATTAGACAGTGCAATAATTCCATTATCACCATTTTTTTCAGATCTGATTCTTCCATAACACATTATTTATGGAAGTTTCTGGTTGTTCCTGTACATTCTGAATATTCAAAATCCACAATATGTCATTCATTTCTTCACTCTTTCGACGATGTATCCATCATCAAAATTCAAAATTATTTGATATTTTGAAAATATATCAACACCAATGATTATCTGATGAATCAAATTTGGTTCAATTGAAAACAAAGATTCTATTTTCAATTTACCCAAATTCATTCCCCAATAACCCTGTTGTACTACTCGTTGACTTTGTTCACCAGTTGCACCAATCACTGTAACTCCCGATACTGGTAATATTTGTGAACTTCCATTGAACTTTTTCAAGTCGTCGAACAACTCTCGAGAAAGACAAGAAATTTGGCATCCTGTATCAAGTAAAGCCTGAACGATAAGTAAAGCCTGAATGATTTACTTTTTTATTAACACACTTATCATGGGTTGTATATGTCCATCTTTTTTGACATAAAATAATGTATCACAATGATATTCTCTTTCATATTTTGCAATGATTTGTTTCTCCTCTTCTTCTTTGTAATTGCGTATCCAGCTCTTTCACAGCTTCTTTTGATCTTTCCTTGAATTCATCTTCACGTTTCATCATCATTTTTATTCCTCCAATTATTTATTCTGGGAAACTCCTTCCTGTCATATCTGTTATCTGTATTATAATATTGCCTATCATTCGAATCATATTCATTCTCGTTTCTCTTATTCCCATAATTTTTTCCATTCATGTTTAATTTCCTCTTATCTCTCTGATTATTCATATCTTCATTTGTCCTCTTTGGAATTTCTGTCTTCTCCAAAATGTCTAGTATTGTGAAAATTAATTATTCCATTGTAATTTCTATTGGTTTCTTCAGAATTTTTTTCTTCCATGTAATTTATTTGATTTGAATTACTTTGATAACCGTAATACCCTTCATATACTTAGTAATGGAATAGAAACATTCTCAGGAAATTTGGTTGGAATCATTTCAATTATTTGTGTCCCACTAATAAATGAAATATATTTGTTCATTTTCATAATAGTCAGAAAATATAGGGCCAATTCTGATTTTTTTTCCTCACCTCCTATTGAGAATTGCTGTCAGGATATGTTCTTGGACATCTAAACTGCAGAATTCTTGTGAAAATTTATTTTTGAACTCCTCGTGATTCGACACCGCATAACAAAATATATCACACCACAATTGTCGTTCACTTTTTAAACTCCTCCTTGACCAGCCCAATTCCTCATTTGGTAATATCTGATGCTCCTCAAACCAATACTCCAATTTAATTATATAATCTGGTTGTGACTTTTTATTCTCAGAAAATTGGTAAACTCCTACTGTCAATTGATGGACTATTCAGATCTTCCTTCGTTTTCCATTTTTGGTAATTTTCCTTTCTCTCTTTTGTCACTATCTGCATTTCCATTTGCGATATTACTTCCTTCATGGGAAGTTTCTGGATTCATTCCCAATCTATTCTGATAATTTGGCTTCTGCCTTCAATTTCTTCTATTTTCCATCAAATTATACTTATGCACCAATATCACTATCACTAATGTCATTTTCATAATCTACTGTTTGGAATGATCTAGAACGACCATAATTATTATTTCTTGTATCGCACCTAACTTCTTCCAGATCGTGTTAACATACCACTATCACTCATTATAACACTGACGATATCATCATGTCGGAATTTCGATTGACAGGGATACAATGTTGCCAAGCATCCAAGTTTAATTTCTGCAGGTATTTTATTGTTTGTTGGAAAAAGACACTCACGATAAAATAGACGACTATTTTATCGTGGGTGTCTGCTATCATGGATTCATTATGTTAAAGTGCAAATGTTGCGTATGTCACGAGATGAAATACAGGAAATACTCGAAGGGGGGTTCTTGTTCCTGGGAAATTTCGGGAGGAGCTACATTTTTAGGTGAGTGTGCAAACTATGTTTGTGGTGGTCGAAGTTGATTGGTCAACTATGACACTTATTCGATGTCATAGGAGAAACCTCATTTTCTATCACTTGATGCTAGAGAGTCCATGTGTGTCTGTGGTTTCTGATTCTGAAAAATCTATGATCTTCGCGTCAATTTCCATTGGGAATACCTTTCGGATCAAATTTGGCGACTTTAGGATACATTGGTTGGGCCTGTGGTCATATTTTCTGGTATTTATCCGGATTCGCACTCTTAGGAGGATTTGAAACGATACACTACGCCGATCTGTTACATCAAACTCATCAGGTATGTGTGCCTAATATGGCTTAGAAAATCATTTTATTTTGTATCATGAGTGAAACATAATTTTCCTTGTCAACAGATGCGTTACGGCTGAGTGTGTCCCGTTCAGCGGAAAACTTTCAACTACGAGACGCAGTTTGGTGAAGGTGTACCAAAGGAAAAACCTCTATCGGCCAGGGTATGTTGATTTTAGATTAACCTCAAGAAATTTTGGGCGATTGTGCAATTTTTCTTTCTTTTAGGAAGATAGTTTATTTCGCAAGTTCCAATGTCACTGCATTTCCTTTTGAGGCAGTGATGCCAGTGGAACATTTCACTTAGTGAAGTGCGTGGATTTTATGAAAAAGTTCATGTGATTCCACTTTGGAAGACAAGGTTCATTATAAAATGATAGATTGGAATAACCATTATGTCAACCGATGATACGATCATTGTTGCTTTTATTTGATGGGCCGGTCATTTTCTTCTAGTGATACGGTCACTAGAGTGAATTGTAATGATACTGCATTCTCCTAGTGTTCAGGAGTTCATTATTCCATTAATTTTATGGTTATTCTGATACAGGGTGTTTCAAATCAATCAATGATGATTTGGAGTTGATATATTATGATGAATTTTCGTTTTCTAGAATCATATACTGTTGTTATTTTCATGGGTGATATAAGGCTTATTATTTTGCATTGCTATTAGTGAATGAAGTCAAATGATTTTGCTCTTTGATGTCTTTCTATGAGAAGGGAAATTCGAATTTGGTGTTCCCTTCCATAGGGCTACTTTGGGACCTTTTATTTGTGGACCTCTTGGACTTTTGGAATCTTTGTATTTTTGTGTTTTGATTTTCCACATACATCTCGAGGAAGCCTGATTATCCCTCTGGGTAGATTCTGAACATGGTTCATGGAATTGGATTTTAGTTCATGGTTTTGGATTTTGGTACCTGGTTTCTGGTTTTGGTTTTTCACATATTTCTTGAAGAGTACTTGTGTGTACCGGGTGGCTCAGTTCATGGTCTACAGGGTGACCAATCCTGAATTCTGGTAGCATGCAGTGCCTCCGACTACTGGGTCATTCCACAAGCCAATTATCACCAGGATTTCAAGACGATGGACGATGGTGCCTCATTAGGATGGAATACATCATGGGGTTACATCTTTGAATTGGACACGCAAGTTAATTGTTGGGTGTTGTTTTTGAATTGTTGTTCATACTTGCTTGTTCTCTATGATTTTTTGTTCATACTTACTTGTTGTCATGATGATATCACCGTTGCGATATTGCTCATATGGTAGAAGGCGCTGCATTTATTGCCCAATATTGTTGTATCATTCTCTACTTGTCGTTGTTTCCACTCGCGTTCTTGTTCTTGCTATACTCAGATATTATCCCACCTACGGTATGTTACCAGGCACACTAGTTCTGTTCAATATTGCTGCAGCCACTGTTGAGTGGAATCTGAGATGGCCGATAGCCTAACAGGATCATCTGGGGATATTAGGTCCACGCATGCACAACGCCTGAGCCCACAAGGTCGCCTATAGTGAATTTTGGTAAAAACTGATTGTTGAACAACTTCTGAACTTCTGCAATCGCTCCGTGATTTTATGTGTTATCACCATTTGATATTTTGCCAAGCTCCTAGCATATAGGTATGAATATGATGAGCTTGGCAGGCGCTCATTGGATTTTGTATAGTGTCTATTATTGGAAACTTTGCTAAATTGACGTTTGAAGTTTGATAGTTCGATACTTGATATTCTTGATACATCAATAATTCTATATTTTGATGAATGATGTTTTGATATTTGATAGTTCGATACTTGATATTCGGTACTTTTCCATTCTGATATTTGATATTTTGCTTTTAATTTTATTTGTTGCATTGTTGACTTGATTGGTATTCGGTGCTCGAATACTTGGAGTATTTGATATTTTTGCTTGGATTCAACTGTTCTAGTTTTTGTTGTCAATGTGTACTCACAGATACAGATGACCGAGTTGATTGATCCTTTGTCATTTGTAGAGAAAATCAATAATTCCTTGAGGCCGTACTTCCTATTTCTTGTGTGTCAATACTTTGGTAGAATGAGGTTTGAAAAAGACTATTATTGGATATTTGGGGGGGAATCTTCACTATATCTTAGCCCCAAATATCCTGAGACAAGTAAAAGCTAATGTGTCATTGTATGATTCCAATTGTAGTTTTTATGATACATTCGCCTACTTATGCGAAGTAAAATAGAAATATGATAACAACTTTGCTGCCTTCTTTGATCGCTATAGCAACCTCCGTTTCTATAACTTTTTTTTTTATTGAAGTACCAAATAGTTGTGATGGATTAACATTATGTTATATGCTCAAAAACTGGGGTAGGGAATTTTGCCAGGCGGTTCTGGAGCTATTTTCATTATTTGAGGTACTATTTGGGTTATTTTAAGAAGGCTGACCAGGTAATTGAAAGAATTGTTCATTATATTATTTGAGGAATGCAATGGAAAAATATATCGTTATTTTGAATCTGCACACTCAGCTCTATCTTCTTTGGGCTTGCGAAATGTAGTTTTCCCTTGATTTGACACAAGTGTGAACACCACAGCTGTTCAGCTGGCAGTGGCCGGACTTTTGACATCTGTGGCATTGACCCACAGAAGCCCTCCGAGGTTTAGCTGTCACTCGAACATCGAGAAGATCTGTGACCTTCGGAATATCTTTTTATTTCTCATTCAGTAGAATTTGAACTGGTGGGAGTGGATTATTTCCTTCGTTTAATTCACGCAAAGAAGCCATCGACTCCGGGGCAAACATCCTCTCAGTCAGCTCATTTTCAATATCATCACAAGATAGAAATTCTGGGACGCACCTGAAGACTCTAAGTATTGTCAGGAATATTTTGGTCTTCAAGAATGCTTGATTTTCCTCGATATAAATCGGGATAATCGGGGGAAATATTGACATTCAGACATTTTTTGCTGGCTTGATTAATTTAATCTTTTTAGACTACAATAGTGAGTTGCCTGCAATCCACTTACTTTCGTACCTACTACTAGTGGTAGGATCTTTTTTTTTAATTCGTCTCTGAAGTCAATTCCGTTTGTCGTTGGCTAGTCACTTTGGTTTAGTCAATGTCAGTGTCGTCAGTTGCGATAATTTGATTATCATTATTATTGACATAATCGGAGTTGTTTGGACATCCTGAGTTCAGAATAATCCAATTTTGCTACTTACATTAGCTGAGCGCTGAGATGAGTCCACCTGGATTTCTCGAAACATCGACGTGCATGGTAATGTCTGACGTTTTTGACATATTTGACAATTTTTTTTGAATTTGTAAGGAATCTTTGAAGACTTTTTTGCGGTCAAACTACTAGATAAAACGATTTTGGCATTTCTATAAAAAATTTATGAGTGGGTGGAGTGTTTGGAACACCTTTTAGAACTGGCAGCGCAGGAATATCATCATTTTTCTGCCTTTTGACAGCAGCATGTTCAATCGGACCGTTGTTATCTTTGGTTCTAGATGTGATCAGTGAACTTACTTCCGGAATTTTCAGAGAGCCGAGCAAATTGCTCGGCATTTTTAGTAGATCGATTCTCGATAGAGATCTGATCCCAGGTAGCACCGCTTCTCTACCTGCCAGTCTGCAACTTCCAGAAGTCCTGTTTGGTTCTCCTGAAACATCGTTTGTAGAATACTCATTGGGATGGACACGGGGGGTTCTTTCATCACTTTTGAGGCTTCAAGACCTCTTCTGAATGATGAAAATACCTAAATTAACAATGATACTAGGGAGCGATATGACACTCGACTATTCTGGTTAGACAAGGCCGGATCTTTTTTGTGTTGTTGAGCGTGAGTAAAGGCGGGATAATCAGTTCAGTTTTTTGAACAGAACCTCAATTGGTAGAAATATGAACTGGGTATTGCAAGATTTCTATATTCAAGATAGAGTCATGTCGAAAAGCTCTTGCATATCAAGCTTATTTAGACAATCACAATATTTTCCAAAGTGAGCAATTTTCGGTAACTGAAAGAAAATTTCTTGGAAATATTTTTTTATTTTTTTCGCTAAACGAGTCTTTTCCTCCAATTTCAACTCACTCACTGATTAGAAGACGAGTGTTTTTTTTTACTTTCTTTGAGGAATCAGTATCGATTTGACTTCTTTTATATATACTGTTAAATATTGCTTTTAGTGGACTGTAAACACTTTTTTATTGACTAAATTGTGATTATTCAGAGTTGTAATTCGAACGTTTATTTGACATTCGATATCATTGACATTACATTCAAAAGTCTCTCGTTTCCATGATTATGAAAATGTAGTAATAAAATAAGAACGAAACGAATATACAGAGAGTTCTTAACATACCGCCGGGCATTGACAGGTATCGAATACCTTCAATAAACAAAATATTTTAAAGTTCTAACCATAATTTGGTATCGTCTAGTAACTTTTTAGAAATTATTTTCACTCTGTTCAATAGGAAGTACACATAGTTTCGACACAACTCGTTGTATTTCACTTCCATTGGCAACCCTTATGGTTGCTACTCGAACTATATTGTCTTTTCCTGGATGAAGTTTGACTACTCTTCCCATTTTCCATTTCAAGGGAGGCAAGTTATCATCTTTGATTAACACTATTTTCCCAACTTTCAATAAATTACTGAAATTGGTTTTCCATTTGATACGTGTCTGCAATTCTCCAATATATTCTCGCTGCCACCTTTTCCAAAAATGCTGAACAGCCTGCTGCAGTTTCTCATATTTTCCTAGTCTAGTTTGTTTAACTTCCAGTAAATTTGTTTCTGGAAGAGTCGTCAAGCTTTTTCCAATCAAAAATGTGATGGGGTCAATGGATTATCATCTGCAGGATCTGATGATAACGGGCTTAAAGGCCTTGAATTGAGTATACTCTCAATTTGAATTAATACCGTCAATAGATCCTCATAAGTCAATTCCAAATTACCAACAATTCTTTTAAAATGATACTTGGTACTTTTAATACCCGCTTCCCAAATTCCTCCAAAATTTGGAGATCTAGCTGGAATAAAATGCCAAGAAATACCTTCTTTAGACATATTATTACTGATTTCATTGTTTGATAA
Source organism: Gonioctena quinquepunctata (assembly GCA_018342105.1). NCBI lineage: Eukaryota > Metazoa > Arthropoda > Insecta > Coleoptera > Chrysomelidae > Gonioctena > Gonioctena quinquepunctata. The sequence continues at coordinate 157,028 of JAFIRS010002211.1, read as the reverse complement.
TGTAAGGAACTTATACAAATCTTCCAACTGAGCACTTGCACCAACAAATGTTGTAGAGTTATCCGAATATATATGGTCAGGTCTACCTCTTCTTCCAATGAATCGTTTTAAAACAGACATGAATGCATCTGTTGATAAATCTGTTACAACATCAAGATGAAAAGCCTTTGTTGACCTACAAATAAACAAGCATATATAGGATTTTATTGATTTGGCACCTCTTAACTTGCGATCTTTGATCATTATAGGGCCACCATAATCAATGCCTACATTGGAAAAAGGATGAAATCCTGTTACACGACATTTTGGTAAATTGCCCATCAAATATTGTTCACCAGGAGGCCTTGCACGAAAACAAATAATACAGTGACGGGTAATTTTCAGAGCTATATTTCTCCCTGAAATAAGCCAATACCTTTGCCGTATTGAACTTAACATTTGTTGAGGTCCGCAATGTAGTAATCGTAAATGTTCATTGGACAGAATTAATGCTGTCAACTTATGACTTGAGCCAAGTATGAAAGTTTTATTGTTTTCATCTTGGCCTAATTGTAAAATACTATGTTTCGAATTGTCAGAGATAACAATTTCATCGAGTAATTGTGAATTATTACTGAGCCACTTCCGCAACTCAAACCTCCAGATAATAAAATAGATGAAATATCTTTTTGAATGCGCAAAAGCTCATTTATTGAATTGGAACCCGTAAGTAAATCATCTACATAGAAATCATTTTTTATGGCATGTGAAGCTAGAGGGTATTGTAATTCATTTTGGACAGCCAACTCATATAAACATCTGATAGCCAAAAACGGAGCTGAAGCTGTTCCGTATGTAACGGTATTTAGTTGAAAACATTGTAACTCGTCAGTTGAATTTTCCCTCCAAAATACTTTTTTTTTTTTGAACAGAATCTGACATAATTTTAGGATATCTGCACTAATAATGTATTTGTATTGCCGAAATCGAATTAATATTGAAAATAAATCAGATTGTATCGTTGGGCCACTGTATTGTAGATCATTGAGTGATATCCCATTGTCGGTTTTAGCACTAGCATCAAAAACTACCCGGACCTTGGTGGTCAAACTTGACTCCCTTACCACTGCATGGTGAGGTAAATAATATGAAATACTATTATCATCCGATTGTTCATCAATTTTAGTCATGTGACCTAAGCTCTGATACTCTCTCATGAATGCCACATATTCCGATTTCAAATTGTTATTTTTATCACGTTTTCGCTCCGAGGTGAAATATCTATTCAATGCCATTTTTCTTGAATCGCCTAATTGACTGAAGTTTTCTTTGAAAGGCATCTTTACTATAAAACGACCATCACTATTCCGTTCGAAATTATCGATAAAATGTAATTCACAAAAGTTTTCTAACTGGGATAGATGTTTCTTTGAATCATTCAATTCTTCTATTTGCCAAAACTGAGTAAACATATTGTCAATAGAGGATTCTGATTGAATATTCAAACAGGAAATGGAATGATTCACCACGTTAGGAAAAAATAGACTTCCTGAAACTATCCAGCCAAGAACTGTTTTTTGAAGAACAGGTTGTTGCCTGCCAAGATGTAATTGACCAATACTGAGCAGATCCCAAAATAGATTTGCTCCTAAAAGAATATCAATTTTACTACGTTTATAAAATGTAGTACCAGCTAATTGAATATTCGGTGGAATTTCTACTTGATTGAGTGCAAAAGATGAACATGGTAGTTGTTCTGTGATTTTTTGTAAAATGAGACAAGTAGTATTTGACTTGAAATAACTATGACAGGACTTGAAATTGATTGTGGCTTGATGACTTATACCAGCTAATGATTCGCCTACTCCTTTGATGGCAATATTGACTGTTTGTTTTCTCAGACCCAACTTATTGCATAATTCTTCAGTAATAAATGAACTTTGTGAAGCACTATCCAGGAGAGCCCTTGCTTTATGAAATTGACCACGATAGTCTTCAACTAAAATAATTGCAGTAGGTAATAATATTTGAGAATTCATTGAATTATTGACATGTGAAGTCAGTATTTGTGTTTCACTCTGAGAAATCGGTTCTTGAAAATTGTCAATTGGATCTGTATCATTCGAATTTGCCTCAGCATTGTTTAAGTGCAGAAAAGTATTATGTTTACGATTACATTGCTTGCACTTAGAATATGTACAATCAGGCACTATATGTCCTGGTCGGAGACTGTTTAAACATAAATGTTTCTTTTTTATTTCATTGATTCTGGAAGCTACAGGTAATTTCAATAATTGATCGCAACTATAAATAATGTGTTCTCCATTGCAAAAATAACATTTTACCTTATTTACACTAGCAACATAACCATTATCGTATGATTTCTTAATTGATTTTTCACGATATTTAGAAACTTCATTGTTTTCAGTTGAATTGTATTCCAGTTTTTCTAATAGTTCACATTTATGCTTCAAAAACATGTTCATATCATTTATAGTAGGCAATTCATTCGAAAAATTGTATGATTCCCACTCACGCCTAGTACGAGGGTCAATTTTTGAGGAGAATATGAGAATAATTAGGGAATCCCAGCTATCAACTGGTTGTTTCATGTTCTTGAGTGAACGTAAGTTTTTTGTTATATTGTCAAATAGTTTTCTCAAATCAGAATGACTTTTTTTTTTGTAAAGAGGGATAATCAAAAATTGCCCTTATATGGTTAAAAATTATCAATCTTTTATTTTCAAAACGATCATTCAGCAACTGCCAAGCTATCTGGTAATTGGCTGAAGAAACTTCAATTGACTGAATTATTTCTCCTGCTTCATTCTGCAGAGAAGATTTCAAATAATATAATTTTTCAATGTCATTCATTGCTCTATTGTCATGAACCAAGGCTGTAAATGCATCTCTGAATTCAAGCCATTTGCCGTAAGCACCATCGAACGTTGGCAATCGAATGGCGGGATACTTTACTTTATGAATATCTGATTGTGATGGTATATTCAAAACTTGTGATTGTATATTGTCATTATCAACAGAAACATTGTTACCCTGTATAATACTGTTGGTAGATACATTATTATTAATGGATTCATTTTTGAAGAGATAGTATTATTGAGTATAGAACTTGAAATTGTACTTATTTTTGTAATGGACAGGGCATTATCTACATCGTTGGTGCCAGAAGTCACTGTTGGAGATTCATCTTCAGATTTTGAATAGTTGGATATTATAGTTTCTGCCTTACTGATGTAGAGAAAATAGGAATTTTCAAAGTTATCTCGCTCTTTTCCCTCCGCATCAGTTATAGCATCACCCAATTTGATTTCTATCCCACACTGAATCGAGTCAAATAGATCAAACAAGGGTTTTGCTTTTTCCATGCGACATTGCAACTCCCGTATCAATGTTCCATTTAGATTAGATAAATCGATGGAATCAATAAATTTCTTGAACCTAGTACTAGAAGCCTTAAGCTGACCTTTTTTTATAATCAAATTACTGATATTCATTTTAGACATTCAACTGTATTGTTCGATAAGAATTGGTGATATTGCTCGAATTCACAAATGTAATGGAATTATATAATTGATAATTGTTATCTTTGCTAATTATTGTATTGGAGAAAACTGTTCACCAGATCTGAACTAAGAATGGTATAATAGAATCGACATATGGAGATCAAAAAAGCATGAACTCCAATGAGTTTTTATGCAAGTACGATTCAAATCAAGTATATAGACAAGCAGGCGTGTTCGAAGAACCGGGCTTGTATGCAGGAACAAATGAAATGGAAGAGACTCACAGTGAATTCTTGAATACTGAATCTTGTTATCGTATCCAATGGCCTCCTGACTATTGGTGATATACTCTTACTGTCGTTGCTTGGAAACAGGTTACTTGTAGATTGCTAATATTTCCTTAATTTTCGGAATATTTCTCTAACATACCTCAACTGGATGATCCGGCTCGAAGGACCATGTTAAATATTGCTTTTAGTGGACTGTTAACACTTTTTTATTGACTAAATTGTGATTATTCAGAGTTGTAATTGGAACGTTTATTTGACATTCGATATCATTGACATTACATTCAAAAGTCTCTCGTTTCCATGATTATGAAAATGTAGTAATAAAATAAGAACGAAACGAATATACAGAGAGTTCTCAGCATATACCATATAACAGTCCTATCGATACATCCAGGTCCTGATTCTTCAATATTCCTTTGCCCTGACAACAATATTTTTTTCTATATTTGATTTTCCATATACACCATTATCAAAGATATTATATAAAAAAGGTTATTTTTTTCAATTGTATGACCTAGGTTGTTCTATTAGTAGCAGATTCGAAATGTTGCCGCAAAAAATATCTTTTTTGTATTTGCGGGAAACTTTTTAATCTGCTACTCACATAATCACCTAGGTCAATCGATTGAAGAAATTATGTTTTATGCATTTTTATAGAAGATTGTCCCAAAAAAGTAAATCATTTTCATTCAAGTCTTATTAGTCATTCATGGAATCCGCCATCTCTTTAAATTCTGACAGAAATTGATAATCTTCGACTCCAAAAACCCCCACACACCAATTTTCAATGGAATCGGGCTAAAATCTCATCGCCATCGTGGAGCCGCCATCTCAAATTCGTCAATTCATGATCGTCGTCCCCAAAAACCTCCACAAACATATTTTTATTAAAATCATGCTAAATCCACAATACCCGTCGTCATCTTGGATACGCCATATTGAATTAATGAGTATTGACAAAGATAACATGATGTCCGATCTCAAGAATACTCACACACCTATTTTGAATGGAATCGGGCTATAATCACAAAACTCGTCGCCATCTTGGAACCGCTATCTTAAATTCGTGGATTTTGACAAAAACTCATGATCTCCGACCCCAAAAATTCACACATCCCAATTTTTATTGAAATCGGGATAAAACCACAAAAATCGTTGCTATATTGCAGCCGCCATTTTGCATTTATGGATTTTGACAAAAATTCGTGGTATCTATAACCGAAAACACCCACATACCAAGTTTGAATAGAATCGAACTTTAATCACAAAACTCGTGCGCCATATTTTGTTTCTTCCCAAGCGAAAGTTCCATAATGCATTGTCAGCGGAATTATGAACACCTGCCAAGTTTCATGTCAATAGGACAACTAGAAGTTGGGTCAAATTCAACTTGTTAGGTTCGAATACCCACTGACAGACACCGGAACAGATAAAACTGAATAAAAGCTTGTGAAAATCAATAATCTTTGAGTAAGTTCATATTCTGAAACTCCAAAGTCCCCGATATACCAACTTTGATTAGAATCGGACCATAATTACAAAACTCGTCCTCATTTTGGAGCCGCCATCCTAAATTCAGAGCTCTGCCGAGCACTGAAAAAAAAAGTGCTTCGAGCACTAATCCCTTTTGAGGATGGCTCCAGAGTCTGTAGAACTGAGCACGTCCATTTCTGAAATGCTTGCTATTACTAAGCACTTCTCAAACGGTGAGACAGTTAGGCACTCGAGTTACTTTTTGATATATGAATGCTGTGATAAACAATTTGGTCTAAATAAAAAAATCAGTTTTTGTATTTTTGGAGACATCACGTCGAATTGAGTCCAGAACAGCAATGGAAATAGGATATTCATCTTGAACGCAATTCTTTGTCCCGTATAATATATTTTTCATGAGTGTGACGTGTGGCATTGCATGAACTGGTGTGCTGGAATAAATACGAATCACACGCTAGTACTAGTGCTCTGATTGCTCTGATTATAGAATTTTGAGAAATCATGATTCACTTTCGACCCCAATAACCCCTACATACTAATTTTAATTGAAATCGGATAAGGAATAGAAAATATCGTCCGCCATATCAGAATATCCATTTTGAGTTTTCTGAATAAAATCATAATATGCGACCCCAAAAACCTCCAGATAGCAATTTTCGAATAGACTCGGATTATAAATGATAGAACACACGTCAGCCATATCGGAGCCGACATCTTGAATTCCTGAATTTTTTAACAAAATAATGCTCCGCGATACCAAAAACTCTCACATACCAATTATAAATGAAATTGTACCTTGAACACATTTACACAGTACATCATATGATAACTTCTAAGAATATTTCGAACTTTTTTCCATGTTCGTAGAAAATCGCATGCACCCTCGGAAAACAGTTTTTCGGCCCCCAAAAGTGTCCCAGTGTGCGCCTGCAGAGATTTCAGTACATAGATCTCCGCCAAAATCATAGTGAAACATAATTGAAATTGTTGTCACGTTGACGACTGGTCTGGTCAGAAGGTTCTTTCAGTCACAGAGAATCGTACGAATTTTCAGTTTTCACCTATAACTGTTCTGAAGATTTCTCGATTCAATATCATCGTCTGTAGAAGGTCTATTCATTAAGTTTCTGCTTCCAGAGAAAAATAGTTAAGCACTAAACTCACTCCGATGATCATATCAATACTGTAATCTCCGAAAACACTTATAGATCCGTAGGTGAGGAGAGGCTCAGTGCTTAGTAATCCTGGAAACTGCTCCACAGGTGTGCTCGGGAGCACTTCTCTGGATTACTGAGTACTAAGCCTTTTCGTCAAATGCTCGAAGCTCGAAGCACTAAGCACTGGTTCAAAAAAGTGTTCGAGATCACAGTGCTTACGAGCATAAAAGTGCTTTGAGTGCTTTCACGACCACTAAGCACAGTACTTTGGGACAGCTCTGCATGAATTTATGAATTTTGAAAACAAAAACATAATATCCAACCCCGAAATTCCCCACATATCAATTCAGAATGAATCAAGCATATTCACAGGACTCGTTCGCAATCTTGAAGCCACCATTTTGATTTCATGAATTCGACAAAAAACCATAATTTTCGACCTCGAAAACCCCCCAAATATAAAATCTGGGTATTTAATGGTGTGATTATTTGTTAAAGCTTCGTAGTAGTGGTGAAAATCGATCTTAATTTCAGAAAGTATCTTCAAACAAGTGAGTTCTTCGAAATGGAATTAATTCATTCAATACGATAAGCCATAATTCAAATTCCTCCATATGTCTGTTATAAATGAACCCGCGGCTATCATCTCCAACCCTTATTGAAACGCGAACTTTTTCGTTCGTTAAATAAACATGGATCTCCAGAGTAAATTTGGTTGAAATGCCTGGCATTTGTTCCATATCCAAAATGAAAAAATAGGAATTTGTTTTCACATCGTTCCACCAAGAGGAATTCAATTTGGAAAGCGGGAATAGTTAGAATATTTCTATCTCCAGATTCCAGTGTTTGAATAATATGGAGTTCCATTAGCTATGCAAAAAAAATAATGAAGTACGACGAAATTCTGACATAGTAACCTTCCTAACTAGATGACAAGCGTGTAGTTTTTCAGGCAGAAGTAAGTCCCGGGGGCGGGGGCAGTCGATCAAACGCTTTGAGCCTTTTTTATTTCTCCACAAAACAACACCACACAAATCCAACACCAAAAACATTTTTCACACATTTTATCACCTCATCTCGAATCATTACACCCAAAAACTAACACAAAACACACTCACACCAAAATCACCATCATATTGATTCATCATTTCAAGTTGGCAGATGGCCCTCGGAATAGGGTACAAACATATTTGATAGTGAATAATTTATATATATCTTATGTTTTTGGGCGATTTCACGAGCAGTGAATGATCACTGTGAATGAATGAATCTGTAACGAAGCATTTAGGAACGGACACACGATTCCTTCAATTTTGGAACAGAAGAATTTGCCCCGTTGAGAATTTAAATATAGTTTTAAATGTGATTCAAGAAAGATTCTCATAAAATATTATTCGTGCTAGAGGATTCCGTGGTTTGTTCAGATAATTGGGCCGCAAATCGCACTCAGTAAAATTTGCAGGCAAAGTGCTTTCTCGAAAATTTCCAAAATTTTCAGCAATAAAACTCCTAGCACATATGATATTATTCTCGACAACTTAGACCTATTTACTGCAAAAACCACCCCAGAAAACCAGGTTTGGAGACATTTTCAGCAGCCTCCGGTCGTTGCGGAGCAAAGCATTCTTTTTAAAATGCTGTTTTGTGTTATGGGGGTTGTGAAGGTCAATGTTCTGACCTAATTTGTTCAGGTTGATTTGAGTATAATAGTAAATAAAAAAAAATCATGAACTAGCTCGAGATCAAACCCGGGTCCTTGTAGTTCAAGAGCAAAATGGAATATGACAATCAAAATTGCTATATTCCCCATTGCTGAAATTCCTAGGTATTCTACCCAACAAATATTTTAAGTGAAATTTACGTCATTTTGACCTTCAAATAGGTCAGCGCCAAAATTGGCGAAGGTAATTCTTATATTATAATTAATTCTGAATTCGAAAAGACATTCGAAAGCATAAATATGTAAAATTTCCTTCAGAAAAGTCGATTGATGGTAAAAATTTAGTAATTTCCACCTATTTTAGGTTATAAACACTATAATAAAACAAACAGTAGAAAGTAAGAAGAAGATAATAAATGTTTACTGCATATTGTGTACCTTAACCTAAATGTTACTTCGTAAAAGTTTTGAAGATGAACATGGCGTTTGAAAAAAGAACTTTTGAAAAACGTACAGCAGATAATTATCTATGCAAGTGATAGTTTCGCATTCACATCTAGTTCGGATTTTATTTGCGATATAAATTTTTCTATGATAATGTTGAATTTTACTTATGTAAAACAAGTGGGCTCCTCCAAAATATCCAATTTGTATGGAAAAAACTACAGAAACGAATTTAATAGATGTATATATATACTTATCATATACACCAATTTTTTGACTATCTATCATTAAAATATAGTCTATTCAAGAAAATTATGGATCATTTTTGCAATGGCGAAAACGCTTCAAACCAAAAAATATGGCGTCTATCTCATATGTGACCTTCAAGTCGCATTTTCGTAAAATTTCAACTTTGAGAACACATAGGCTTCATGCAAAGTCGGAAGTAACTTTTATTCCTGACTTTGAAGTCAATTTTCCTCATCTTGGGATTTCAGACCCTTTCACATTGTGGTCACGTGACGAAATACAAATTTGTTATGGGATGTTTTTTCATGCGATATGTCTAAACGTTTCGATCTCTGGTTGGATTGGAATCGTGGATAATAAATTTATATCGTTATTATTCGATAGTCTGAGCAGAAAAACTAAAGGATCATTTTATTTCCTAATACGAAGGAAACTTAAACATTATTTTCTCCTTCTTGTCGATGGTAAAACCAAGTATCTCAGTCTGGCCTATACCTAATTAATAGAAAAACGATTTATTCTACAAGACCCCGTTATAAGTATTTCTCCTGGAATTGAAGTGTTTATTCTGGAATTGAACATCAAATATCAGTGGTATTGAGAAAAGTACGCGATAATTGTATTCAGTGCACATTTTGGCACAATAATATCAATCATAATGTAATGTCAGTGTGAGGAGGAAATCTCTATTCGAAAAGAAAAAGCCAATCATAACATTTGAAATATCAAATAGCTCAAAAATTGTAGTTTGACTTGGCGGCGTTCCGCATAGTCTGGAAGTACTGTTGCAGAATGCCGTGCTCGGAAATATCCAATTTAATCTGTTTGCCAATTGTGACTATCTTTAAAAGATCGAGATATTATGATATGCTTGGAAACTTCAATTCGACGTTTCTGGGCGCCGAAATGATGAGTGTTCAACACATCAATCTCTCAATGTTTTGCTATTTGCTTTCGTTTTCTTGCACTTCATTCATTACATTGTTTTCACTCATTTGCTTCAGCTGGACCAACTTCATTGAATTTCATTCTGTCGTATCATTGAAAACGTCACGCAGTAGTACCGCTGGCGATAGACGAAGTTTGTTGTACGCAGCTTATCAATGCTTTCATTGTGTTCATTCTGTCAATCCACCATTACCAGCATAACCTAACATGAGCATGTTTTGTATTGCCTCCGTCGATTGTTAACACTTATTTGCTTTTGTATTTCATCCATAAAAATGGATGATGAATGTTTTGAAAGAGTTGAAGTAATTAAAAGACGTGGAGCACATAGAAGAATATCCTTATGTACCACATAAGTCACATGATGGCTCTGATCTTCGGACTTTGGGAAATGTAGGTTCGGATTATATTTCCATTCTGGCAGCTAATAGAGAGTAGTTGGTGGTATACTTGTAGGGTTCATTGATTCTATTCGAATTACTACTTGTCATTTTATGGATTTTGAGAGTTCAGCTCCAACATAAGTTATTTGAGGAGAGTGAATTGTATCATGTCATGCTCATCCGAATCTATTCGGGTTTCAATACCTGAAAACAGACCAAGTTCCTTTGAGGAATTCATTTTTGGTAACTTTGACTTCGTTGTAGACATTTAGTCCTATTAGACAAATATTGTAGTGATATCGCCCTCATTGTGGAACAGTAGGTATAAACTAGGATGAAAAATGCCGAGGCAACTTAATTGGTGCCAAAATGGGTAATTAGGAGTGTTCACCGACTCGTTTATTCCGTGACTATGTGAACAAACATTAGGTAATGATTAGGTTGATATTTACTAGAAAGTATTCTCTGATAGTTCAAGTATTTTGAACATATTTTGCTGGTCACCTTCAAATGGAATTTAACCTAAATAGCTCTATTGACCCATGAGGCTGTAAAGGTATATTCGAATTTCATAACAAGTGATTTGATACTATGCACTACACCTATTGAGTTAATGGTTTTTGAAGGAGATCCGGTGGTCTCAGTTACAGTTTTTATAGCTCGAATTATAGCTTTGAAGTTAGTAGTAGTTAAAGGTAGAAATAGGTAAATTCGGACTTCTTCAAGCCATTCTACCCCTCTGCTGCGTATAATTTTTCTATAATGTTAATTGGTAGGGAAGACATAATGAACAGAACAAATCATGAATATGTTCATATATACAATACATATCTCCATGGAGGGACATTCAAATAATATGGGGTAATGGAAGTGGGTGGGAGACACATACATCTACCTTGCTAAGTTTTCCCAGCAAGGAGATGCTGGCTCGAGCTCTTATGTTCCGCATGGATTCGAAAAGAAAACAATGGGGAGCATCCCTGCTGATGGTTACAGGTGTACACGTTTCGCTAAGAATCACCCGACGGGAATTTAAGGGTTATACAACGTCTCCAGAGTGCTTCTATACGAGTGTTTTGTTCGATTTGATAGAATTATTCAGATAGTTTAGCTTAGTAGAGTTAACTGGTGGAAATTGTGTGTTTGAGACTACCAGAAAAATGAAAAAAAATTAAAAAACAGGTTTGAGGTAATTTAGTGCTTATGATCGATGATTATGCTAGTAGATTAGATTTTAGGTCTCATTGAGGTGGTGGGATGATGAGCCTTCCGTGATAGATATCCAGCGATTGATAAATGAGGCCACCCTGTTTCCTAGGGGAGTTATTTCTCTGGTCAGCGGACTTTCAGGCAAGATGTGCTTATTAAATTTGTATGAGAGTTGTTCGATGTATTCGAAGATACTGGGTATATTTTTCCTAGTGCGTCCAGTCGGATGAATCTATCACTGTTCGTGATGATACGGAGCACCTTGTTCTGCATCCTATCCATTTTCAATAGAGTTGTTTCGGGCAGGTTGCAGAAGACTGGGCAAGCGTAAGACATGGCTGGTCTGATGATCTGTTAATAGATCATTATCTAATTTTCCAATGCTAGATCAATAGATTCTGGCAATCAAAGGCGACATACGCTTGATAGCAGCCGATGCCCCCTGAATTGCTGGATTTACATGTTCGTGGAAATTTGAACGCGTGTTTCCCCCCAGGTATCTCACGGACCCCAACTCATCGATGTTGACATCTTTGATTTTCAATTTCCCAAAGATTTTTGTATATTTCCGTCTTTTTAGCATTTAGTGGGATTTTATTCCTCTCTAGATACGGCACAACCTTCCTATTGAGGTGAACCTCTACTTTTCTCGCAGCCACCTCGCTCGCAAACAAATGCGCTTATACAGCCGTGTCATCTGCGTATATGGCTACGTCCATCTGTGCAAACATAGGAAAGTCGTGTGTAAATAGAGAGTATGAATGAGGAGAGAGACAGGAGCTCTGTGGGACACCTGCTCCGATCGAATACACTTTGGATTCGGTTTTTTCAATCCTTTCATCTAAGACTCCGCTGACTGAGATATGAGTCTAGAATTTCAACCATATATGATCGTGATAAACCCTTCGGTCCAGACCGTATCGAAGGCTCTCATCATGTCCAACAGGACCATAACCGTATTTCGCCCCTGGTGAAAGGACACCTTTGAACTACTTGCGAGGTGGTAGATCTACCTCTCCTGAATCCGAATTGATCCTCTGCGATGAGTTTCATCCTTTACTCTAGGCGATCAAAAGCTTATGTTATCGATAATTTTGGCTACATTTCTCAATAGGAAGATGGACCTGTAGCCATCTACCTCAGTTTGATCCTTTCCTTGTTCCAAGATAGGAATTATCATTGCTTGTTTTAAGGTTTCATGATAGTGTTCTCTCTTGATGATACTATTTATGAAATAGATTAACTGGACAATTGACTTTATGGGCAGGCTTCTGAGCAGCACTGCATCAATACCTTCCGACCCTGGAGCTATGCTTCTGGCTAGTTAATTCATGACATCTGATACCTCTCCGTAGTTGGTGATCATGTTAGCAAGTGTTCTGTGATTTATTTTCATGTGCGCCATTTCACTCATTCCTTTGACTATGACTGCGTCTCTTTTTTGAGCATCCGTTGTGTCTGCTGGTGTGACATCTACATTGTGGAAATACTCGGTGAACAGTTTCACCAATCACTCCAAAACATTGCATCTGGAAAATCTGACACGTTGAGATCTGAGATGTGTTATTACAGATGATCATATACGCATTGATATTGTTCGACGGGGAATTATTATATGGTTTCGGCTATCGTAAGATATTGGTGGTGGAAAACATGGCCAATAACGCCGGCAGAAATTGCAGTTTTGAGAATGTTATGTGTTTGTTAGTGAATTCCGACGGGAAAAGACTTCTAAAGATATCGTTATTTTCCATGATACTGGGTTGTGTATCTGAGTTAAACTACATTAGGAAGCCAGCAATATCTTCCATTGAAAAAGAGAACTGTGTGTTCAAAAAACGTTCGATTTCTTATATTGATTTTTTGCTATATTCATCTGAATATCTGGGTGTAAATAAAAAATAAAAAGGTTCATTCATTTGACTGTATTCATAAACCTAGATAATGAGTGGGAAATAGATCTCCAATATGTACTTCACACAAAAATAAGTAAAAACGAAAAAAAAGTTAAGCAGAAATAAACAGCATCAAGAACAATAAAAAAAAATTAATCCATGAAAATATCTTTCATAAACCTGAAAATAAAGATGAACTGGTGCGTTCAAGACCACTGAGAACTGAAAGACTGTTGAAAAAAATTCCTGATATATGGAATGAAAACAAAAACTCATTTGTTTTACCGGTAGCCATGTAATTCATGAAAGTTAATCGAAGACTACAACTCTCTCACTCTGATATTATTTATTGTTTCATAAAGAAAAACATCGATAAACAGCTATTGATACTAGATTTGTTGCCCAATCTGAAAAAAAGGGAAGTAGCACCTGTTAAGGATTTACCATTTGAAGACAGACAATGGAGAAAACAGCTGTTATACAACTCAAGACTGCAAGAACTAGAAATTTCACCGCAAAAATGGAAAAAAAACATACTGGTTATAGATGGAACTGGACTCCGACAACAGTTTATTCTATTCGGATATCCGTGTTCCACCTGCAAGCATCCTCAACGATGATGCCTCTGAGAGGATTCTCAATGGACATAATTGAATTCGCCGTGGACAAATTTGAGCGTATACCAGGACTATCGTTCCAGCCTTATATATACTGAATTGAATCTCACTCTTATAATTATTCTTTTAATAATTTTCATTATATTTCGTTCTCACATTGTGAATCACACTTTGTTGAATAGCAATCTGATACGTAATCTGATACGTAACATTGGCCATCTGAATATGAGATTCCTGCTTCCCGACGTTACGAATATTCGTGAACTAGTTTATGAGAAATAATTTAAAATATTCTGTTTATCACAAAGGTGGTTACATTCTGATATGAATGATGACCAACATGAGAGGTTATAGATTATTCAGAAAAGATTGAGTTTATATAAGAGCTGGCGGGGTATGCATTCATTCCAAAAATATTCTTAGCACCTCTATTATCAAAACTGAGAGCAACATTGAACAACTCTGGATCAATTTGAAAATGAACATTGGTGAAGTCTATTGACCTCCATTTCTGGATGCATATTTTTTTCTGGTAGAACTCAAATACCCGAATATACACAGGTGATTTCAATATTGATGTATCATGTCCTGAACAGTCACATGTAAAATTCAGTATCGATTATTGAAACCCATGAGCTATGTCAAATTGCCTACTAGATCAGATCTTCTCATTTTCTCATTGATTCACTTGCTGTGTGGAACCTAGAAAAAAGTAGTGGGTGTCGAAAATATTGATATTTCTGACAATTTTGTCATATATTGCTCAATTAAAGTGGATGTGAAGAATCCTGTCACATCGAAATTTAAAAAACTTCAACTTTCTTCACACCTTCAACTGTGATTTGCACATGATTCCCTTCTACAGTATATACGATATCGATAATATAGACCAAAAATCACAAATTCTTGTTGACAATTCGACTAAACTGTTTAACCTGCATGCTCGAAGACGAAGACGAGATTACCTATACCACCATCACCTTGGCTAACAGTTCCATGAAAAATATTGATGATGATGAATGATAGAGCTTTGCTGAAATTTAGATAATCTCCAACGGAATTACACAGAGCTTATAGAAACAACTTCGTTACTATACAACTCAGGCTGTTTTAAAGTAGATAATAACTTATTTCTCCTGGAAATTCGATAAATGTGACTCTACGCAATAGCAAATTCCAATGAATAGTATATATACTTCATTTCGAAAATAATCATATACCAATGCAGCTCACAGATGTCAATCGTATTATTGACTTTTTCGTGATTACTTCCCCTACCGCTTCACCTTCCAATACCTTCTTTGTTAGATGAATATAAGAATAATAAATTATACGATTTCAACTTTCAGTTTACACCTGTTGATGATGACTATGTTTTGAGAATAATTTCACAAATGAAAAAACAATTTGTGGGATGTGATGCTATCAGTATAAAAATTATATATTTATACTGCCCCCATATTATTCCTCACATAACGCATATTGAATTCTGTTCGAGAGAGCATGTTCCTCCTTCTCAATGAGAACTTGCATAAGTGACACCTATACCAAGCAAAAAAAAGGAGACCGCATGATTTGAAAGACCTTCGAGTCACCAGTATA
This sequence comes from Gonioctena quinquepunctata, assembly GCA_018342105.1. Classification (NCBI taxonomy): domain Eukaryota; kingdom Metazoa; phylum Arthropoda; class Insecta; order Coleoptera; family Chrysomelidae; genus Gonioctena; species Gonioctena quinquepunctata. The sequence continues at coordinate 141,577 of JAFIRS010002211.1, read as the reverse complement.
CTTTCTGCTTGTTCAAAAACTATCGAAAAAAATCATTTGAAATCAGCTTTGCTCTCACTTAGACAAAAGTGTCATATACTTCCTACAATACAATAAGGATTCAGGGGGAAAGGTTCATAGCTGCAGTACAGCCCTGTCGAAAGTCACTGATGATATACTCAAAGCAAGTGATCGAAACCTCTGCACAATTCTGGTTCTATTAGATTTCAGGAGCCTTTGACACTATTGATCATAAGCTACTGCTGTCATTATTGCAATATATTGATATGTCAGATGACTAGATCGTTCTATTCCGTAATAACGTAGAAAACGGGCAACAACAGGTAGTTCTCGTTGGATTGCATTCCACTCCATTGTATTTAAAATCTGATGTTCTTCAGGAATCCATCTTGGGTCCACTCAACTCTGCAATATACATCACTCAACTCGTCAAATATTTCAATATTGCAATATACATCTTTATGCTGACGACACTTGGATCTACTCCTCTTTTGGAGCACATGAGATACAGCAAACCTTTATCTGCGTATATACCAATACATTTTCAGCTAATCCGATGAGTATGTGCTCAATTAATAACCCAATCAAATTGAAATTAGCCTGATGCTTCCGTATCAGAAGTGGTCAATGAAGCTGAAAATCTTGGTGCTATAATAGACAGTTCTCTCCTATTTGAACCCCATATAAATAAACTCACTCAAAAAGAAAACTGCTCCCTCAAACTGATATATGCTAATCAAAAATCACCCTTTGTGATGATCTACTTTTCTCCTTGATTTATGCTGATTCACTATACGGCCCAAGCCTCACTGTGAAAAATAAGGATCGATTACAGAGAATATTCTAGTTTTCGTCTCATCCACGGAGTGCGTAGAAGGAGCAGAATCTCATCAGAGTTATGAGAAACTCATTGGCTTAATATGGAAAACCGCAGGCTTTCACAATCAGCCTGTCTTCATCATGAAATTATTCAGAACAAAATGCCGGTTTTTTGTACAAACGATTCCGTATCGATGTTTATAATTTCAATGTTCGATATTAACTCCTCCGATGCACATTCACTACTTTTTCGAGCGGTCATGCACGTATCTGATTTGCAATGTTTACAATCATCAATGTTGGGTACCTTCCGGACAAATTCGAATGTTTTTTTTCTTTAGTTTAACTATAGGCGAGATCACAAACTCGTAAATTTGCTCCATATGTGCTTGAAGTTGAAATATAGTAATGAAATATTATGTGTGCATAGTTTTTCCAAGAAGATATTGTGTAATATTCGAATAAATACTGCTCTAAAACCCCCTAAATTCAGTGATACATTCAAACACAGCGTTATTGCCGCTTTTTTTGACGTCTTATGTCCAATGATTCGACAATTACTTGAGATGCCAGTGTAACTGTTTTGTGGAACTTCTAAGGAAATATTAGTTTGTTTTATCCTATGAATAGAATAGAACTTGTGTCAGCATCTGTGATTTTGAAAAGACGACTTCGTCGCTGTTCTCGATTTAGTTATTCCTGAATAATATGTATGCATACCAGTGCTAGGTCATTACTTCTTTGGCCTGCTTACATTGTAGAGAAATATTATGAATAACGCTTGGTAACTCAGAGATCGGCAATAGTTCTGAACTTCTTACGTCACATCCTGGCGCGGTTTCCGCAGTGTTCAAAAAGGATCATTTCTTCGGGAAAAAAATTGAAAAAAAATCCAACCACTTTTTTCATCAATCTGGACATTGTGGTATTTTTCGAAAAAATTAGTGATCTTGCCTATTGGGAATTCAAAATTGGATTCCAAAGTGGCGAAAATTCAAACCAGACATACCTACATTGTTTGTCTGTTCTCTCAGAGGTTATAAACTGGTGTTCCAGTTTGTTTGTGTAGTGTGATTTATTTTAAGACTTTAGTGAAGTGGTGTATCTAAATCCCAAGACAATATCATCTGCGAAAACTCACTTTGGAGGAGACAAAGTATGTTCTAATTTGCTCGCAAAAAAATTTTTCTTGAAGTTTCTGGACAGCCTAATGACGTCATCGGGAATATTTGTTATGAATTATTTCGAAGAAATGGCACACATCATTTGTGAATGTTTGAATCGGAAATAAAACTAACAAAAATAGGTCATTTTTATTTCATCTAAAACAAACAAGATGTGTGAAAATGTGTCCTCAACAACTAGATATACATATAAAGTCACTTTTTCTCCATACTGTATGAATAATCTTCGGTATGTTGAATACAATTTCTTTTTTATTTGCTCAACTCTCTTTTTTTTTCATCTCAACTCTCTTTGAAGGTTCTCTCTTTCACTTACTTTCTTGGCAGCACACGATACAGGAACAGTTTGGGAACTGTATTCTTCTCCAAGATCCCCAGAGCCCGTCGTCTGTCTATAGACTCACTCAATCCTAGATTAGTCTGCACCAGTACGTTACATTCATTTTCTCGCGGAAAATGATAAAAACTCAACGAGATCGTTTTGCCCAAAAGTCACATTGAGGTTCACAACAATAATGATTCGAACTAGAACCACCCATTTTTCACTCGAGGACGTACAATAGTCAACATAATATTTACCAGGTAAACCTGAATTCCATTGAATGTCAACAACATCAAGAGATTTTAAAAGTTGTACAATCACCTGAACTTTAATGTTTCGGAAAGTAAACAATGTATCCTTATCACCTAGATATACATATATAATCACTTTTTTTCCATACTGTATGAATAATTTCCGGTATGTTGGATAATATATCATTTTTCTCTTCTTTACTCTCTTTTTTTACTCTCAACTCTCTTTCACGATTTTCTTCACTTTTCTCAGCTATACACAAGAGCCCATCGCCCGTCTCTAGACTCGCTCAATCCTAGATTAGTCTGTACCAGAACATTACCTTCATTTTCTCACGGAAAATGATGAAAACTTATCCCAGTACCAGTGCCAGAAGTGAGATTGGGATACACAACATTAATGATTTGAAATTGATTCACAAATATTTTCACTTGAGGACGTACAATAGTCAACAGAACATTCCCCAGGTAAACAAAAATTTCATCAAATGTCAACAATCAAAAGAGATTCGATATGCAATGGCTGTATAAATATTAATGTCTCGACAAGTAAACAATGTAGTTATGTATAATTTCAAAAATCGACACCGGAGGGAGTATCAGTTTCTTCTAATTCCCAATATTGACGTCGGTGTGAGATATCTATTGATCAAATTTGATTTAATGGTTTTCTATAATATTTGTTTAAGATTTATTTTTGATACTGATTTATTTAAATATATGAACATGTATAATTCTCCCTACCGACTGCTGTAGCCAGTCGACGAGGTTGGGTCAAGGTGAATTATCAATATAGATATTTTGAAAATATGAACAGGTTTTAATTTCAGTTAGATATTATGTCTGTTTTTTTTCTACTGGCTTTCTTGGCTAGTCATCGAGGTGAGATTAGGTTAGTGATATTGATTTGTTCGAAAATATGAACTGTTCTTAATAGTATGTGTGTCTTTATTTCAATTGGCTGTAATGACTAAGTGCAATATTGAGTTGTCTTTGAAAAAAAGCCTTAAATGATGTCTGGACTGCCTGAAGATAGTTACCATTCGATAAAATTATTTTGAAAAATCCCAGTTCCCAATATCGACATTCCAAAAACCATGAAGAAAATGAAGTTTAATGAATCATCAGACATATAAGCTATACATTATGGCTTTACATAAGTATAAGTAGAATATTTTCAATATTCTAGCTGAAAAACTTAATTAGTTAATTGTGTGGCCTAAATAAACCATATGACATAGTCGATAATTTTCCGATCGCTTTCAGAGCATGTTATTCAAAAGTTGTTTCAATTATCGATTGCTTGAAAATAGAAATTGAAAAACATAGTCACAATATGAGGAAAGTATTTCCCTGAATTATCTCATTTCCTGTACTACAGATAGGTTAGTCAATTTTATTTCAGAAGGATATGGTGAAAGGACTTTTGACATCATTATAGTAAAAAATTATGACTATTAGAATGTTCACCTCCAAATACAGCAGTGATAGCGGTGGGAGTCTTCCAGTCTTCAAGTCAACAGCAAGTACAGAGCATGGGGTGAAGCAGTCTCAAAGAATAGCAGCATTGAGAATTGATGTGGAGCGTGATATAAACAGATTGAGAAAATTTCACATGTGTACATCAACAGCTCAGTTTCAATGATAGATGAAGTGATAACCATTTCTTGTGGCATTATCATTATGCAAAATAATTTATTGAAAGATAGATTAAATTCTCAAGTTTTCATTTCTCTCCATATTGGTATCTGGCACACTCAGAAGAAACTGTCATTTTACATGTACGAACTCCAAATGCAATGCATATAGCTTACAAGTAGTTTGGTTCGTTAGCAACTATTTCAGAACAATTTTGATAATTCACAATGAACTCGTTTCTGTCACTTATACCTAATATACTGAACTACACACAACCATTCCAATAATAATAATGTAAAATGAATATTGGATGATGCTATTTCTTGACTCATTCAAAGACTCAAAAGTCCATTTAAACATGTCCAAATTTGAACTCAGAATGTCATGTGAAGTTTTTGGCTTGTGAAGTAATTTTTTTTTCTCGAAAAGTACCCCTATTCGGCAAAGTACATAAAAATATATTGAAAACATTTCATTGTCATCTAGTGAACTATTCTGATTTCGTGTACCAGAGAGATGGGTACTCATGAATAAAAACATGAGTATCTTTTCGATATTTGAAATTTGAATAGTTAATTTGATATTTTCAAGGAATTATTTCGTAATGTTGAAAACTGTTATAATTTTTTTTGTGAAATCAATTATAAAGTTTTCAATTTGTTGGATACTTTTTGGGACACGCTGTATGACAAAATGGAAAAATGTATATGGAAGGTCTCTGCCCTACAGTTGGACACATTATGCCTATTGAAAAACACATAAAATCCTAATCTTCAGATCTATTTTAGAAATTGAATTTTGAAAAATAATGGAATGGAGTTGTTAGACATTTGAGAAAATGAATTCCAAGTTGCTTCTCATTACTACCATTTATTTGATATTCTTACATAGAACAGAAAAAATAGCATTACTCCAGGACAAAACACACGCTTTATATTAGCTTCACTTGTATGTTCGTTTGTTTGTCACCGACTCCTTTGGGCGCTATTTTGACCCACTTCCAGACGTACGAATGATTTGAAATTTGGCAGGTGTACATAATTACAGTAACAATGCATTAAGAAATTTTTGTTTGAAAAAAAAACATAATAGCGGCTGCAATATGGCAGACGAGTTTTGTGATTATGGTCCGATTCTATGCAAAATTGGTATGTAGGGGTTTTTGGGTCCAATATTATGATTCTCTTGTAAAAATTGAAGAATTCTAGATGGCGGCTCCAAAATGGCGGACGAGTTCTGTGATTCTGGTTCAATTCCATTCAAAATTGGTATGTGGGGGTTTTTGGAGTAGAAGATTATGATTATTTTGTCAAAATTGAAGGATTCGAAATGACGGCTCCAAAATTGCGGGCGAGTTTTGTGATTATGGTCCGATTCTATTCAAAATTGGAGAATAATAGTTAAAAAAATCAATTAATAATAGTTTGAAAAACTAAAGAACACGCTTTAATAGAAAACAGAACTAAAATGTCGAGAATAAATGATAGTTCAAAAACTAAAGAACACGCTTTAGAAGAAAACTAAACTGAAAAGTAAAAAATAATGTTAAATTAATTTGAAATAAAAATTCAGTGATTAACAACAAATTTATTTCATTGTAAAAAAGCGTGGGGTGCTTTCTAAGATATTTTCATGATGATTCTACTCTTACCAATATCTGTCCATGAAATATTAACAACAATTGACATCAAGCATCCCACGCTTTTATACGATGAAATAAATTTGTTGTTAATCACTGTATTCTTATTTCAAACTCGTTTAAAATTATTTTCTTCCTTTCAGTTTAGTTTTTTATTGAAGCGTGTTCTTCAGTTTTTAGACTATTATTTTTTATAAAATATTTTTACAATAGTTTCCATCGTAAACTATGATATACATCTCTACTTCTTTCATTTTTCGAAACACAAAAAAGTAATATTTTTTATTTGAAGAATTAATCTACTTCTGCACCTGAGCCATATATATCAAGGATATAACATTCTCTTTTGAAACATATCTGCTCATGGCTTTCTCAGCTGATGAAAATTTGATGCCAATACTGCCATTAACAGACGCACCAAATTAGTTATTAGGGTTTAAGATTAAATCACATTCATTCATTTTAATTTTTTTCAACTTCTTTCAATACTTGTTCCTCTTGCAAACGCCCTCTTTTCATTGTTACTCAAATTGCTCCTATAATACTTTCAGTTGAAGTATTTTCAAAAACTGTACAATGTGCTGCTTCAAGCATCTCAGAAGAAGTGATCCTGACAAACCGCAGCTCATGCCACAAAGGACAGTCATTCTGATCATCGGAAGCTTGATTGGTTCCATTGCAAGATGATGTATCCATTTTTTACAAAAGTTGATGAACTATGGGGCATTTGCTGGTTAATTTGGTAGTGTATTTATCAACTGATGGATGGAAAATTACCCTATTTTGCTTGATTCTTGTAGTATTTCATGAGTTGACTTTCCATTTGACCAATGCTTATGCTATCGTTTATTTAGAGTTGGCAGGAGGCTTTGAATATTGGCTGATGGTGCAGGTTCGATTCCCAAACTACTACCTGTTTCTTTTGCTTTGATATACTTCTGGGTTGTGCCTATCGTGGACAATTTGGACTTCTTCCAGTAACAGTCGATACAAGTAGAGGGAGGGTCTCCGCCACGCCTGTGCAGTGCAGTATAGAACCAATTGCATGCTTACATCCACCTGAATAAAAAAATATTATTATGATGTTTTCAAGATAAAACATGACCACGTTTTGATTCCAGACTTGTATTCTGCAACCCCTCTTCATTCTTTGAATAAAAAATTTGGAGAATTTAATTTAATTATAAAATAGGAAATTACTTGGCCGATGGGCTACTAAGTTTGATTCGGTCGTAAGTTAGGTTCAATTGATGACTTTCAATAGTTTCTTCAGATTAGGCAACAAGAAGAATTATTCATCAGATACCTTGACTTCTTCAGTATTTGGGCGCCAGACTTGCAAAAGACAAAAGTCAAAGTTAAGAAAATATATAAAGTGAGCAAATGTTACCTAGCTTGTATGAGAAGGCAAAATAAATCAGGAGGATATCAATTCAACAATTTATTTCTGTTATTCAAACAATGGAGGAGTTATGAACGAAAAAAATCGAGAGGACAATGACAATTAAAGCATGATGGTGGATTTATATTTACAAGAATAAAGAAAAAAATTGCAAGTGATTTATTGCCAATTTGTGATCGATCCATCAAAATTTGAACATTTACATCTGAATATCTCATTCCAGCCAAAAATAGTCGTTGCTACTGTTATACTGAGGTACTAGTCAGGATGGATTTTTGGATGGATTTTTAGGGTTGAGTGGAAGAATATTAGGGTTGAGTGGAAGAATATTAGGGTTGAGTGGAAGAATATTTTTTGTTGTGCAGCAATGTACAACTGAAAATAAACTCCGCCTTTTATTTTCAAATGTATTTGAGTTTAAGGAAATTATTTGTTGTTGTGCTTTATTGAAAATAATAAAGACGTTTATTATTATTATTATTATCTCAGCTGAAGATGGTCTTCGGTGGGAGGGACTTAGAAGGTTTGTTCTATATTGGTCTCAGCACAGCGGTGACGATAGGGTCTCAGAGTGGCGGTCGTATCGATTGCAGAACATTGTATTCGCTCCTTCGTGAATGTGATATGTTCACGGACCAGGTTGGGTGTGGGTGCTGTATGACCTTCTCAGTTACCAGTCCATCTGCCCTCAGTATTGAGCTTCCCTCAGTGGTACATACAATAAAGATAATTTTCTCAACCGAAAATTGAGATATTTATCAAAATCTATAACAGTATAATTAGTTTGAATGAATCTTCAAACGTTGATAGCCATTATTGCGAAATAATTCACTGAGCAATACAAAAAAAAAGACCCAAAAGAATTTCCCCCAAAATTATTTCAATATTCAAAACTGGAATAATCTTTGATGAATTATTGAAAGGTCTAGAAGTGGACAGAGTGAAGATGGTAAAAAGGAGTTGAACAAAAGAATATCCTGAAAAAGAGAGAAGTAAAGGTGAATCTAGAACTAGAGATCGAGCCTTTTTTTCCACAGGAAAAGCAAAGTATTCAATAACTAAAAATATTCTTGATAATTTTTCAGAGGAAAATAATAGTATTCTGATCTCTTACTATTTTGGTAATTCTTCATTGAAAAAGTATAGTACTGGGTAACGATATGGAGAGTGTGACCTCACTTCTTAAAAGTGAGCACGATAACTCTCAATTAGAGATAAATGTTAAGATCATTTTTTCAACAGATGAAATGCCGATAGATAGAGATCCACCCAGACATACAGATATATGTGCTTATACAAGGTGACAATCGGACTGGGGCCATGCCTATATCTCCTTCACTCATCAACCGATTTGAATGAAATTTTGTGTATAGATATGAGACACAATTCATTGACAGACATATGGAAACAAAATGGCCGTCTTTTGGTTTCGCCAAAATTGGCACCAACTTAAATTTTTTGAACGGAACACCCTGTATGTTTGATGTGATTCTACGGCTCAAACTTCATACGACAGTGTTGCCAACTTTTCATTTTACCGTTGAAAAAAAATATTTTTCAATATTTTTTTTTAGCCCAGGAGGCCTTTATCATGTTATCTATACTGATTCACATCAGTTACTCATAGTAATAGTGATTTCATCGATAAGATCAATAACAAATCCCACAGGAGGAATTGAAATTTTCTGAAAGCATTTTTAACGAAAAAATTGTTTTTTTCTAACGGTACCTACCGAGAGCCATCTTGCCATTCGATAAATAATTTGCATACGAATACGAAGATATACATTAGTACCACTTTCTTTCTATTCAAAACCATCTAACAAAATGAAATAAATCTGAAAAAATTGGTAGGTAACGTGACATCTATTCATTCTTTCAAACTTAATTTCAGAATGGTAACAATGAATTACCAAAAATAATCGACTTGACCAAATGTAGTGATCATAAACCCATAACAGAAAAGATAACACAAATATGATCAAATCGTTTGAATACATATATCGACTGTAACAGTGAAACATTCAACGTACAAATTATTACTCCTGTTTTCATTTTATCTACCAATGACCAATGATATTGATATTGATTGCCCGTTTTCCCTAACACATTAACGAATTCAATTTATTGTACACCTCATCACATTTATCAGTTCGTGAGCAGGAATTTCCTAAAATGCGTGGTCATCTCTATCTCTCAAATCCTCCAAAGAAATTGGTCTCCTCGAGTATACTTTGGATTTTATGTGATTCCATAAAAAGAAATCAATAGGGGTCAAATCGAGTGATCTGGCTGGCCATCTGATTGGACCATTTCTTCCAATCCATCTCTGCCCATAAGATATTGCCGACCAATACTAGCATTATGTGGTCCTGCACCATCCTGCTGGAAAAACATATTTCACCTGATGTTCTCAGGTGAGTCGTTGATGTTATTTTGAATATCGTTCTCGAAGAATTGTAGATATATTTGGCCCGTCAAAGGCCCGTCGAAAAGAATTGGTCCAATAATTGATTGATAATTGATGATTAGTACCCAGACGTTGAATCCAAAACATTCTTGAAAACTACCTCCACTCATCAACCTAGGATTTTCTTGAGCCCAATACGTTGTATCATTCCTATTCAACATACCATTATTCGTAAACCTAGACTCATCTGTAAACAGTTTCTTCGAGAAAAAACCATTATTCAAATCATGATGACTCAAAAGCCAATTACAATGAGTTAATCTCCATTCTAGGTCACTTTCATATAGATGCCGATGCAAACTGTATTTATGTGAGCGATAACTATGTTTTTTCAATACTTTTCTGGCACTTTTTCTGCTGATCCCACATTCAATTTCCATTTCTCGCAGAAGGAGGAAATTTAACATATGCTAAAACATTAGTTTCCGCTTCTTCGCTGACGCTGAAATGGATGTGGTTCTGATCAGCTTGTTTTTTCCTAAGCATCATTCCCAATTTCCTAAAATAGGTCCTCGATGGGTGCCGTCTCAACGGTCAACGAACAGCGTATAGCGTACTAGCATTGGCAGCGTTCTTCTGACATTCTCCGTATATCAATACTTTGCAGCTTTCACGCCTCTTATCTCAGCAGAAGTGAAATCGGGATGATTTGCAAAAAAAATTATCATCATGAAGACATTTATCCTCGGCAAATTATCAAATTGGGCCCTGAGAAGTCTGCCATCAGTCATTGTATTTATTTTCCAGGACGTTCACAGTAACTCAATAATGGGAAGAAAATAGCCAAACACTTGCAAAAATCAATAAGACCCACCAACGACAAGACACGACCACGGAAATGAATTTTGTTGACATGGACTTTGACGTCATAATAAGGTCCAACCAATCGCGTTGCGTTTCACCTAATTCAAATTTGCTTGGCAATTTTCTCATTTTAACATATCGAATTTTCAAAACTTCTGAGAGATACAGTTTGAAGAAACAACATAAGGATTCAGTAACAAAGTAGATGGTGAAAACAAAAATTCGAAAGATTTTGTGTTGTCAAATAATATCCATATTCTCCATATCGAAAATATGGCGTAAGGGCTACTGCACTAATGGTGGCTTTGAAAAGACCTGATTTAGCAATATAACAAACTATCCTAGAACATCAACAGCGCGGGAACGTAGATGTTACTGCTGTTCTAGAATTGAGATACGACGACTAATATAGATAACAGTTGTAACGGGCACAGTTGAAAACAAGATTTCAGAAATCTTATGGAAGTCTGCAGGAGTTTGAAGCTGACATGCAAAAACTTATGCAGCTTGCCTACTCAGATGCCCCGAGAGTACCTGTTGATGTTGGTATATGAAATCCAAGATACTTTATGCCACGTGGAATCATATTTGTGACGGTTGAGAGCTTCAGCAAGGGACAGGAACTTTCCCAGGAACTAGATCTATTGACTTCATGGAATGTGTTTTTCCAAAGGCTATGACTCTTCTTCTTATGTGCGTACTTTAGTGATGGACAATCTTCACTCATAAGTATAAGAAATGTTTGCTTTGAGAAGATAAATAGTTTGTTTTGTTCTTAAAGGCAATATAACTATTTGGTGGACCGGCATTTGCAAAACTGACTTGGATACCCACCCTTGATTCTCACATATCAGAAGAGAGGTTATCACAATGATCGAAACATTCAACCGAAGTATGGAAAAACACCTTCTCGAGGTTGTGAAAAAAAATTGAGAAGACGGAGACAGACACTTTCCTTCATTCGTGATGCCATACAGGGTAGTCGTCCACGATTCAACTCAGCTCACCCTTGTTAGCATTATTTTTGGGAAAGAACTTTGACTACCCTGCGACTTGGTGTTTGAGTAACTAAGAATCTGAGAGGAAGAAGTACATGAATATGCAGGAAAACTGAGGTGCATTCTGCTGAAAATCTACGAAACAGTTCGCAAGAGGTTGATGATGGCAATAGTTCGCAAGAGGTTGATGATGGCAATTAACAGAATGGAAGCTCATTATGATTTGAAACCATATTTAGGAGGATTCAATGGAAGTGACCAGATTTGGCTGTATAATACACGTTGGAAGAAGGTGTTTTTCCAAAACTAGTACTATATTGGGAAGGACCGGTAGAGGTGAAAAATCGGATCCATGACCTGGTTAACAGAATCAAATTCCCTATCATGGTGAACCGATTGCTTCCGATCGAGACTATCAAAATTAAAAGGGAAGCAGTGGTACTTATTCACCACACTACTGCCGTGATCACACGCAACCGACAAAAATATTGGAATATTATGTGTAAACAGAAAGCGAACAGGTCCTGGCCAATCACCCATAGGGATTCCAAGAATGCAGCGGGACTGGTTGACATCACGCCGAACAATCGAGATCATTCTGGGAGGTTAACCCACCGTTTTGAAATGTTCTTTGATGTGTAACAAACAAATATATAAGAACATCACATGCGAGCGAAAGATAGTTCATTAAATTTGACGAGTTATTTGTTTTTATCAGTTGAAACAGAACAGGAGTGAGATACAGTGTCATACGTAATATAATGGTTGTGAACTGTGTTCGATTCATTTATTTCTCATAGTACATTATTGTTCTATAAATCTTGAAGTTTAATAGACGAACATTCAATGGGCGACCATTTCAAATTTCCCAGGAATATCAGATCATTTCAACCAAAGTTGCATTAGTTTGAATTTAGTTTTCAATTAACTTTTCTGCATCGTTCTGACAATAATCCTAGTCTTTCATCATGCTGTTCTTTCGTAGTGCCCCACACCAAAAAGTCATCAATATAAGATTCTACACCTGGTATATTCTCAAAAAGAAACTTTATTTTCATTTCAAAAACTTCTGAAGCCAGTGTTATGCCATACGGAAGGCGCAAAAATCTGTAGCGTCCGTAACGTGTGTTGAATGTACAATGCAATGAACTTTTGCAATTCAATTCAATTTGGTTGGTTCTTTACTATAACTAGAGAATTCACCCAATCTGTAGAGTGTTCCATTTTTTTCTTTGAATAGCTATCGGAACTTCTCTGGGTGCATGTATTAGTGCGAGTACTTTCTTCCAGTTCTATATTGAATGTGTCTTCTGGACAACCAAGTCCACAAAATACATAATTGAACTCCTCCACCTTTCCTTCGTAATCATCATTTTCCTCCTTTACTTTTGTAATTTAATTCAATTAGGTGGGTTTCTTTACTATAACTAGAGAATATACCCAATCTGTAGAGTGTTCTACTTTGGTGACTATTCATTTTTTTATAAGTAAGATAATTAAATTTTTATTTTTCTTGAATAGCTATTGAGATTTTTCTTGTTGCATGTATTATTGCGAGTAATTTATTTCAGTTCCATATTGAATATGTCTTCTAGACAATCAAGTCTTCTGAATACATAATTGAACTTCCTCACCAATCCTTCGTAATCATCATTTTCCTCCTTTACTTTTGTAATTTAATTCTATTTGGTTGGTTTCTTTACTATAACTAGATAATTCCCCCAATCTGTAGACTGTTCTAGTTTGGTGATTCTTCAATTTTTTTCTAAGTTAGATGATTAATTTTTCAATTTTTTTGAATAGCTATTGAAACTTTTCTAGTTGCATGTATTATTGCGAGTATTTTATTTCAGTTCCATATTGAATGTGTCTTCTAGACAATGAAGTCCACTGAATACATAATTGGAATTCTCCACCATTCCTTCGTTATCATCATTCTCCTCATTCCAAGTTTCCAGTGAGTGTGCTGATCCAACTAAATTTAATTTTTCAGAATCTTTGTTCCCAAAACCGGCTTTTTCTTCATTTATCATGTAGAATGTCAATTATTTGGACTAATTTCAAATTTTGTAGTTCAATACACATTTTCCTTAAATGTGCATTTTTTGCCATGAATATGTGGTTGCTTTGGCTTCATCTGTGATTTAATTAGTTCCATTCATTTCTATTTTCCGCAAATAATTTACAGGAAATATATTAACTCGAGCACCTGAATCAAGTTTAAATTTCTTATTGTTTAATTATGCACAACTATCGATGCTTTCCATTCATATTCATTATTGATACAATCTATATATAAATCATCACCATTTGTTTTACTCATGGCAGCGATACCAGGTTGAACATCGATTTCACTCGCGAACTTCCACTGTTGAAACGATGAAGACGGCTGTTCAAAAACAAAAGCCGGCAATATTTTTTTTATATTTCTGATTTTTTTCAGTATCCCATCCATCCTAATCAATGAATCTTGGTTCTGCTCATATGAGTTGGTCACTGGGCCGAAGCTTGATCGCCTACCATTCATTTAGCATTATAATATGAGTCCCGATGAGATACACGCCATCTGAGTGAAAATATATTGTGCGGTGTCACATTATTACTGCGCCTGCCCTGTATGAAAACAAACGCGGCATCCGCATGATCCCATTTCATCTTCAACGTGTTAACTCTCCGGAACCGCTTTGATTTTCGATCATTTGATGATATATTCCTAGGATATGACGTTTCCCTCAAGGCGAATCTTGCCTGCAGTATTCTATTTCTCATTGGTATCCCTTTTTGTTTATTTCATCCATTGGTAAATCCCTATTTCCTGTATTTGGAATTTTTTGTAACTGCTCTTTGATTTTGTCAGCCACTCAACGAATGTCAACAGCTCTGGTGAGTGTAGGAGTTTTTGTTCGTTTCAATGTATTTTGAAGCTCTGCCAAAGAATTAAGGACCCAATATCAATTAATTGGTTATTAAGCTGCCAATTGATTAACCAAACTCACACGATGCACTCAAGTCACAAAGATCAGTAATTTATTTATCTATAATATCTTCTTGTTTGTTATCTCTTGTTAGGAACATATGCAGTTCGTAGGTCACGTTCTTATCCGGATTGAAGTAATTTTCGAATTTTTGTTGAATAGGATCATAATCCATTTTATTTTCGCCAGCTTCATACGTGAAATTATTATATATATTCATAATGCTCCGTCTCCTATGCAGGTCAACAGTAACGATGATTCATTTCCAGAAGATTCATTCAAAGTTCTTGTTGCTTCTAGAAATAGCTCGATTTTTTTTTTGAAAAACTTCCAATTAGTTTTAATACAACACATACTTTTATTTCTCTCAGTTTTTCGTCCTCAGTGATTCGTTAACAAAGTGGTTGTTCATTTGAACAACATTCCCTACAGTTTTTGATAAATCCGAATTCTTTTAATTCTTGGGATCTTTCACTGATTGTCATGGTGTTGAAATAATCCAATTTTTATGAGGAAAAATTAATAAATTCACCACTTTTTCAATGGAATGGCTCCCAATACACCACTTTACGATGTTCACTATTTCTGCAGAGATTGATATAATCAGAATATAGCATTATCTTATATTTATATTAGTTTCTTGCGCACCCTACATTTATACCATATGAGTTTCACTTTCAATTGGTAATATTGCATCGAACTAAATGAAAAGGAAATAGGTAATAACTTTCATCGAACGAAGAAATTTCTTGCAGACGATTGCGTTCCATTGACCCTTGTTAAACCAACCCCTTTGAAGTTCGTTGAAATTAATGGGCAATGAAATACTTGTAGGAAGTGGTTTTGCTGAGTTATGCATCTGAGGGATGTGTTTGATTCCCTTGCTAGTCGAAGTGAGGATTCAACTTCTTTTTTAGACGTTTTTTTTGGTGAAATATTGGACTATCGAGAAACAAAGTCATTACAATATGGAACTGAAACAGATATTTCAGTCAGCCTCATACTAATTGAGTATCCAGGAAATATATTTTTTAGAAATATACGCCAATAAAGTAAAACCTCCCCATGTATGAGGAAAAAAAATCGATCAGAGTTTATCAAGGATAAAAAAATGGAAAAAATTTATTGTCACATATTATCTCAATAAATTTGCTAGCAAAAATGGTCCTATATATATATATATATATATATATATATATATATATATATAAATATATATATATATATACATACATATATATATATATATACGAAATGAAATATATAACCAAATATTATGTTACTCATAACGAAAACTCTGATGTTGGAGTTGATGTTTTTGCGAAATTATTATTATTACTCCACCGGAGTGGTAGTGAATTATGATTTCATTAATGTTTTGCAGATATGTATATTTACAAGTTTGGCCAAAAATAATATGTTCTATTGTTCCTACACTCTTCATACTTTTCACACGAAAGGGTCACTTTAACTCCTATTGTCAAAATATAGTCTTTTGTGATTGCCGATCAAGGTGACAGCCGAAGCAAACAAGCAGGCGACGACAAAAATATTCAATCAGGTCTGAGGACATATCAAAATTTTTTGTTGACAATCATGGTTATACAGAAAAACGTACAATAAAATTGCACAATGAAAATCTGAAATATTCATTCGTGCACTTTTTCCGAAATTCCCACTGAAAATAATCTGCAAAAACAATTCCAGCGAACCAGTGCTTGGATTCGTCATAGCAATACGCATCGAAATGTGTTTATTCAGGAAAAATCATTGATCTATTTTCACAAAAAGGTATCATGATACGCAATAAATTGAAGGTTGATTGAAACATTCTTATTCCTATTCGGGGAACAACCAACGATAATATCTCAAGTATTCGTCGTATTTCAATGTTTGCTCAGCGCCGCAATACATGACAGCATGGATAAGGGCGAGTCTAGACAGAAGGAAAGTCATATTAACTCTAGGAAGGGACACCATCATTGCAAAAGCAGGCGGAGGCTGCCCACAAGGAGGAGTTCTGTCACCGCTACTGTGGGCAATTCTGATGGACTGATTCGAAAAGGCTTCCATTGTCTTGGAAATGCAGACGACCGATGAGATAGGATGAACACAAAGGGCCCTAAACATCATGGGCACTTGGTGCAAAAGAGAATTGTCGCCTCCACGAAAAAACAAGCGCTGCCAGGCCCAAAACCAGCAGTGCTGGAGGGCACATAAATTCCATTGACCAACGAATCAAAGTACCTAGAAGTAGTTTTTGATTAAAGACTCACATGAAAAAATCGCCAAAAAGTATTTATACCACTAGGTAGGTGCAGAAGGATGTGTGGCAAAAACTGGGGTCTCAACTCCAAAATGACCATATGGCTATACACAAGGTTAATCAGGCCCAAAAAAGTTAAGATCCGTTGAAGTTTCAGAAAAACTACGGAAATGCAATTCATACTTGAATAAAAACAAATGTAGATTCTTTGAAAACGAAATAAAATATTTGGATCATATCATATCAGAAAAAGGAATAAAAAAACCGGTGACAAAGTAGAATCAATTTCAGAAGTATCTAGGCCGAAAAATGTCGAAAAGATTCAACTGTTTTTGGGATTGGTTACGCGAAATTCATCCAAAATGTATCAGTTAATCTTTATTCATTGAACAGACTTCTCCGAAGAGATGATGAATTCAAATGATCAACCGAATGTGAAACAGTTTTCACGAGGGCCAAGGTTGAGCTAGTTGGTGATCAAGTTTTATTGCATTTCAGTCCCGAACTACCAGTAATTCTTGTTACTGACGCTAGTCCATTTGGACTTTCTGTTATATTATCCCACCGTTTAGTTGATTTCCAGATCGCTCACAAAAGCTGAACGAAATTATAGTCAACTCGATAAGGGAGCTCTATATGCTTGTCTCTCAAAAATTATTTCAATATATTAATGGCAGAAAATTCATGCTCATTGTGGACAACAATTTCTATTGTTATTAGCAGTGGATTTGAGGCGGAAAAACTTTTATATATTAGCATAATGATTACCCCGTACATCATAAATCTTCCAGTGTCAATAAATATTCGAAAGTGACATGAATTTGTTTCCTGAAATTACTCATAGAACACAATAGACCCTCGTTCCGCATCCTTTCGTGGTTTTTGAGGAGTTTTTCCTGCCCTGTTCGCGTTTTCTGCAGTTCACATAATCGTAGCTAGTCCACCTACTATTCAAGCAGTCTTTTGGCTTATGCTGTTCCATCTTGAGCTTGGGGAGATTTTTATTGTAGTTCTCGTCTACTCGGCCGGCCGGTTAGGGTAAGTCCCCATGTATGTCTAGTATTACCAAGCTAAAAGCGCCGTCTGTACCAGGTATATTTCCGCAGATGGTTCCAGCTCTCCAGCGCATCGGGACTACTGCTCCAGACATGACATATAATCACCCCTACCCCCGTACACCAGAGAACAGGTGTCATCCTCCACGCTGTAGTCTCTGGTACCTTCGTTGGGGTGAAATGTTATTAGAAAATAGCGAGACCACGTAGGATCTTGCTTTTTCTTATACAAGCGTTGCTACGTGGAAGCAAACACCCGATGGCTTCATTAACCCGTCATTCCACGGCTCGAACCCGCGTACATGAAGTGAGTAACAAGCAGCATAGTGACTGAAATTAATTTATATCTAGAATTGAGAACCGTTAGCAATATGACAATAGCCAAGACAATTACCAATTCCTTTTTGAACGTTGTCGATGACATCTGAGGTGAGGTTTTTGAATTCTTGGTGTATTCGTGCTTTCGAATCTCCCAAATTCACTAGTTGAGCCACGTATACTTTTTGAAATGTCCCCATGGAAAATAAGCAAGAGGAATTTAATCCAGCTGGAAACTCAATCACCTCACTTCTACCCATCCAACGATTTGAGAAAATTCATCCAAATAAGCGTGAACAGGTGCGCAGTGTGGCGGCGCTCCATCTTATTATTATTGATAAAATAGGTCACGCTGGTGTGAATCGGGTTTTTCTAAAATCTGGAAACGGAGTTATGATGTCATTTTGAAAAAAGTCCAAATATCTCGCACCACTGATTATCTCTTCGAAGAAGTTAGGACCTAGAACTCTTCTGTCTACTATGGTACAGAGCCCAATAACGACAATTTTGTCGGTTCACATGGCCGTTTGAAACAAATGGAGCTTCGTCGGAAAATTATAATGATAATGATTCTCTTCACAAAAATATCGTTATCGTTACCTAATTGTTGACTCGTGAAGTTGGTATACCTTGTAGGGATGGTACTCTTTTCTTTCCAGAACTCCATGCTTAGAAGATCGCCCCAATGCTTTGGCTGGTAGGCAGCCAATCAGGTTGAGTTGTATTTAACTTCTCTTTCAGTGCGCGACCTATTTCTGAAACCAATCATGCACAAGATTTAAATTCTCTCACCGAATCAACGGAGGATTGCTCACGATCACACTGGATTCGCCTCTTAAATAGACTAAACACCACTTGCTGAAGTGCGATACTCGTGATCATTCTACCAATATGTACAACACTAGTTTTATTGTATAATGCCCAAAACTACAAAAAGTTGTCATCAGAGGATTCATTTACCACGGTGGCTATTGTCACATTGTTGCCAGTGCTCGATTCCGAAATTTGATTAAGATAGAAATGTATTCAGTTTTATTTTTTACGATAATTTTTCTTCAAAATTCCCTCATGTTTTCATCATCCATATTCACCATTCGTGAACAAATGTGTCCCTTCTGATCCTTCAATTCAAAATAGGGGTTTATTTGTGAAAAATCGATGTCGTCATATCTCTTTATTGAGATACCTTGTTTTATATTCCACTTTCACCTGAAAATTCTAAAATAAGAACACAAATCGACGGATTAACTGTTAATGAAGGCTCTTACTCTTTGTGTACAAGTGGGCGACAGCCATCAACGAATTTAGAATTTTGACTGTACAAGGACTGAAGATCGGTCCCTAGCCCTTGCCATGATGGTAGTTCTCAAAAATTGCCGAGGAATAATTTATAATGTGAATTTTGAAAAATATAGTTTTTATAAGGGTTGCAGCTTTCACTACCCTGCATGGGTTGTTAGGTAGCCTATTACTCCAGGGAGTGCCTGAGACGTTCAGAACGCAGGAGTCGTCTATATCATGATCAGCGTCTTCCCTCACGAGATGGTTCTCGTGGGTTATTGCACAATCGAATACTTTCCGATTGCGGTCTCTGATAATACTCTCGATGGAAGGCAGGTTCAAGTCTTCGAGGATCCGATCGTTCCGTACACACCCTGGAGCATTCGCTATCATTTGCAGGAATTTCATCTGCGCCCCTTTGAGGACGCGAATGCTAGTCCTGCAGGTTTGGCCTCAGGCGACTGACGCATACAAAATGACAGACATAATTTTATAAATCTGAACTTTATTACTTAGAGATTTTTTCGCCATTTTATTTTTGGCAATTTTAACGTGTGGTTTTCAGGTGAGCCGACGATCTACAACTCCCAGGTACTTGACCTGCTCTGACCATTCGATCTCCCTTCCGGAGATATACACTTTCCTCTCCGGGACCTCTTGCGACCAATCGAGATTGCACTGCTGGAGGTTGTTTAATGCATTCTGCAAGTAAACAACACCCTTCAAGTGGTTGGGTGAGGCAGAAGGTGAAGACGTATCATTGACAAACAGGGAAACCTTCACGTGTTTGCTTGTGAAGGGGGCGTATTATACAGGAGACGGTTCTGCCCCCTGAGGAACGCCGGTCTCAATTTTTCTCCAATCCGAGAGAAAATCGTCAGCCTTGGTCTGAAATGTCCTACCCACTTCACCAGGCTCAGAGGCAGGTGAAAATCAATCAATTTGCAGAGTAGGTCTTCGTGCCATACTCTGTCAAAGGCCCCACTCATATCGGAAAGTACGATATGGGCACTGTCATTCGTACTCATTCAAGTTATTGTGTTTTTCACCAGCTTCAGAAACTGTAGCTCGGTGGAGTGAGCACGACGAAAGCCAAACTGTTCATTCGTTAGGACATTTATGTCCTCCACTTCATCAAAAATAATTTCCAGAACAAGTTTATCAGCTAACTTAGCTGAGCACTGAATCAGACTGATTGGTGGGTAATTTCGCGGAAAGGTTGGGTTTCCTCCTACCTACGGAATCATAACCACGATGGCATGCTTCTACCTTCGAGGAAATCTTCCAAGGCATAGAGAGTTGTTGATAATATTCAAAAGTGACTGCACCTGGTTGTCTGAAAAACCCGAATAAAAAAGGGTCGATCATACATTATTCTCACAAATCGTCGACACTGATATTCCCTATAGATTCTTTTTTCTGACCGAATTTCAACAAGTTATGGCTTATTGCTTTCGTTTCGTGAACAATAAAAAAAAATTGTGAATAGAGAAAGTCGTACATCAGGCTATCTATCAAGTGCTGAACTGAGGCACTCTCCTATAGTTATTTGCAGATCAGTTCAACAACATTCATTTCGTCTAGATGTTATTTCATAAAAAAATTCAAAACTTCTCTCTTCAAAGTGCAAACTTTTTTCCATTTTTAGATGAAAATGGTCTCATCAGAATTGATGGTAGACTTGATAACTCAAACATTCTTTATATTTATAGACATCCCATTTTACTACCAATGAAGTTAAATTCAGCAAGTGAGTCATTCAATCTGAACATACAAGATGGTTGCATTTAGGGGCACAAGCTACTTTGACTGCGGTAAAAATCAATTTTTGGCCAATCAATGTTTGTACAGTTTTACACAACTGTATGATTTGGAAAGGGAAACATTCTCAATTGAATATTGATAGAAATATTTTTTGTGAATTGAAAAATCCACGATTAAAATGAAGTTATTTTCTGTGAATGTCTAACAGAAAACAACTACTTTCCCGGCTAAAGCCACGCTGGACATTGAACTACATCTGATAGATTTTCTGAAAAGGTCCTAAAAATCTGAAATTGAAAATTTGCATTTTCATTCAGATAGTTATTCGATTTTCTATTCCAGTCTTGATTAAGAACTCATAAAGATGAATGAGGCAAAGAAGAATGTTTTCCAAAAGAGAGTACTCACCAGAAATCATTCGTAACATTGACTCAGGAGAGACATCGCATTCACTAGGTCTTCAATGTATGATTTGCTTCTGATCCAAACCAACTGAAACTCATTATCAAATAGGTCATATTCCTCAATCACGTCTCAAACCTCAACGACCGTTTCTAACTACAGGAGTGGATTTTGCTGGTCCTTTTCAATTCAAAGACAGCAAAACCAGAAATCGAAAACTAATTAATTGTTATCTCTGTGTATTTGTATGTTTTGTAACGAAAGCAGTTCATCTTTATTTAACTGATGATTCATATGTTCCTGCCCCAATGGCGTTATGTTTGAGGTGTGCTCCTGTCTGTTACCACGATGCACCAAGTAACTGGAGATTTGCAGAAGACTCCTTGGTCCCAGCACGTTTTGAACCAGGTAGGTTGCAGAACCGAGGTGGTACAGGTACTACAAATAACCATATTGTTTCCCTTGCTATCGAGAAGGCATAAATGAAATGCTCGCTTATTAGGAACTTTTTATTTTCGTCTTTGTGAATATCAATTAGCACAGGAACGTACGTTCTGTTCATCTGAAAAATTACAGAATATAACAGGGAAGTGAGCACGGTATTGCGTATCATCAATTTCTCTAATGGAGGTAATGGTTCGAGACAATTTTTCTGGAATCTCTTTACTATGGATCCACACGTCGAAATAATTTCCAGAAAAACTTGCTTTGGCATACCAAAATGGAATTGGTATAATACTCATTCAATCTATTTAGCGATCTGTTATTCCGCATGTCATGTGGAACATATTTGAAGATTCAATAAGTTTGTGAGTTCCAAAGTTTATCAGTGTTCCACCATACTTTGAATAATCCCTATTTTCTGAGATGAAAGACATTGTGATTGTTCGATAGATGGCGTGAAGGGAAATTTCAAATGGCATGAGGATACTTTTTTCCACAATATGCATTCAAAATGTAAAGTATAACAAAAGTATTATGTAGGATTTCCATTTATTGAGAATAAAAAGCAAAATTGTTGGCAGTCTTTGAATTGGGTGTTCGAAATGGAAGTGATATGAAATTAAATTCTGATGTTGACTTTGTAGCTTCCTTTATGATCTCATGTTTTCATGGGCTAATAGAGAAAATATTTCCACTAAAAAAGAACAAATTTAATAAAAACAGACAGCTGGTGCCTTGGTTCAACAACGATCTGAGATCACAAAGGAACACACTGATGAGTTTAAAAACTGTATGTGATTCTACCAAAAACCCACGAGACATCAACATATTTAAGTGTTACAAAAAACACTATGAAAAACAGTTAATTTTAACTAAAAAAACAGCTTATGATAAGTATGTCTCAGATGCTGAAAATAAATCGAAAGCAAGCTGGCGCTTGATAAATTTCGAAAGGAACAATTCTAAGTGTAAATGCGACACTTCAACGGACAAACTATTGTCTGATGATTTCGTTGAATTTTTTTCCAACGTGGCCGAAGATATAATCAAATCTTTACCACATGTACCCACCACAACATTCCTAAATTACAAAAATTTTCCCGCTCCATCTTCCTCATTTTTCATGCAGCCTGTAACAATTTCTGATGTCAGAGAAGCTATCTTATCTCTGAAAAACTCAAGATGCCTAGATTTCCATGAACTTAGTAGCAGAATCTTAAAAGAAACTATTGATACAATTGCAGAGCCTCTAACAAACCTAATTAATCAAATTTTCGAAACTGGTAAATTTCCAGATATTTTCAAATACTCCAAAATCATTCCGCTTTTCAAAAAGGGAATAGGGATGAAACTGATAATTATAGACCCATTTCTATCATCAGTATTTTTCGAAACTGATTGAAATTATCTTAAAGCAAAGATTATCCAAGTACTTCGAAGACAGCAAGTTTTTAGTAATGAACAATTTGGCTTTCGAAAAAATCATTCAACAACAAGTGCAACAATGAGGGTGGTTGAGCAAATAGTTGCGGGTCTTGAACAGGAAATCATGTGGGTATTACTCTCTGCGATTTATCTAAAGCTTTTGATTGTGTTTCCCATGAAATCCTTCTTGAAAACTCAGCTACTACGGAATCAGAGGTATCACTCTCACACTTATTGAATCGTATTTGACAAATCGTTTCCAAGCTGTATTTTCAATAACGAATTGTCCAGTTTTAGAGACGTTAAATTTGGTGTCCCACAGGGTTCGGTCCTGGGCCCACTGTTGTTTGTAATTTATATTAATGATCTTCCTTCCTTTTTGGCCCCAAATGAAAGTGTTCTATATGCAGATGACACTACTTTAATTTATTCTCATGAGGAATATAATACCCTAGAAAGCGTATTGGAAGAAATTGAAGAGAAAGCTGAACAGTGGTTCATAGCTAACAAGCTGAAATTAAACAACAATAAATCACAAAACTTGATAATCTCTACCAGGAAACCCATCCCAGAGGATAAAAATGTGAAGCTACTAGGATTCATTTTGGACGATAAGCTAATCTGGACCGAGCACGTCAGGCAACTTAATTTGAAACTGTCGCGCTCTCTTTTCTGTATTCGACAACTCAGACATTGCACAAATATAAACACCCTGAGATCAGTTTATTTTTCTTATTCCATTCTCATCTTAATTATGGCATTGTAGTTTGGGGAAACTCATCTGCAGTTTCTAGCGTTTTCCGACAACAAAAAAAGCTATTAGAATTCTGTGCAATGCAAATTATAGAGAAACCTGCCGACCACTGTTTAAAAATTTAAAATCATGACTCTTCCTTCCATTTACATTTGGAATACTTTGATAGAAATTCACAAAAGAATTCCCACATTAATAACACAATCAGACATTCACCAACACAACACCAGAGGTGCAGATATAATAAGAGGATCTAGACATAGGCTCAGTAAATCCCAAAATAATTCACTGAATTTGAACGTCTACAACATTCTTCCAGGAGAAGTTAGAAAATTAGGAACGTTTGCTTTCAATAAAACAATAAAATTATTTTTGCTCGAAAACCCCTTCTACTCTCTTGAGGAATATGTTAAATGTGTAAGGCAAGGTGTAACTATGCTCAGGGAATCATGACTTGTCAATAACTTTTCAATTATTTTAAATGGTTGATGATATGATTGATCGACTTATGCTCAAGTTCTTGTATGTGATGTCTATTATGTCTGGAATAGCATATTGATGCTCTATTGTGTTCATTTTGTTTTATTTATTTATTTACACATATTTTGACACAAACTTTTTTACTACTTGTGAACTACAATTTTACTATTTTTTTAACTGTGACCTGTCATAAATGTATTTTGTGTACATAGCATGATTAATAAAGTATCTATCTATCTATCTATCTAATGTCCGCCCAGTGCTTCTTGACAATGGAATATTCGATTCAAAAATCCCACCCAAAAATTATGTAACTTATCTTCAGGAATAACAGCCCATACCCGTGTTATTCATTGTTTCAGTTGCGATAATTCATTTTCAATATGGAGAGCAAGTGAGTAATGTTGTAATAATGTATACAGTTGAAAATCTTAAACATCGACAAAATAATACAACTTTATATAAGGCATTTCTAGATAAATTCTTGATTATCAGTTAACTAAAGCCAATGAATGGTACCCGTGATGATTATGGTCATCAAGAATAAATGAATTGGTCGGAAATTGGATCATTGTATGGATACAAAATCTTCATCTAATTGAGCTTTGAAACAAATTCGAAAATGAAAAATTCATGAATTTTTCCTTATTGACCGTATTCCATGTAACTCATCGCAATTGTGATTCCATAGAACAACCATGGTTAAAATAAAAATTCAATTATGTCTCAGAAAGTAGGATCGCTAATACAATTGAAAATATTTTCAGTCTCATTATTCTATATCAAACCTTTCAAATGTAACTGTACCATTCAGATCCGCACTTATACTTGACATTTCGAATGCATATTGTGAAAAAACGTATTACGAAAATAAAAAAAGGTAGTTGGAAATAAAATATTTTCAACGATGTGCCATTTGACCCCTCATGCTCTTTGAAATTTCCAAGTTGATGTATCTCCTCGTGCCATTTATCGAGCACACACCATGTCTTCCATTTCAAAAAGTAATATCGGTAATATCATTCAAAATGGTTTTCGTCCCATTGTTTTACCACGAACCGTTCAAAAGTTAACAGGAAGAGGGGCTATAAAAAGTCGCACTGTATGACGGATTCAAATCGATCACTATGAGGCTGTTGATATGCGGTTTGGGTTGATGAGTTTTTTGCAGCATTATCCTTTTCCATGTAGTGGTTTGGCTCAAATGAAGTTTCCTGCAAGTTTTCCAATCTACGAAGCAGTTTCGACATTTGTAGGGATGATTATCTCATTGATTTATTCGAAAGTATGAGCAGAGTGTTCGTAAAATCAGATTTGGAATCATCTGCGATTCGAAAATTAATTTCAGTCACAATCATCCATCGTTCAAGATGAACTGTTGAGGAGTATTCATGTTAAAAAACGGAACATTCTCGATTAAATATCAAACTAAAATATTTTTCTGTCAGTTGAAAAATCCTCGATAAAAATTTAAGTTATTTTTGTGAATTTCTCATAGATAACAATTACTTCCTGGCTGAAGCCACGCTGAATATTGAACTACATCTGATAGATATTATGAAAAAACCCTAATTCATAGAAAAAACGTGAAAGTGAAAATTTGCATTTTCATGGATATTTTCATTTGATTTTATGTTCCAGTTTCGAACGAGAACTCATATATATGAATGAGACGACGAAAAATGTTTTTCAACGAGAAACACCTACTAGCAATCATTTGTAACATTGATGCAAGACTGGCATCCCATTTACTCGGTCTTCAATACATTTTCTTCATACATTCAGCGGATTAGCCGGGAACAAAATTGTCTATTGTTAGTTATTCACAAAAAATTACTTCATTTCCAGAAAAATGTTTCCTTTCAATTTTCAATTAAGAATTTTCCCCTCCCAACATGATTCCTTCATTTATGATAAAACACGAAGTGGGTTTGTCAATTTTATGTCTTTTCCTTAATATAATAACCATTTCACTGGATTTATGGAGAGGTTCAACAAATTCATAGGAAACTCAGAATATAATTCATCCCTGGAGCTTTAAACCACAGTCTGCTGGAAATATCCCATTATAATGAAGCATGTCGCCATATAATATCGTATGAATCCGTTGAATGAGAGAGGGTCCACCGAATTCCATAATATAAATCCTTGTGTGTTAGACGTGTTGTTCAAAACCATTGATCTACTACAAGCTTTCACCGCCTATGATCGAATTACCTAGTTTTTGAACAATAATATAAATAGTTACAGAACTCGACTGATTTTTCAATAAGTTGCAATGAATTGTTTGTAGCCCAGCTCCATTCATCCACGAGATACGCATATGGATGCATTTCATATCCTGAATCGGGATAAGAGGGAAATAACGAAAAGTCATAAATATTTCAATTAAGACATTTTCTCGACCATTGGAGTTTTTGGAATCAAGTTATTGGATTCCAGACTGTGTTCGTTTCAACTCCACCAATAACAATAATATCTATTTTGAATAACTCTACCATGCTGTGACAATACATATCAATTCTTTCATATTTGGGTAATATTTATTTGGAGAATATACATAATAATGTTTGTTTGAATATAAAATGGCTGTTGCCACAAAGTTGATTGAGAATTGAAAACAATAGGTGTAATTTGTTGCTCTCTTGCTCATAGAAGAAGACGAATGCTTTTCCTCTCATTAGGGATTCGGGAGATATCGGTGAAACACTGGAGTCATCGTACTTATGCGATGTTCTTGCACAAGGGTGCCCACGAAAAGATCCACTATGGTTTGATATTGCAAACAAGTTTTAGCGGCACGGAGCAAAATCATCTGTTGCGTAATCACTCATATCTAATTCTTCGAGAGGAAAGTTGATGGTGACATTTGATTTTCCCCTGAATCTCTCCATTATCGAGAATCATTCCAAATGAGTAACTGATATTTTGGGGATTTAGGTATAGATAATGACTTTGTACATTTTATTCTCTCCTTAAATCCACAACAAGTTGGTTTCTCTTCGCCGTCCATAGTTTCTTCTCTAGTGAACGAGTCTAAACATTGTGACAGACCGTCCTGGCCAGTTCTATGTGGAGTATGGAGTGAAAGGTCCCAGAATGAATCAAGACAGACATAACAAGGGCCGTAGGAAGTACATTGCAACGATGATTCTAGTTGACCTACAACATTATCAACAATTTTTGAGTAGTTCATTCTTAGATATTTTGAACAAGACTCTTGTGCCTTTTCATGGTCGCTCAATTTTTCATCAATTCCTGTCGAGATAAGTTTGGGCTTTTTTATCACTCACTTCTTCATAAAAACTTCCAATAAATATCCTATGAATTCCTGGGCGTCCTGTTGAGCGCACCCCATGAAGCGAGTTGTGAATTTTTCCTTGTGACTTTTCGAAGGGATAGTATTCACCACCCCATCAGAGGAATCTTTCGACCAAAGTTCTTTCATCACTACCGCAAAACCTTTTATCGAAGCTCCCTTCATTCTTGATACTCGAGCAATCATTTGGTGTTCGATGAACATTGTATGACGTTGTTCATTGGAACAAGTATTCACAATGCTTTTTAGACCATTCAGACCAGGTATTTTGAAGTTTCGGTGTACAAGAAACTCGATGGTGTTGTAACTATTAGAACTGCGCTTCCCAATACGATGATTTTCACTAGCCCTGGATTGATGTGATAGGAATAGAAGAAGTATGCTTTTCCACTTATTAGGGATTTAGGAGATATCGATGAAACTCTGGAGTGATTGTTCTCATGCAATGACCTTGTACAAGGGTGCCTACATAAAGTGGTGTGGTGTCCGCTATAGGTGGATCCACTATGGTTAGATATAGCATACAAGTTTCAGCGACACGGAGCTGAACTATCTGCTGTGTAATTACTCATATCTAGCTCTTCGAGAGGAAAGTTGATGATTTTCCCCTGAATCTCTCCATCGTCGAGAATCGTTTCAAGTGAATAACTGACATTTTGGGGAATTTATGTATAGATAATTACTTTGTGTAGTTTATCCTTCCCTTACATCTACGACAAGTTAGTGTTTTTGCGCCGTCCATTGTTCTCTAGTGAACGACTCACAACATTGTGACAGACTGACCCGGCCAGTGCTCTGTGGAATATGAAATGAAAGGTCCCAGAAAGAGTCAGAAGAGACAGAACGATGGCTGTAGGGGGTACAATTCAACGATGATTCTAGTTGATGAACAAAATTATCAACAACATTTGTGTTGTTCATTCTAAGATATTATGAACAAGACTCTTGTGCCTTCTCGTGGTCGCTCAATTTTCCATCAATGCCTGTCGAGATATGTTTGGAATTTTCAATCACCCTGTTTACTTCTTCATAAAGACCATCCAATAATTATCTTAGGAATTCCTGGGCATCCTGTTGAGCGCACCCCATGAAACGAGTTGTAAATTTTTGAATCTGGCTTTTTAAAGAAACAGTATTCACCACCCTATCAGACGAATCTTCTGACCAAAGTTCTTTCATGACTACCGCAAAACCTTTCATCAAAGCACCCTCCATACTCGATATGCTTGTGTATTCCTCATATACTCGTCTTTTCTTAGATACTCGAGCAATCATATGGTGTTCGATGAACATTATATGACGTTGTTCATGGGACAAGTATTCACAATGCTTTTTAGACCACTTACACCAGGAATTTTGACGTTTCCGTGTACAAGAAACTCGATGGTGTTGTTATTATCAGAACTGCGCTTTCCAATACGATGACTTTCACTAGCCCTGGATTGATGTGATAGGGAGCTAGGGCTGTTTGATAGAGAATCAGATGGAGATATAGGACAGCGTGTTGTATTTGGCAAATCAACATCAAGAACTGCAAAAACCGATTCAAATGACCTTTCCTCAGAAAAAATCGACCTTTGAGGATTCAAAGACATCTCCTTCAATTCTAGAGATGGAGGAATAGTTGCCAATACAGAAGCGGCATTATTTGCTTTTTTATGGTCACTTCTGTTGTACGTATCTCTATTTCTTCGAAGAATTCCAGAATATTGGGACCAAAAACTTTGAAAATTCCATCGGAAACAGGATAAAAAATACAAAGATTTTGTAATTTTTCATAATTTTCTGCTTTCTATTGTGCCAGAACATTGAGAGGAAGCAACTGATTGTGATGTTGCAACCGTGTCAACACAGGTAAAATCCCAAACGGCAGGTTAACCGAACCTCCATGGGATACGTGTCATGCCGTCATGGCGGTTTCCATAGTTCCTGCTGACACCTGTAGGCTCTAAGATCGATGGGATATTGGTCGTTGTTAATGCTTGTTTCAATGAATAATTAGCTGCGTGATAACGGGATTGACGCCCTGCGCTGGCCTCATAGCTTAAACCATAGGTCCTTTCTCATCTACGGAAGCACCACATATGCATGTATGAGGGATTATAGGTACTGTACTATTCTCTTGTTTTTTCTCCATTCAAGATACGAAAATAGTTGTGATGGTATAACATCCGATATCCAAAGTTTCAAGATTACATTCAACTCACTCGGATATATTCGCTGACATCAGTTGATATAACAAAACACAATGTAGTTTTCCAAATATATATTCGTTAAATTGAATAGAGTGTGTATTCGACAACTTGTTTTTTTTTCGTGTTGGAAAATATTTTAAATTGGTTTGGATCAATATTGAATTTTTTTTTTCAACTGATTTTTTCGCAATCTCTCAACCTGATTTTTGTGATTATGATAACAATTCAAAGTGTTAAGTAAATGTCGCCTCCAAGTTGACAACACTGTTAACTTATCAAATAAAGGTCACCTTGTCAAGAACTGGTTTCACTTCGGGCAAATATCAATCAAAAACCAATCAGAAGCCGCAACTGAAATTATTGCCTCCAAGTGCAAGAACTTAAATCGTATTTGTGAATAATCCAAGTATAAGTGCGGTCAGTTTTGGATGGTTTTCCATATCTCATCATTATGGACGCGGAACAATTTGCAGAAGTACTCGATACCTTCAATAAAAGTTAAGGGCTTCAGAAGAGTTCCAAAGTTCATATATGCCTTCCAATGAGAATTCTAAACGAGTTAAAACGCCCGTAGTAATAGTTTCGATCCCGAATTCCTATAAAAATTTTGTTTCCAGAGGAAATTTGAAAACGTATTGACAGCGGTTAGGAAAATATTAAGCAATGAAATCCGTATTCAAATATGAAACATTCTGCAGCCATACTCTATATTTATCATCATTATCAGCATTTTGTGTCCCCTGTTTCTTCCAAAGAGCCTACATGATATTCTAACGATGAACTTGCACATGATAATAGAATATTATACTGGTAAAGTATCAATACTTGTTATTTTATCGAAACGCCAATATTGCTAACGTTCTCCTGGATGACCAGTTTATCAGAGGGCCTGCTAATAATAAAATTCGAGAACAAATTATCCAGTCAGATATAACATTTTTTCCATGACAAAGTTAGAAAACTTTCAAATTTGACGAACGTTTGTTATAGTCGAACAACCATTCATGAATAGCAGAGTCGTCAAAAGATCCGAATATAAACAGACTCATGCACCCTTTTCCAAAAAACAAAAATAAATCAAGAAATGATCCATCACTTTTTAAATCACGCTTGTGCTACAAACAACTGAGAACTTGTAATTGCATTGTGTGTGCTTCAAATTCGCATAGAGAAATGTTCTGCGAAACCTCAAAACTTTTGCTGTACCTCTCAGGCCTTCCAAGAAAAATAGTTCACATTCAGTTGAAGAAGTTTCAAATCTTGACCCAATAACATTGTGTATATTCTTGAACACGATGATGCGCCTGGAGATTCATAGGAAGATTTTGTAACTGTTAATGTTCATGCACATTCCACAATAGTTTGAGATGGTTTCAGAGGGAAGTTCCACAATTTCAACCCGTTCATGTTATCATTAATTTAAGCTTGATATTCCTCTTTGAGAATGCAACTTGATATTTCTTCCACACACCAAAAACATATTCTTAATGTAAGATATATTTGCATCCGATGGAATGCTCAGAATTGCTGTTCAGTAGAAACAGAAAATACCTACCAAAGATTCCAGTATTCCTCCTGATGATAATTTGCCATAATAAAGTCTTATATGGTTGAGACATTCGGATCCACAACTGAAAGACTTAGACGAAGGAAGCGGAGCATTATCCACCTGAAAAAATTACTTAGTAGAAGATTTTCCCAACAGATATGTTCCAAAATCGAAACATAAGAATAAATGTATTTCAGGAATGATATACGGCATTCACTAGGAAGATAAAGCCGAACCATTCCATACTCGTGGACGCGATTTGCTCTATGCGTTGAAAGAAGGAGTAGATGAGGAACTCGATTCTCAAGAAAGATACGGCATGATCACGAAACAGAATAATAGCGACTGGGGTTCCTTACTAGTATGCATTCCCAAAACTGGTAATGGAGTAAAATTATGTATCGAAAAATTGCACATGTAACCCTCCACCACAATCACCCACTTGACACCTATTTCGATAATAAGGTAAGCATGATAAGGTAAACTACCCTAAATAAATTGCTACACGTAATCACAATATAAACCTGATGTTCCTGATTGAGTGCTTCCATACTTATTACTATTACTCAAGTCACTAATGGGATCTTGATGATTGTATGGAAATCAAGGTGAAGAAGGTAGGAAACATTGGCATATTGTCCTCATGAGGAAAATTTTTATTATGTTTTTTGTGGAAAACTATACTCTCGAAGCAATCTCATTTCCTAGTGTCGTTAACCAATTCGATCATTTTCAGACTTAGAATATGAATTTTGAGACCAGATTCGATCATATGGTCCGCTAAACTTGATTTATTCTCCCTTTGGTAGGTGGGTAGAAACATTAAGCTAATGCAAAATTCTTATTCTAAATGTCACCAAACCTCATGTTAACCTGCTTTCGTTGAGATGAAGAAGGATTCACCAGTGTCCTAGTTCCCATAATATTCGATCCAGAATTCCCTTATTGTTCTCATATGTGATGCAAGCCCCACTGGTATTGGTTGTTCTGCTACAGATTTGATGGACAAGAACGTCCTGTAGCGTTTGCTTATATCTGCTGGGAAAAACAGCAATGAACTTGACAGCAAAGCGCTGGCTCATCTCTATATGTACTCATTTGGACATAATTTCCAACTCGTGACCGACGCTAGGCCTCTGATAGGAATTCCCCACCACACTGATGAGTATCTTCTTTCGTATTCTCCATTCTTTTCGATATTCGATTATGAGGCTGAATCAAAAAAGAGTTCTGATAATACAGAATGCAAACGAAAATTATCGGCCGCAAACTCCTGATTCAGCCACACAAGATGAATTCAACGGCCTTGGTACACAAATAATTACTGTTGAACGTTTCAGATTCTGAAAAAATTGTTATGAAATGCTATGACTCGATTCGATTTCCAATTTCCCAAAATAATATCTATTGAAAATGAAATTATAGTTGAAAAAACTGAAAGAACACTCTTGTATGTAAGAGAAGCGTCAGTTGCACGATATCAGTTATTTTAATATTATGGAAAGTGTACCCGAATGTGGCCCACCATCTCTCACATATACTGAGAATCGAAACTTCCGAATAAAAAAATAATATAGAACAATCCAAAAAAAGGATGGCTTTTCCAGAAAATATAACTGAGCTCAGATATCGTATATCTATATCACATTTGGCACCACTCTATCGACAATATATACAGTGCTAGTCAAAAGTCCCCTCCCCCCCTCGTATCTTTTGAACGGGTATACTTATAATAATGAAATTTGGAGGGTGGAAATAAACGGATGTAGGCTTCTCAACTGGTCATAACAGGTGACGCAATAGTCATAAATGACGTCACAAGGCTACTGTGACCAATAATTTTAAATGGGACCCTATGGCAAGTGACAGTTCGTTTGAAAGGTATTGAAAATACCTATTCAGTCATACCAATTTTGTTTGGGTTTCGGCTGATTTTGATTGATAAATTGAAAAAATACGAAAATTATAGTTTCGCATTTAATTAATAAAGATTTAAGAACCAGTTCTTATAATAAGTGTTCAAAATGTGCTCCATCTACTTCCTGGCAGTAATGCATCCTATTGCTAAACTCTTGTCGTACTCGTCCCAGTGTGTCAGCGGAAATTGCCCTACATTCTTCAACAATTCGTTGTTTCAGAATGGCAATACTGTCAGGTGCTGTAGCGTAAACCTTAGATTTCAAGTACCCCCATAGAAAAAATCTAATGGTGTAAGGTCCGGTGACCGAGCTGGCCATTCGATCGAACCTCGTCGTCCAATCCATCTACCACGATATTCTTCATCTAGGTAACGTCTTACTGCACCGTAATAGTATGCAGGAGCACCATCTTGTTGAAACGTTATTTCCAAGTTGTCGAATTCATCTGGATTATCTTCTAGAATTTCAAGAATTAACGCCTCAATATCATTTTGTAACATCTCCAGATACAATTCACCGGTTAAGTTAGCATTGAGAAAAAGAGGCCCAACTATGTGGTTTCCCAAAATACCTGCCCAAACATTTACTTTTTCTGGAAATTGGTATGTTTTTCACGAAAGATGTGAGGATTTGTGTCACTCAATACCTCACATTTTGAGTGTTAACATTCCATTGAGAAAGAAAGTACTTTCGTCACTGAAACAAATTGTCTGTATGTAGCCTGGTTGTTGGTTCATTTTATTGGACATAGTTTCACAGAATTCTAGTCTTCGGTCAGGGTCATCATCTGAAAGTTGGTGCACCATTTTTAATTTGTATGGATGAAATTTGTTTTAGCCAACACCCTATGTACTGTCCTTTGACTGACTTCACAGATAGACGCAACTTGGGCTGTGGAAGAAGTAGGGTTTACTACCATTTCTCCAATTATGTCAATTTTTTTGTCATCACTAATTGTTGGTCGACCAGATCGTTTGGCATCTTGAACACTACCTGATGCTTCAAACTTCCGAAGAAGCTCCCTCAAATAAACCCTCGATATAGGGCGATCGGGGTACCTCTCATTAAACAGTCGTTCCGCTGCATGGGAATTGTTTCTACATTCACCAATTATTAAGATAGCTGCTACTTTGTCGGCTACAGTACGTACCATTTTGCCTATGTAAACACTTAAACGTCTCGTTAAACAATAGCTTAGGTAAATTTTCAAGGTATAAACACTTTTGACAAGTAGAGAATTCAAAACGTCAACCTTTTGACAATTAACCAGAGGCGTACTTTAAAATCTTTATTAATTAAATGCGAAACTATAATTTTCGTATTTCTTCAATTTATCAATCAAAATCAGCCGAAACCCAAACAAAATTGGTATGACTGAATAGGTATTTTCAATACCTTTCAAACGAGCTGTCACTTGCCATAGGGTCCCATTTAAAATTATTGGTCACAGTGGCCTTGTGACGTCATTTATGACTATTGCGTCACCTGTTATGACCAGTTGAGAAGCCTACATCCGTTTATTTCCACCCTCCAAATTTCATTATTATAAGTATACCCGTTCAAAAGATACGAGGGGGGGAGGGGACTTTTGACTAGCACTGTATAATATATTTCAATGTATACCCTTAATTGCTCAAATGTTCACTCCTTCTCAATATTCTTTCGATATTTTGTATGTGAGAACGCTTCCTAACATTTTGTGCTCTAGATAAATTTACTCAATTTTTTTACGATTCCTGTGTCATTCTGTGTGTTCAATCTGAGGAATGAATATTATTATCATTATCAACTAGACATCGATATGTTTCGACCAAAAAACATCGAGAAAAAATTCAAATCTGAACGGATTTGGGTCACAAAATGCATAATTGAAAGGAAGTAACAATCGTTAGAAATTACATCTACTGACTGGATGAGAAACTACAACACAACACATCAAAAATATATATAATCAACGTTCGAAACAAAACAAACAGAATGCCAAACTAGCTGAAATCGATTATAATAAAGAAAGAAAAAAAACGGGCAATAAATCTAAAGAAACATGGAAAATAATAAATAAAGAATTTGGGTATGACGTAAGTAGTGTGAGGACAAACCTTCTGTAATGCATCATGGTATAGCCTTAAAAGATTCAACCGATATTGCAAATGCTTTCGCTGATTTTCGTTCTGATGATGCCACTGAGGCATTTATGAACCACTTTGGATCAAACTTGTCCCCACCATGCAAAACATCAGATAATATAAATACCATACATGAGTATCATACTGATCCCATTACAGAGATATAAATTGTTGAGACAATAAGAAAACTATCACTTTACACTATATTGAAGATACTAGATCTCATCATCACTTCAATCGATTTGTCAAGGACATTATACAATTTTTTTTCAAAATAGCTTTGAAAATTCCGTTACATAAAAAAGTAATGAGAAGGAAATCGAAACTCATAGGCGGATATCTTTATTGACATCACTGTCTTAAATCTTCGACAACATAGTAGCTTATCGTATTATTTCCTTCTACGGAATGAATAATCTACCTTGTTATAGTCAAAACTGATTCAGGAAAGAAAAATATACAGAAACGACTCCTTGTGGGGATTACGTTCTATCCCTCCTGTTCGACCTATCGAAAGATTTTGATACCGTTGATTCTCATGAACCTCAACTTTTTCCAACATTATATTGAATGACAGTGAGATATGGTGATGCTGATTCCAGGTAATATCCTGGGGAACTGGGAGTCCCCCAGGGTTCAGTACTAGAATCACTACTTCTCAGTATTTTTATTAATGACCTACCGTAACATATGAGGGCTCACATTACTATGTGTGCTGATGACAAAACAATTACAAACGCTAAAAATAATATTGATGAATTGAAAGGGGTAATCATTATAGTTGTTGATGAATTTGGATCCTGGTACCAACGTAATTCGAACTGAATCAGGATGAAACAATGACTTAGAATTCCTATCTCCGACTCCCCATTCCTAGTATTAGAAAACCAGGATCGACTAAATTTGCAACATTTATTTTCACCAACATGTGTCTGACATCTACTTCCGTATTATGATACGCGAATTGAATATCTGCTACCGAATTATTAATATTTTCCATTTTGAAAGAGATTTTGGCCAATAAAAATACGCACTTTTCATCATGAAACGAATTTTCGGCCTATAGAAACACGTTCTTGGGAATAATCAAGTGGTATGTTTCTACGTACTTGTTTGACAATTAATTTCAATTGACATTCAATCGCAACGCGTCAAAAGTACCCATAAGTATGTCGAGCAGTGAAGAATTATCTGTACACAACCAAGAATTCTTGTTTTTATTTTATTATTCATTGGTCGTACAAAAAATAGTGTATGCAACGAAAAGATCATGTAATGGCTATCAATACACCCGTATACGATTATCCTCGTGCTCATGAATTAATTGCTATACTGACATGATTGTTGCATAATATACTATTATGACAGACAGTTCCAAAAATTTTCTATAGAATGTTCTGTCACGGTCGCCAAATATTAGAAAACTTGTCTTCATCAATAGTTTTTTTCTGGAGGTCACAATTTTCAATATTGATAAACGAGTTTACCAGCTGAATTCTCCACTTTAACTTCCAATAACATGTATCTGACATCTACCCAATATATATATTTATGACAGAATGTTCCAAAAAAATCCCGTTATCTGAATACAGGATAATATACAACATCTAGTTCGATAAACAATAATCAATATATCAAATTATCTGAGAAAGTGACATTTTTAGGATCGCAGATTGATAGTCAGCTCACCTTGGATGAACACACAGACAGCGTCTGTAAAAAACTTCATGGATCTCACTTCGCAATCTCTTAGATGAAGCATGGTCTCCACACAGCTGGCCTGTTGACCATTTCTCATACCTTAACTACTCCCACATATCACAAAACAAAGTATGTTTGGGCAGAGCTACAAATTTTATAACAAAAGTTTTTGTGATACAAAAGAAAATCATAGAACGGATTTTCATAGTAGGATATTTAGATAGGTGTTGACCAATTCTATTGATATACGGAATGAAATCATAAGTGCTTCCTGTATATATATATATATATATATATATATATATATATATATATATATATATATATATATATATATATATATATATATATATATATATATATATATATATATATATATATATATATATATATATATATATATATATATATATATATATATATATATATTATATATATATATATATATATATATATATATATATATATATATATATATATATATATATATATATATATATTTTATATATATATATATATATATATATATATATCCTTGAGTGCCTGCAAAATCCAAAATACCTACCCACTTTCTCAGCTGCACACTTGCATATGGGAGATCATTACATTATAATGCAATCAAATTATATGATTAACTACCACTGAAAATCAAGCAAATTCCTGATAAACTTGAATTTGAAGCTGAGATTAAAACTTCTATCAGGTTTGTTCGATGCTTTCCTGTTTGTGTTTGATATGCCTCTTGTACAGTATTTGTTGTATTTTATTATTTATTTATCATAACCATATCATGACGTGCCATATGTAACATCTGCAGTTCAAATGGTTTTTAAATGTATATTCTATTTATTTCAATTATTTTTACCTTTCCGGTCCTTCTCGCTACATATTCGTTTTTTTTTTCAGATTTCAAACTATAATTCCAATTTCTGTTGAATACATTCATATATACTTACATGCACGTTAATAGAGCGTGCATAAAGAAGTATAAACTATAGTTCATTCCGCTAGGTCAATCGTGAATTATCAAGCTCATTGTCATGATCACTAACAATTCGTCCCTTCCTATCTTGATTGCAAATTGATCTATAGAATTTTGTTAAGGTTGGCAAACCTAGTGGAGCATGTATGTGGCAAATTCGCTAGTTCCAAATTCTGCCCACTTCGTCGACTATGAAATCACATTGGGACTTTCCACTCGGTGCACATCAATCCCTCACTTCCGTAAGCAATAGACCAGAATGCTCGACGTAGCCTACGCGTTGAAATTATAGGTACGTGAATGTATTCTCTCACTTTCTTGTTCTGTGGATGGGATGAAAGTCCAGAAAATAGTTCGGAAACTGGGCTTGACCGCCTCACTCAGGAATTCCGCATATATCAGAGTTTCCGGTGAATTTGACCGTTTCCAAGTTTTTGAATATATTTCCTGATTCCCATGAATTTGTGAAAGTTCTAGACATCAATTAACTTCAATTTCAGATACCTAGACTCAGTTCTCAAGGAATTTGTCGAAAACATTGATTCGTCTCTTCATGATAATGACAATACTCACAATCTATATGATAAGAATAAATCTCGGTTTTTTGTGAGCGCAAAAGGTGCGATCGGCTGGACCGATTTGTTTATTTTTTTTTTCATGTTCGTAATAGCTCAAAGACAAAAAAAGGAAAGTTGTCTGGGAATTGGAAAATTCGGGTACATACAAAATTTGGCGATGAAAAAGACATCGAGTCATTCATTACCAAAGTGAAAATAGCTTAGCGGATAAACCGTCGCCTACCAAGCAGAAGTTCGCAGAAACGAATCCTGGTCGGGGTATCATATTTCTTTTATTCTAGAAAACAACGGCTAGACCAATTTGGCTTATTGTTTTTTTTTTGAATGTTTGTAATACTCTCAACGGGGGCTTGAGGGATGGAAAGGGTTTTAAGAGAAGTTATTGAAAATGTCTTTGCCCTAGAAAAGTTTTCAGGACTAAATAGTATACAATGAGAATGAATATATGTTTGTAAGCTCATAACTTGAGAACAGATTCACTGAGTTGGCTAATTTTTTCAAGAAAATGGGATGAAATACAGGAAAACGGGATAACGGAAAACGGGATAACTTGAAAACGCGATAATGGGAGAACGGGATAACGGAAAAACGGGATAACTGGAAAATGGGGTAACGGGAAAATGGCATAACGGGAAAACGGGATAACTCGGTAAAGGGATAACAAGTAGAAAATATATATTTGTACAGGTCCTCTGTAGGGTCAGGTGGTGAATGGAGAGATCCCAACATCAATTCCTGATTCCGAATCTGAAAGTTTGTTCCAATTATCTCAATATTCTGAATGAGTATTGCTATAATTTCACGTTTTACAAATCAACCAGGGTTCAAAGAACATCTGTTTCTCTGTTGATCATATTTTTAGTGAATATTTTGTTCAAATTTACTGAAATATCCCAATTTTCGAAGAGCTGTCTATTACAGATCGTAATACGAACGTTCTCCAATTAGTGATGAAAGATACAAATGAAAAATAGGAGAGTTTTCTGGAAATTGGATGAGTCGATTACATGAAGAATTTGGCGATGAAAGAGACTATTGAGTCGATTTGTTGAAAATATGAACAGGATGTTCATAAAATCAGATGTGGAATCATCTGCGACTGAAAGATAATTTTTAGTCACTATCTCCTATCAATATTCAATTGAGAATGTTTCCCTTTTCAACTATCGAGTCTTTTATTAGCAGGAGGTCACAGAAACGACTCCCGGTCTGGGTAACATTTTTTTTTTTGAATGACTGGATTCGGCTAATTGTTTTTTGAATGTTCGTGATACTCCGAACAAGGATTCTGGAAAAACAAAGGATTTTCAGAAAAGTTATTGGAAATTTCTTTGTCCTGCGTTTCCGGGACTATATATAATTTTTCATTAAAATGAATCAGAAATCAACATTTGCAATCAATATCCATTCATATAGAAGTTTGCATGGATTTTCAGGAGAAAATAGTTCAACGTTCTGCTTGGTATTTGCTAGGAAAGTAGTTGTTTTTCGCCTGTTGTCTACCAATTGTGTTTCAATTTATATTGAATCTCTTGTGGAGATGACTTTGTGCACTTTGTGCACTTCAATTCTCATTTTATTCCACCTAAATTGGCTTTTTCTTTCTTCAAATATATGCCAGTCGAGCAACTCAGCCACTCCTACTGGGGAGAAATCTTTCATTCAGAATCCTATCGAGGTAGGAGGAATATATGTACTGTTTTTTTCTGTCACTAGGTTCCACCGGTTAAAAGTTATATTTTCTGACGTACCTACATTTTGTAGGCTTGATTGTTATTTTATTTATGTTGTGTCTCGCTTAGGCCAGAGCTCTCCGGATCTCTGGCTGGTGACTACTCCGTGCTGATGAGGGCCAAAAAGCCTGAAACCGGTATGCGTATTGTGAGGCGGACACGACATGAATTAAACATAATCGAGCTTATCAGAAAGAAACATTTGCAATCAATATCCATTTATATGGAAGCTTGCATGGATTTTCAGGTGAATGTAATTCAACGTTCTGCGTGGTATTCGCTAGGAAAGTAGTTGTTCCTCGCCTGTGGTCTACTAATTGTGTTTCAATTTATATTGAATCTTTTGTGAAGATGACTTTGTGCACTTTGTGCACTTTACTTCTTATTTCAACCCACTTCACTTGCCTTTTTCTTCCTTTAAATGAATGTCTGTGTTGGTAAGCTTATAACTTTGGAACAACTGCACCAATTCCGATTACTTTTTGCGGGATAACGGAAAAACAAAATAACGAAATAACGGGATAACGGAAAATGGGATGACGGAAAAACAGGATAACGAAAAAGCGGTATAACGAAAAAACGGAATAACTGGAAAATGAGATAACGGGAAAATGAGATAACGGGAAAATGAGATAACGGGAAAACGATATATCGGAAAAACGGGAGAACGGGAAAACGGGAAAACGGGACAATGGGATAATGGGATAACGGGATAACGAGATAACGGGATAACGGGATAATCGGTGAGGAGATAACGAATAGGAAATAGAAATTTGGATAGAACAACGTCTATCGGGTCAGCTAGTGCATGTTTATCTACAGGAGATCTCCACATTAATTCTTGTTTCTAAATCAGATAGTTTGTTTCGAATATTCTGAATGAATTCACGTTCAACAAACCAGGATTCAAGAAAACAGCTGCTCCTCTGCTGATCATATTTTCAATGAGTCTTCTATCGACATCTACTGAATTATCCCAATTGTCGAAGTTGTCTATGAGAGATTCTTGTACGACCGTTCTCTAAATAGTGATAGGAAATACAAATATGAATAGGAGAAAAACTCAAAGTGGTCTCCACGTAAATGTTTTATTTTGAGAAATAAATCATTTTTTGGAACTCTATAGGTCCATCTCCAGGCTAATTGTGAGATATGTTTAATGTGAAATATGAATAATGAGGTGTTATAAAACTTACATGTGGGAAGGAAAAAACTACATATTTGGCGAAAGTTCAACCTTGGATCTGAACAAAACATTTACGGGGAGATGACTTCGAGTTTTCTCCACGTTAAAAATTAGTCGCTTCACTTCGAGAAACCATTGACCTCATCTTCAGTTTACAAATATAAATGGTATAAAACTGAATTTGTGAACTCAATACAGAAAAATATAACGATAATTTCTGAAATGTATCTTGGTATCTTGGTATTCTCAGCAAATGAGGTGAGATAATTTATCGACATAACTGTACATAATTGACAGATCAAACTAACTAACCTGAAGTGACGTTCGATCTCAATTATATGAAGCAGCCAGGCCAAAGATATTACTTAAGTCACTAGGTAGTGCGCCTCCGGACTATATTTAGTGTGCATCTCTTCATATCGAAAGATTCGGCTTGCCGACCATCACCACCACTCGACTCCGTTCGACAGTGCTTGTCATTTCTCTAAAGTATCTACTCCACATCTGCAAAACAGGATTGAGAAAGGGCAGAGATGGGAAGTAATATCTTCAGACTGGATGCTTCATATAATTAAGTTCAAACGTCACTTTGGGTAAGTTCGTTTGATCTGTTTAGTATATTTCGCATCCAGTCCTCGGTATCACTCTATACGCTGGGTAGATATACAAAGTAGTAGCAGTTGTTATTTCTCCATGTGAATATATAACTAGTTGTTGTTCATTGGGAATTGAAGATAATGCAACAGCAGAGCAGAAAACAAAGCAGAATTACAATATTATGTGAACCAAAGCAGAGGACTGATTTCTGTAATAACAAAAATTCAGGGTGTGAGTTCAACCATAAATTTTTTTGCAATTCTCAAATTCAGATTTTTTTTGCAGAGCGGGCGTTTGTAGAATTTCACAAAAGATTTTCCATTTCACCCTGCAGTTCTACAAATATCTCCTAGAGGAACCCCACGTCTCAAAGGTGCTGATGTCGAGGCATGTCTGGTGGAGTGTGGTTTGAAATAGATGACAATCCCAGCGGCTGCAAGCATCTTTTCCTCCTACTTACTGATGGTCTGTTCATTTGCTGTAGTAAAAGATTCTTGGGTAACTGAGAAGAGAAGATCTTCCGAGGGGTTCCCTAGATTCTCAGTGGTTTCTATGTATTCACAAAGATCAGAAGCGACGCACAACGGTTAATCAGGAAAGAAGGGTATTGCTCAGTAGGTTGACTTCCATTCAGTCCAGAAGTTTTGATTGGATCAGTGATCTAAACTCCAATTGCTTCTTCACCTATATTGAATTGGATTGAATGGTCTAATCAACGACAGGGTATGTTTCCTTCCACCCGTGATCAATGCCACCACGGTGATTAGTTTTTGAGAGAGAACTCGAAGGCTGAGGGGTTCCTGTTACTTTCCGATGAATGAAAGGATTCCACATGGATCCCAAGTCCTATCATACCTAGGACGTGAAGGTCTGGGGCGAGTCATTCCTTTTATGAATCCCTCAATTGAGAGATCCGAAGCCATTTCATTGGATATAATAAGGGATAAAGCAGATATATGTGAAGTAATAGCTTTATATTTATGGTTCGTTCCTTCAATTGAAACCGGTTACATCTGTTGATGTCGTATGGTGAATTGAAATATCCTTTTCGAAACAATATTTTGACCATAATCGGTAACACGAATCGTATTGTTCCAATGTTGATTCATTGATAGATGACGTCAGAGTATGGAAAGCTGAATCGAAAACATTTTTTCAACAAAATTGCTTGGCGTTAGTTTGGCTGCCACCAGGGTGAGTTTCAGGGCTAGCAGATAGGTTCTGTTGTAGAAACAAGATAGTACGTCAGGAGTAGGTTCAAATTTAGTTTTTTTTTTCCTTCCACTTTATGGAAAAGTGGATACCAGGATTGAGGAGGCCAATCGGGCCTCACCACAATACGTTTCGCACCGTCTAGAATAAAATCAAGGAAAAAGCGGAAAATAATAAAAATAGAAGTTTCCAGCTCATTGTGAATGCAAAGGATCGGGGATCTCTACACCATGTAACGCATGTTCTGCATTTGCTAATAGGTCTACCTGTGGTTGCCCAAATAAAGCAATTTGTATTTCAAAAGCTTTTTGTGATAATGACCATTCTGTCCTATCGCTAGTCATCATGCAACGTGACTCGAAGTCAGCTTTTACATTCCCTTTTGAGCTGATATATGATGCAAAAAGCCAAATGTTCCGTTACTCGCACCATTGCCATATCTCTTTTGGAACTTTGTTCAATGCAGGAAATCGAATGCTTTCCATTTTATTGACCCGTGATATGGTAGTGGTGTTATCACATGTTATCAAAATATTAAAGATGAATTTTAAAATTTACCCTTAAAAATTGCTTTTACTCTAAAATATTTATGTGGTTTTTTTTTTCTTGTAATGACCAGTATTCATGGGTATTCTATTAGTTACAGAAAGTACCCCAGCCCATTGAGAACGCATCTGTGAAGATTACTTATAAAAATTTGTTTATTCTCACATCATTATTCACATGTGGAAAAGCAAATCGGGGTCTATCTTTCCAGTTAGTTTGATTTCTGCATTATAATCTGAATTGTTTCGGGCTAACCCTAGGAATTTTTCTCTATAACGGAAAAACAAAATGACGAAATAACGGGATAACGGAAAATGGGATGATGGAAAAACGGGATAACGGAAAATGATATTACGAAAAAACGGGATAACTGGAAAATGGAATAACGGGAAAATGAGATAACGCGAGAATGAGATAACGGGAAAACGAGATAACGGAGAAACGGGAAAACGGGATAACGGGATAACGGAATAACGGAATAATGGGATAACGGGATAGCGGGATAACTCGGTGGGGAGATAACGAATAGGAAATCGAAATTTGGATAGAACAACGTCTGTCGGGTCAGCTAGTGCATGTTTATCTACAGGAGACCTCCACATC
This sequence comes from Gonioctena quinquepunctata, assembly GCA_018342105.1. Lineage (NCBI taxonomy): Eukaryota > Metazoa > Arthropoda > Insecta > Coleoptera > Chrysomelidae > Gonioctena > Gonioctena quinquepunctata. The sequence continues at coordinate 96,640 of JAFIRS010002211.1, read as the reverse complement.
AATTCTTGTTTCTGAATGAGAAAATTTGTTTCAAATATTCTGAATGAGTGTGGCTATATTTTAACGTTCAACAAACCAGGATTCAAGAACACAGCTGCTCCTCTGGTGATCATATTTTCAATGAGTCTTCTATCGACATTTTCTGAATTATCCCAATTGTCGAAGTTGTCTATCAGAGATTCTTATACGACCGTTCTCTAAATAGTGATGGGAAATACAAATATGAATAGCGAAAAAACTCAAAGTGGACTCCACGTAAATGTTTTATTGTGAAAAATAAAACATTTTTCGTAACTATATAGGTCCATCTTCAGTCTAATTGTGAGATATGTTCAATGTGATATATGAATAATGAGGTGTTATAAAACCCACATGTGGGAAGGAAAAAACTACATATTTGGCGAAAGTTCAACCTTGGATCTAAATAAAACATTAACGTGGAGATGACTTCGAATTTTCTCCACGTGAGAAATTAGTCACTTCACTTTGAGAAACCATTGACCTCATCTTTCGTTTACAAATATAAATGGTATGAAACTGAATTTGTGAACTCAATACAGAAATATATCACGATAATTTCTGAAATGTATCTTGGTATTCTCAGGAAATAAGTTGAGATAATTTATCGATATAAATGTACATAATTGACAGATCAAACTAACTAACCTGAAGTGACGTTCGATCTCAATTATATGAAGCAGCCAGGCCGAAAATATCACTCAAGTCACTAGGTAGTGCGCCCTCGGACTATATCTAGTGTGCATCTCTTCAAATCAAAAGACTCGGCTTCTCGACCATCACCACCACTCGACTCCGTTCGACATTGCTTGTCATTTCTCTAAAGTTTCTACTTCACATCTGCAGAACAGGATTAAGAAAGGGCAGAGATGGGAAGTAATATCTTCGGACTGGATGCTTCATATAATTAAGTTCAAACGTCACTTTGGGTAAGTTCGTTTGATCTGTTTATTATATTTCGCATCCAGTCCTCAATATCACTTCATTCACTAGGTAGATCTACAAAGTATTAGCAGTTGTTATTTTTCCATATGAATATATCACTACTTGTTGTTTAATGAGAATTGAAGATGATGCAACAGCAAAGCAGAAAACAAAGCAGAATTACAATATAATGTGTACCAGAGCAGAGGACTGATTTCTGTAATAACAAAAATTCAGGGTGTGAGTTCAACCATCAGTTTTCTCTGCAATTCTCAAATTCAGGTTTTTTTCAAAGCAGGCGTTTGTAGAATTTCACAAAAGATGTTTTATTTCACCCTGCAGTTCTACAAATATCTCCTAGAGAAACTCCACGTCTCAAAGGTGCTGATGTCGAGGCATGTCTGATGGAGTGAGGTTTGAAATAGATGACAATCCCAGCGGCTGCAAACATCTCTCCTCCCCACTTACTGATGGTCTGTTTATTTGCTATAGTAAAAGGTTTTCGGGTAATTAAGAAGAGAAGATCCTCCTCGGGTTTTCCTAAATTCTCAGTGGTTCCTATGTATTCACAAAGAAAAGAAGCGACGCTCAACGGTTCAACAGAAGAAGGGTACTGCTCAGTAGGTTGACTTTCATTCAGTCCAGAAGTTTTGATTGGATCAGTGATCTAAACTTCAATTGCTTCTTCACCTATATTGAATTGTATTGAATGGTCTAATCAACGACAGAGTCTGTTTTTATCCCACCCGTGATCAATGCCACCACGGTGATTAGTTTTTGGGAAAAAATTGGAAGACTGAGGGGTTTCTGTTACTTTTCGATGAATGGAAGGATTTGACATGGATCCCAAGTCCTATCATACCTAGGACGTGAAGGTCTGGGGCGGGTCATTCCTTGTATGAATCCCTTCATTGAGGGATCCGAAGCCATTCCATTGGACATAATAAGGAATCAAGCGGATCTATGTGGAGTAGAAGCTTTATATTTATGGTTCGTTCCTTCAGTAGAAACCGGTTACATCTGTTGATGTAGTATGGTACATTGAAATATCGTTTCCAAGACAATATTTCCACCATAATCAGTAACACGTATCGTATTGTTTCAATGTTGATTCATTGATAGATGACGTCAGAGTATGGAAAGCTGAATCGGGAAAATGTTTTCAACAAATATGCTCGGCGGTAATTTGGCTGCCACCAGGGTAAGTTTTCGGGCTAGCAGATGGGTTCTGTTGTAAACAAGATAGTAGGTCAGGAGTGGGTTCAAATTTAATCTATTTTTTCCTTCCAGTTTATGGAAAAGTGGATACCAGGATTCAGGAAGTCAATCAGGCTTCACCACAATACGTTTCGCACCGTCTAGAATAAAATCAAGGAAAAAGGGGAAAAGCATAAAAAAAAAGTTTCCAGCTCATTGTGAATGCAAAGGATCCGGGATCTCTACACCATGAAACGCATGTTTCGCATTTGCTAATAGGTCTACCTGTGGTTGCCCAAATAAAGCAATTTGTATTTCGAAAGCTTTTTGTGATAATGACCATTCTCTCCCATCGCTATTCATCATGCAACGTGACTCGAAGTCAGCTCTTACATTTTCTTTTTAGCTGATATATGATGCAAAAAGCCCAATGTTCCGTTACTCGCACCATTGCCGTACCTCTCTTGAAACTTCGTTCGATGCAGGAAATGACCATTCTATTGACGCATGATATGGTGGTGGTGTTATCACATGTTATCAAAATATTACAATTGACTGAATCATTTGCGAAACATTCGACACCGTGAAAAATTGCTTTTACTCTGAAAATATTTATGTGGATTTTTTTTTCTTGTGATGACCAGTATTCATGAGTACTCTGTTGGTTACAGAAAGTGCCCCAGCCCATTGAGAACGCATCGGTGGAGATTACTTATGGAAATTTGTTTATTATCTCACATGTGAGATGTTTTTTATTCACCGAAGCAAATCAGGGTCTATCTTTTCAGTTAGTTTAATTTCTGCATTATAATCTGAATTGTTTCCGGCTTACCTTAGGAATTTTTCTCCATCCAAAATCTCAGTATGCATCCAACCATACTTCACAGCTAGCTGACACCAATGTTCCCAAAAATTTGGCAGAATCACAAAATTTGCAAGTTTTACCTCAAAAAAGATATTTAATAATACGATCCCTCTTCTCCACTGGTAGTTCAATTTTCATACTTCTGCTGTCTAGAATGACTCCCAAAAATAATTTGAATTCATTTGGTGTTAGATTCCATAGTTTATTGTGATCCCAAGTGAAGTGAAAAAGTTTATTACATTACCACACATGAAATTCGCTGAGACCTCAAGTGTCCAATGACGGGTTTCATAATTTGGCGCTGAAGACATCCCACTAGGCATACAAGTAAATTCATATAAATGATCCTGAGAATGAAATCGAATGTATCTCCGGAACTTTTTATGTAATCAAATGGCATAATTTGCATCCTCGAGATCAACGGTTGTCATAAATATTTCATTCGATGATATCCTCATAGCAGTGCGATGATCCTCCATTTAGAAAAAGAGTGTTCTGATATATGAATTGAGTTGTTTCAGGTTCAAAACCTTTGCCATATGCTTTGTCTGTCAGAAAAAAGTACGAAATTTATTGTTTTTCATCAAAGTCACATCAACTACGGCTCCTTTCGATAACATGTCATCTATGGATGATTTTATTTGCTGGATTTCTGTTGGTGAGTATGGTTTGATGATCATATAACAAGGCGAAAAATCATTCGGAAGGTGAGGCAGAATGATTGTGTTCTGAGTCAACTTTTCCCATTTAAAACATTGTGAGTCGACCTGCAAGAAAATAATTACTCACCACTACTGTCTTCTTGGACAGGTGGTCCGTCACTCTATCCTGGAGAATTGCTCCTTTTGTGGCCTCATCTCCCACTTGTGATGGGTCAGGCGTCTGATGTTCAACTGTCTATTGGAGATTGCCTTTATGATATTTTCTTGCTTTTCACCATAATAACTGAACTGTAGTTTGTGCTGACGTTTTTATTTCCGAAACTCAATCAGGACCGAGTTAATATTCTCCAAGTGGTTCTTTGTTCGTCATTTCCCCTCACGGATTCATCGAGCACAGGAGAAAGCTACTGCCTCCTCACTTTTGAAAGACCTGGCAGAATTCTACCTGCGTCCGCCATATTCATTAATATGCCTTTTTTATATCTACAGGTCTAACCCTATCTTCATTATCATACATTAATCGCTGCCCCTAGAGCTGGTACTATATTTTTTGTATAATATATCAATTTTTTTTTGTGGGAGACCAGACACCAGAATGGACCATCTGGACGCCACTGCATCATGGAAGATACTTTTGTTTTGTCAATTCGATGCCCCCTCCCAGGGTACTTGCAGCCCGGAAGCGTACTGCCTATTGAATGGAGTAATACCGAGGACTGGATTCGAAATATATAATATGAATGCACGCAGAGCGAACGAAAGAAAAAACAATGAAGTTCCAAATAATAGTGAATTGAGAACAGAGCATACAAATTCCAAGAATAGATTTAATGTTCTGATTGAAAAAATCAAACTTTGAGAATAAAATCGAGCAGAATTATAACGTTCGAAAAAATTATGAAAAGTTGTACAAGAATTATTTGATTTGTTGAAAATATAAACAGGATGTTCATAAAATCAGATGTGGAATCATCTGCGACTGAAAGATGAACCTTAGTCACTATCTTCCATCGTCAAGATAACCTCTTGTGGGGTATTCATGTTGAAAAGGGAAACATTCTCAATTAAATATTGATAGAAAGATTTTTCTGTGAATTGAAAAATCCACGATTAAATTGAAGTTATTTTTTGTGAATGTCTGACAGAAAACAACTACTTCCCCGGCTAAAGCCACGCTGGATATTGAACTACATCTGATAGATATTCTGAAAAAGCCCTAACTCGAAAGAAAAAATCTGAAATTGAAAATTTGCATTTTCATTCAGATAGTTATTTGATTTTCTATTCCAGTCTTAATTAAGAACTCATAAAGATGAGTGAGATTGCTTCTTGAAAATGTGTTTTCCATTTCTTCCGGTCTGCCTGATGATCGTGGAAGCGTGAAATAGATTTTCGTCGACAAAAATGTATTGAAGACCTAGTGAATGCGATGTCTCTCCTGCGTCAATGTTATGAATGATTTCTGGTGAGTACTCTCTTTTGGAAAACATTCTTCTTTGCCTCATTCATCTTTATGAGTTCTTAATTAAGACTGGAATAGAAAATCAAATAACTATCTGAATGAAAATGCAAATTTCTCAGATTTTTCTTTGAGTTAGGGCTTTTCAGAATATCTATCAGATGTAGTTCAATATCCAGCGTGGCTTTAGCCGGAAGAGTTGTTTCTGTTAGACATTCACAAAAATAACTTCATTTCAATCGTGGATTTTTCAATTCACAGAAAAATCTTTCTATCAATATTTAATTGAGAATGTTTCCTTTCAACATGAATACCCACAAGAGTTATCTTGACGATGGAAGATAGTGACTAAGGTTCATCTTTCAGTCGCAGATGATTCCACATCTGATTTTATGAACATCCTGTTTATATTTTCAACAAATCAAACTATCATACCCATGACAGGTTTAATGTCAGAAAACACTAATTTCAAAGTGTCTCCAAAGAAATGATTCTAACTTTTCCATCTTTGCAAAGTGAAATTGCTTCTTGAAAATGTGTTTTCCATTTCTTCCGGTCTTCCTGATGATCGTGGAAGCGTGAAATAGATTTTCGTCGACAAAAATGTATTGAAGACCTAGTGAATGCGATGTCTCTCCTGCGTCAATGTTATGAATGATTTCTGGTGGGTACCCTCTTTTGGAAAACATTCTTCTTTGCCTCATTCATCTTTATGAGTTCTTAATTAAGACTGGAATAGAAAATCAAATAACTATCTGAATGAAAATGCAAATTTTCAATTTCAGATTTTTTCTTTTGAGTTAGGGCTTTTTCAGAATATCTATCAGATGTAGTTCAATATCCAGCGTGGCTTTAGCCGGAGAAGTTGTTGTTTTCTGTTAGACATTCACAAAAAATAACTTCATTTTAATCGTGGATTTTTCAATTCACAGAAAAATCTTTCTATCAATATTTAACTGAGAATGTTTCCCTTTTCAACATGAATACCCCACAAGAGGTTATCTTGACGATGGAAGATAGTGACTAAGGTTCATCTTTCAGTCGCAGATGATTCCACATCTGATTTTATGAACATCCTGTTTATATTTTCAACAAATCAAACTATCATACCCCATGACAGGTTTTAATGTCAGAAAACACTAATTTCAAAGTGTCTCTCCAAAAGAAATGATTCTAACTTTTTCCATCTTTGAAAAGTGAGATTGCTTCTTGAAAATGTGTTTTCCATTTCTTCCGGTCTTCCTGATGATCGTGGAAGCGTGAAATAGATTTTCGTCGACAAAAATGTATTGAAGACCTAGTGAATGCGATGTCTCTCCTGCGTCAATGTTATGAATGATTTCTGGTGAGTACTTTCTTTTGGAAAACATTCTTCTTTGCCTCATTCATCTTTATGAGTTCTTAATTGAGACTGGAATAGAAAATCAAATAACTATCTGAATGAAAATGCAAATTTTCAATTTCAGATTTTTTCTTTTGAGTTAGGGCTTTTTCAGAATATCTATCAGATGTAGTTCAATATCCAGCGTGGCTTTAGCCGGGGAAGTAGTTGTTTTCTGTTAGACATTCACAAAAAATAACTTCATTTTAATCGTGGATTTTTCAATTCACAGAAAAATCTTTCTATCAATATTTAATTGAGAATGTTTCCCTTTTCAACTTGTACAAGAAATAAGTAAACTGAAAGAAAAATGCATCTCATAGATTCTATCAACGATCAGATTTGCGAAATGATCAGAGAAATAGTAAATTAATTCAATTCCAGGTTTTCGAAAATGGGCAAAACGCTAGCCATCAGAATAAAAAGGATGACATTTTTTTCCGATAATTTTTTCTCTTCCTCTCTCTCGTTCCCACCCCAGAAGATTTCATTATAATGCAGAATATTAAAAAACAAATGAATAACAGGAAAACGGTTGCCATCAAATTAGAACTGAAACACTAAAAACTATTTTTTGTTACGTCCTAGGAATATCAGTGTTTTCTGCCAATCAGTCTATAGAACACGAGTGCCCCAGCCCATTGAGAACGCATCTGTGAAGATTACTCATGGAAATTTGTTTATTCTCACACGTGTGAGATGTTTTTCATTCACCAAAGCAAATCAGGGTCTATCTTTTCAGTTAGTTTAATTTCTGCATTATAATCCGAATTGTTTCGGGCTAACCTTAGGAATTTTTCTCCATCCAAAATTTCAGTATGCATCCAACCATACTTCACAGCTAGCTGACACCAATGTTCCCAAAAATTTGGCCAAATCACGTAATTTGCAAGTTTTACCTCAAAAAAGATCTAGCATATTTAATAATACGATCCCTCTTCTCTACTGGTAGTTCAATTTTCATACTTCTGCTGTCTAGAATGACTCCCAAAAATGATTTGAATTCAGTTGGTGTTAGATTCCATAGTTTATTGTGATCCCAAGTGAAGTGAAAAAGTTGATTACATTACCACACATGAAATTCGCTGAGACCTCAAGTGTCCAATGACGGGTTTCATAATTCGGCGCTGAAGACATCCCACTAGGCATACAAGTAAATTTATATAAACGATCCTGAAAATGGAATCGAATGTATCTCCGGAACTTTTTATGTAATCAAATGGCATAATATGCATCCTCGAGATCAACGGTTGTCATAAATATTTCATTCGATGATATCCTCATAGCATTGCGATGATCCTCCATTTAGAAAAAGAGTGTTCTGATATATGAATTGAGTTGTTTCAGGTTCAATATGAACCTTCTGCTGCCATATGCTTTGTCTGTCAGAAAAAAGTGCGAAATTTATTGTTTTTCATCAAAGTCACATCAACTTCGGCTCCCTTCGATAACATGTCATCTATGGATGATTTTATTTGCTGGATTTCTGTTGGTGAGTATGGTTTGATGATCATATAACAAGGCGAAAAATCATTCGGAAGGTGAGGCAAAATGATTGTGTTCTGAGTCAACTTTTCCCATTTAAAACATTGTAAGTCGACCTGCAAGAAAATAATTACTCACCACTACTGTCTTCTTGGACAGGTGGTCCGTCTCTCTATCCTGGAGAATTGCTCCTTTTGTGGCCTCATCTCCCACTTGTGATGGGTCAGGCGTCTGATGTTCAACTGTCTATTGGAGATTGCCCTTATGATATTTTCTTGCCTTTCAGCATAATAAGTGAACTGTAGTTTGTGCTGACGTTTTTATTTTCGAAACTCAATCAGGACCGAGTAAATATTCTCCAAGTGGTTCTTTGTTCGTCATTTCCCCTCACGGATTTATCGAGCACAGGAGAGAGCAACTGCCTTCTCACTCTTGAGAGACTCGGCAGAATTCTACCTGCGTCCGCCATATTCATTATTATGCCTTTTTTATATCTACAGGTATAACCCTATCTTCATTATCATACATTCATCGCTGCCCCTAGAGCTGGTACTATATTTTTTGAATAATATATTAATTTTTTTTTGTGGGAGACCAGACACCAAAATGGACCATCTGGACGCCACTGCATCATGGAAGATACTTTTGTTTTGTCAATTCGATGCCCCCTCCCAGGGTACATGCAGCCCGGAAGCGTACTGCCTATTGAATGAAGTAATACCGAGGACTGGATTCGAAATATATAATATGAATGCACGCAGAGCGAACGGAAGAAAAAACAATGAAGTTCCAAATGATAGTGAATTGAGAACAGAGCATACAAATTACAAGAATAGATTTAATGTTCTGATTGAAAAAATCAAACTTTGAGAATAAAATCGAGCAGGATTATAACGTTCGAAAAAATTATGAAAAGTTGTACAAGGAATAAGTAAACTGAAAAAAAATTGCATCTCATAGATTCTATCAACAATCAGATTTGCGAAATAATCAGAGAAATAGTAAATTAATTCAATTGCAGGTTTTCGAAAATGGGCAAAACGCTAGCCATCAGAATAAAAAGGATGCCATTTTTTTCCGATAATTTTTTCTCTTCCTCAGTCTCTCGTTCCCACCCCAGTAGATTGTATTATAATGCAGAATATTAAAGGACAAATGAATAACAGGAAAACGGTTGCTATCAAATTAGAACTGAAACACTAAAAACTATTTCTTGTTACGTCCTAGGAATATCAGTGTTTTCTGCCAATCAGTCTATAGAACACGAGATGTACCCATCATCATTCAAATACGCAGTGGTAATTTCGCTTCATGAAAATGGAAATATGTAGGAAGTTGGCAATAACCGAACCATATACCTCTGAAAATTATATGAAGACATTTTAAAATACAAATCTCTTCCCAATCTAAACCAATGAGGGAATATATCTGGATTGTGAGGGGTCGATATGGCGCTTCAGCCCCTCCGCGCATCCACTTCTGAGTCCTTCGTACATTATATCTGAGAATCAATTGGGATTTGAAAAATGAACTCCAATTCAGGAAGCAATTGAAGCGTTTCTAAGGTGGTAGTCGAACTTGTATATTTATAGACTTGTTGACCGTTAGTCATGATCTCCAGCAGTTGTTGAAAAGTATTGGTATTGGTATTGGAGGTATTTGCTTGAAACTTTTCGAAAACTATCCAAATAGTAACTTCGAAATTTGGTACAATTGGTGATTATGACATGATCCGATACTGATCTGAAGAATGCAGTTAACTCTCCGTTATCAGACCACATGAGTTATTCGAATAAAAATCATCATGGCAGCTTTAGAGAGAAATCTTCATGATTGAGGGGTGAATAAAAATTGGCAGAGGATCTGAACTGGAACCTTGTGGGAACCCAGACTTCAGTTTGAAAATGTCTCATTTATTACAAGTCATTCACTTTTCAGAGTTGATTTGCAACGATGCTCACAACCAAAACAATCCTTCAATTCTCTGATCCAGTATGTGATTGTCATCATTACAAGCTTTTATTTAACTTGCTCCGATCGTATGTCATTCTGTCATTCTTTCCAATTCAAAATTTGTAATCCATTGTTGGAGCACTGGCCTTTATTCGATTGAGCTGAAATTTGGCGAGTGATCATAATTCCGGTGACAATGCATTATGAAGTCTTTGTTAGGGAAATAAAATGGCGGCTCCAAGATGGCGGACGAGTTTTGTGATTATGGTACGAGTCGATTCCACATTGGTGTGTGGGGGTTTTCGAGGTCGGAGACTATGAATTTTAATTTGTGAAAAAAGTCCATCTCACATCAAAATGATAATTATAATAAAAATATCGTTTATTATGCATAAAAAAAGTACATGTTATACATGAAAGGAAATTGAGTGGAGTGGAATGTTCCAAGAAAACTCTTAGTCATATTCCTGAATGTTTATTTGCCACATAATCAGGGGAGCTACATGTTTCGAACCTGTTATGTTCCATCATCAGTCAAAAAAAACAAACAGAGAGCAACATAATGGGATTCGAAACATTTTACCATATTCTACTTTCGAACGCCATAATGTTGCTCTTCGTTTTTTTTGGCTGATGATAGATCTTAATAGGTTCGAAACATATAGCTTTCCTGATGAAAAGGAAAATAAATATTGTGGGGTATGACTAGGAGTTTTTTTGGAACATTATGAATTTTATGTCGAAATTTATAAACTCAAGATGGCGGCTCCAAAATGGCGAACAAGTGTTTTGATCATGGACCGATTCGATTCAAAATTGGTATGTGGAAGTTTTCGGGGTGGATATAATGAATTTTTGGTCAAAATTAATAAATTCAAAATGGCGGAGAAGTTTTGTGATTATGATCCGATTCCATACAAAATTTGTAAGAGGGGGTTTTTGGAGTCGGAGATCATGAATTTTTTGTCGAATTTTATGGAATTGAAATGGCGGCTCATGGCATTTTTGTTAGAAAAAAACTAAGACGGCAGACGATATATGTGATGTTTATGGTCCGATTCGATTCAAAATTGGTATGTAGATAATATCAGGGTCAAGGAGTATGCATTTTCCTTCAAAATTCATAAAATCAAAATGGCGGCCCTAAGATGGCCGATGATCTCTGTGTTTGTGGTCCGATTCTATCCAAAATTGGTATGTGGGAGTTTTCGGGGTCGGATATTATGAATGTTCTTTATCAAAATTCATGAAGGCGAACGAATTTTGTAATTATGGCCCGATTCGATTCAAAATTGGTATCTCGGGGTTTTTGGGGTCGGAGTATATGAACTTGAATCATTGATTCCCAGTTAAAATAAAAAAATTTAAGATGGCAACTCCAAGAGGGCAGATGAGTTGATTTTCAGATGGTCTAGGTAGCTCAGAACGATGCTTCAACAATGATGCAAAGATTAAGGCGTTCTTCAGTACTTAAAAGAACAAAATAAAATGATCAATAAAAAAACTTTTTGAAGACAAGCTTCAATTCAAATGCACTGAAAATCCAAAAATAATTGCTTTGGATGTGTGATGTAGGTGATTTCGTGAGCTGTAGATTCAAAAGCTTGTCGCTTTTGTATTCGAACTGAAAACTTTGCGCGACGAACTTTTGAATCTATAACTCACGGAATAATATACGCACATATAAAAAGCAATATTTTTCTTCTTTTCAGTGCATTTGAATAAGAGCTTCTTTTCAAAAAGGTTTTTAATTGATTATATCATTCATCCGAAACTTCTTCAAAACTCTCCTATTCATAAGCCTATGAAGGTATTTGGAGTTTCTGAGAGAGCTTGAAGTATTGAAAACATCAAAGTACCTGAATATGAATCCAGTGGAACTCTTGGATTGATCAAAATGGTGGCATACTGGCGTTTATTGATAACACTCGTTCCATTCAAGAGAAAATATTCAAACTTCTGACGAAAAATTACTTCCATTGAGCTTTGTTTCTGAATGAAATAATTCAAGTGCCTAACCCAACGAAGATACAACAAAGTTACAGAAAGGAAGAATAATCATATGATAAAGTTCGGCCCTCCAACTATAATTCAACCAAAAAAAATTCAATTCATTATGGTTGTGATAGCACTCAACTGAATCAGAGTTAAAAAAAAAGATAAGCTTCAGGTTGGCAAATCTCATCTCAAAAACTGAACAAATGTCTCTGAAATATGTTACCCTCAGAAAAATATGAGAAAATCTCAAACAGAACTGCTTCTCTAGAAAAATATATGACCGTCGTCCATTTCTCAGAAATCTGTGATGTTGATATAACAGCTATTATATCGAGTGAAATTTTCATATTCCAGTCCTCATGGGTACTATTTGTATAGAATAGATCATCAAAGGGTTGTTATCTCAAGCCATGGAATATATCCATTGGGTGGAAATGAGCTTGAAATATTTGTGGTCGAAAAGTCGAAGAGAAAAACAGCAAAAAAAACTCTCCACTTCTCTAGGTTCCGTATACTCAACCCCTTCAAGCCCATGTTGCCACATGTGGCAACAAGCTCAAATTGATCTATATCCCAGAGTGCCACTTGTGGCAACAAATGCCATATTTGAAATAAACGTTGGAATAATATCGTGGTTGAGTAGTATACCCTGGAATGGGATCCTTAGGTGGGCGAGATTACATTTGATTGGCTGATTCAAGGTCGAACGCATGTATAGTCCACATCCAAATTTTTGGCGTCTTCAGTATGAAATGTCATTTGCAACGGTGCAGTGCTGTAGTATTTGATAGTTTTTGGTGCGTTTTACGTGTTAGGATGTTTCATAGCATTAGTAACTGCTTTTTCTATTTCGATTGCATATCATTCACGTTGAAAGTATACTAATTTTTGAGATAGTCAGTTTGTTTTTTTTGCCACAAATTAAGGCCCCCATAGTAACGCAACTGGATGAAAATCAATAATTTCACTTTTAAGATAACTAGAAATACTTTCCTAATATAGTGCCACCATAATCAGCGGATTACAAGAAAAAGAAATAAACAATTTTTCACGTTATCTGGGATATAGGGAGCGACTGGGCATGAAGGGGTTAACGATATATTTCCGTTGCCCTACTCAGTCTCTCAGAGAAGAGATTTGTAACCCGTCATTCAGCATTCACCGTTGATGAAATAGTCTAGTTCCATATTCTGTTGGTGATCCTGATCAAACTCTTCGTGAAATTTCCAATAATCGTTGCAACATGTTCTTGTTCTGCCGAATATACTGAGGATAAGTCCAAATACTCCAGAAAAGTCTCCATTTGGAACCATTTGACAACAAATTATTCCTTTTTTTTTGCCGAATCACGAAAGAAGGAACTTCCATTCAAATGTAAAATTGTATTGAATTCAAATCTCATTCATTGAGGAGATGGGAATCGGGAGTATATTTCATTGCAATAAATCGATAGATGAAGCCAACATCACCGAAATAATTGATTTTATGTATTTGGAAAATACAAGTCTTGTAAGTGACCGCTATGAGCACGAGATCTGAACCGAACATGGTTGTGTGCTTGTTGGTGATGTCGAACATACTCGCTCCGAGCGATTATCTCCATACTCACTGGATGATCGATTCAAAGTATTCAGTGAGGAAAAAACGTTCAAAACATTATTTTTCATTCCATTGAGATATTTTTGGTAGCATTCATTCGTCTTTTGCTGAAATATTCGAAAGCCTGTTTGAACATGATGTGAATAAATCAGACGAAATTTTCACTTTTTCTCTCTCAAGACTGGTGTACTCACTAGTATATCTGAAAGACGATTGAAAAATGGGTTTTGGATATGTTCGAGAACGTCCAAGTACATTGGTGACCAGATTGTCACACAATGAAATACAGAATTGAATTTAAATATTCCAATAAGTTCCATACGTGAGTGACAACAATTTATTTTGGAATAAGCAAATGTGGTTATGAATTGTACCATATTCTGCTTTCCGTTTGCAGAAAAATCATCTGTCATTTCACAAGATGAAGAATTTTCCAAAAATTCCACGACCAAGTAAATGTAATTAGGGGGAGTTGAGACACATTGATGCTAGGGGTTCATCAATCCATATGCCTAATTCCGAAGTTAGTATGAAATAAATGATTTTTGTTCACATCAATGGATGGCTCCCTTAACTTGTATTTGCAGCTTGGCTGTGATAATTTTCATTCTGTGCTGTGAGCTTCAGTCGCTGGATGCAATGAGTAAACCTGAAAGTAATTTCAATAATAATATTTGTGTATTTCGTGTGAGTAGGTGAGTTGAATTTGGTTGTTTTTTGTGAATTTTTTGGTTCGAAATATTCAGGTGACACTCACGTGTCAGGTTAGCACAAGACGAATAACGACATTCACAATGTAAAACAGAATTAAATTGTATATAATTGAAAGATTGAAATTCCAGATATATCCAAGTTGGAAGAGATGAGATTTGAAATAAAACAAGTTCCTTTTCATAACAGAAGCAGAAGAAATGCAGAAGCAGGATCGTCAATCTGTTTTGGTCTGTGTTTCTCTGGTGACAATCAAACAGAGCAGATGTAAATTTTCTAACCCAACTTTCCAGACGTCTGTGTAGGGGAATGAAAGACCTGTTGGAATTTCATTTTATATTCCAACAAAGAATATTGTAGGCCAGTTTTTTCCCGATATGTTAGTCTTAAAAAAAATCCAGTCCGTTGTAATTCTACGAAGTGACTTCCTGCAGAATGTGTACGTTCATATATAAATCTTTTTTCGGTAATCTTCAACAAACTTCACGAAATTCAAAAAATATATCTTTTGGGTATAAATAGTCTCAAAATTTTCAGAAAATACATTAAATGGTACATACAACAATCCGATCGAGAAGAAATACCAAAAATAATTGAATCTGTTCCCCTCGGTTGAAGTTTCCCGCATTCAAACCTTTTCTTGTTTATCTTTTTTTCTCTCAAACTCTTCACATTTTGCTTTCCCACATTTCCATAATTTTACAAACTTACAAAGTATATTTTGCACATTCTTATATTATTCATATTTATATACTATTATACTTTTAAATCTACCGCAATTCTTGAATTTTTATGTGATATGGCACTAGGATTCTCTATTTAAGGAGAAACTACCGTTGTACTAGTTGTCAAATCTCACGTGCTGTACTGTTTCATCGAACACCAAATATCTACCATTATTGTAGTATAGTATAGTTTCTGTTTATTGCAATAAAAAACTTGGGTATATCCTTCCACAAAATTCTATTAGGTACACAGTAATATTTAAACTAAAGTTGACTCAGTTGTTCATATATATTCATGCAATGAATTATCAATATTATTTTTATTATTATTGTTATTATATTGAGGCTGGAGTTATGTTCATTTACTTCCAGATGGTGATCAAAGGAAGAATAATTATGTTTGTTGAGGTGTTCATTTATGCGGACATTCGAAGATCTACAGGTTCTACCAATCACAATAATTGAATTCATAAATACCACTTTTTGATAGTTTGTTACATTTGTGTTTTGTGTTGACCAACTATCCACTGAGGTTTTCATTAGACTAATGGGAAGGCAAGCACTGAAGATGACCTTCTAGGTCGAAAGCGCTCTGCGAAATATAAGTTATTTGCACAAAATACACAATAATTTTCATTCGTTATGCAACGTACACACAGCTCCACTTCCACTACAGTATGGAAGAAGAGCTGGAAAATATAAGAAGCTTTCCATAAAAATAATAGTTTAAAAAAACAAGAAAACACGCTCCTATAGACCAGACTAAAAAAATAGAAAATAAGAAAAAAAAATGTTAATTAAAAAAAAAAGCGTGGGGTGCATAGTATCGCCTCGGCCAACAATTAGGTACCTGTGATCTGAGACATTTCATACTTTACTGCCCTAGGTGTGTACTATATAATTATTATTGATACCATGAACCCCACGCTTTTTTTCAAATGAAATAATTTTTTTCTTAATTTCTATTTTTATAGTCTGGTTTTCTATAAAATCGTGTTTTTTAGTTTTTTTAAACTATTATTTATTTCCTACTTTTTAGTGTGGTTTATTCATAAAAGCGTGTTTTATTATTTTTTTTAAACTAATATATTCATTATTTTTTTGCAAATAAAAAAATGGAATAATCTCATCAAATCAGGTAGTCATAATCTCCGTCCCCAAAAACTCCCTTATACCAATTTTGAATAGAATCAGACCATAATCACAAAACTTGGCCGCCATTTTGAACCCGCCATCTTGAATTTTCCAATTTCCACAAAAGAATCATGATAATCGACCTCAAAAACCCCCACATATCAATTTTGAATAGAATCAGACCATAATCACAAAAGGCTGCCGCCATTTCAAAGCCGCCATTCCGATTTTTTCAATTTTTACAAAAGAATCATAATAATCGACCCCAAAAACTCCACATACCAATTTTGAGTAGAATCAGACCATAATCACAAAACTCGTCTACCATTTTGGTGCCGCCATTTCCAATTTTTCAATTTTGACAAAAGAATCATAATTTTCGACCACGAAAACATTCAGATACCAAATTTGAAGCGAATCGGATCATAATCACAAAACTTGTACGCCATATTGGAGCCACCTTTTGGTTCTTTTCTCACAAAAAAGTGTCCCAATACATTGTCACCGGAATTGTGTACACGTGCCAAATTTCGAATCATTCGGGAGTCTAGAAGTGGGTCAAAATCGCGCCCGAAGGAGTCGGTTACAAACAAACATACAAGTGAAGCCAATATGAAGCGTGTTAAAACGTAAAATATATGTAAACATTTATCGGAATGGTGTTATAGCTTTGACGTCAAAGATATTAAAGGTGAGTAGTTTTTCCTTGACAATTTCTACTCCTATTTGTCTCTGCTTATTGGTTATATCGTATAATAGATGATTCGCTTCGGTTCTACTTGTATTTTGTCATTTATTGTTTTACAAAATTTTGTACGGCTTTCGTTATCAAAATAATTTTTCATTTCCTCAAAGCTAGTTATTTTTCCTCTTGGCAACCCTCACTTCTTGTTTATTTTAACAGATATGAGGTTTTTGCTCACTTTCTGGGCCATTTTTTCGATTCTGAACTATTCCATGGATTTTATTCACAATTTACATTTCTATAGCTTATATAATTTATACAGAGTTTGTAAGTGTTCATATTTGACACTTTTCTGTTATAAATTTTTTTATATTTTATAATTTCAATCAAAATGTTTTTGAAATGTCACTGTTATGTTTCCTTCTGATTTGATTTTATCATACAGGATGTTCAAACTTAAATACCATTTTGTCTATTCGAGATCCAAAGTTTATTCATGAATGCAATTTGAATGTATTGTTTCCAACATACTTATGATAATAGAGAAACTCCAGTGCTGAACTTTTGAGACATGTACGTTGACTAGGAAACGGTTGAGGTTCCAGAACAGTGAAATGTATAGAAAAATTGCAAAACAAACATAGTAGGTATTTATGTGATATATTAGTATCATTATATCACTAACATTCTTTTTACATTGAACTTATCCCAACTAACATTATAGGAAAATTATACCAAGCAGTGGGGTAAAACGGCTTCAAGAAGTCCAAATTTACCCATTTCTGACCAAATATTTTACCTTCAAGTACTAACTAACTCCAAAGTTATAATTGGAGTTATAAAAACCATAATTGAGATCACCAAATCTCCTTCAAAAACCAAAAACTCAATAGGCGTAGTGCGTAGTATGAAATTACTTGTTATGGACTTCAAATATACCTTCACAGTCTCATGGGTTAATAGAGTTATTCACTAGGTTAAATTTTACCTAAAGGTAACCAGCAAAATGTGTTCAAAATACTTGGAACTCCCAGGAAAAACCTTCTGGTGAATATTTACCTAATTATTACCTCATGTGTGTTCATATAGTCAGGGAACTGACAAGTCAGTAAACAGGTCTACTATATACTCTTCATTACCTATTTTGGCACCAATTAAGTTAAAGGAGTTGCCTGGACCTTTCTTGACCTAGTTTATACCTACTACTCTACAATGAGGGCGAAATTACCACAATATTTGTCTAATCAGACTAAATGTCTACAACGAAGTCAAAGTTACCTGAAATGAAATCCTCAAAGTAACTTAGTCTATCATGAGATATCAAAGACCAAGTCGATTCAGATGAGGATGACATGATACAATTTACTTCCTTTAATTCTTTTATTGTGCCCTGAATTTTAGAAATCTATAAAATGCCGAGCAAAAATTTGAATAGAGTTAGTAAACCATACAGGTATACCACCAACTATTATCGATTAGCTGCCAGAATGAGAACAAATGAAAATATAATCCGAAACCATCCTATACTTTCCGATGTCCAGAGATCAGAGCCATCATCTTCCACTCAGTCATTCCACTCAGTCATCATCAACTGCAGAAATTAATGTAGAGTGTGAAATTGCTTCTATTGGTGATGATACCGGAGAAAAATATGGATCAGAAGACGATGAGTTCAATGGGAATAAGGCACAAAGCTTGGAAGATAACCTCTCATTGTTAGAGGAGCTCAGACATTGGGCCTTATCGCATGAAGTCTCCATACAAGCAGTTGGTGATCTACTAAAAATATTAATAATGCATGGAAAATCTGAATTACCAAAAGATGGTAGAACACTCTCCTTTTTGTGGTACATAAGAATATTCAACTATGGATTTTGCTCCACGTCTTTTTATGACGGCAACTATTTTAAAACACTCATCCATTATTGAAATAAAAACATGAAAGCGTTAACCTCAAACTTTGGTTAGGTCTCAGGTCATGTCGGTAAGAGATACTGAACAATGAATGGGCTGCGTTCAAGAAGCTTCGTCTGTCACCAGCGG
Source organism: Gonioctena quinquepunctata (assembly GCA_018342105.1). Classification (NCBI taxonomy): domain Eukaryota; kingdom Metazoa; phylum Arthropoda; class Insecta; order Coleoptera; family Chrysomelidae; genus Gonioctena; species Gonioctena quinquepunctata. The sequence continues at coordinate 77,801 of JAFIRS010002211.1, read as the reverse complement.
TAAACTACAGCCGCGACGTTTTCAATGATGCAGCGACAAAATGGAATTCAATGAAGTTCATCCTTATGAAGAAAATGGATGAAAAAATGGTATTGAATACGCAAAAATCAAATCAAATGGAAAATGTATTTTAACAAAAATAAGAGATTGATGTGTTGAAATGATGAGTTTCCATGGCTTCGAAAATTTCGAAACCAATCATTGTGGCTTCCGGAAAAGTCAAAATCAAGCAAATCATAATTGGTCGATTTTTTAATGGTATTTACAGTTGGCTGATAAATTGTATATTTCCGGGCACCGCATGCGGAACGCAAAAATGTCAAATCAAAATTATTCAGCCAATCACAACACACCATTTTATATTTAAAATGTTATGATTGGCTATTTCTCTTCGGAAAGAGATTCCCTCATTAGACCATAACATTGATCATGGTTTCTATTCTGGGGAAATGTGCACGGAAATATTAATATCGCGTACTATTATCAACATTACTGATGGATTTGATATTTAATTTCAGAATAACACTCATGAAAATGTTTTTTCTTACTTGTTTTTGCAAAGAACATAGAATAAGTAAAATATAAATTTATTATCCACGATTCGCAATCCATCCAGAGAACGAAACGTATGACATGGATGAAAAATCATCCAATAACATATATTGTATTTCATCACGTGACCACAATGTGAAAGGGTCTGAAATCCCAAGATAAGGAAAATTGACCTCAAAGTCAGGAATAAAGGTTACTTTTGACTTTGAACAAAGTCTGTGTGTTCTCATAGTCAAAATTTTAAGGAATTTCGACATATAGGTCCCATATGGAACCTACGCCATATTTTTCGGTTTGAACCGTTTCCGCCATTGTAAAAATAATACATAATTGTCTCCAATAGACCACATTTCAATGATTGGTAGTCAAAAAATAGGTGAATATGATATGTATACACATACTTCATCTATAAAATCAGTTTTTGAAGTGTTTGATGGAAAAAGTTGTGAAAGTAGACATAAATTGATGGTTTTTTTTCATACAAATTTAATAATTTGATGGGCCCACTTGTTTTAGACGAGTAAAAATCAACATTATCACAGAAAAGTTTGTATCGTAAATAAAATCACAACTAGTTGTGAATGCGGAACCATCACTCATTGCATTATCTGCTATACGTTTATTGACAGTTTTTTCTTCATACGCCATGTTTATGTCAACTTCAATGCTTTCACGAATAAGCATGTAGGTTAAGACACACAATATACAGTAAACTTTTATCATCTTCTTCTAACCTGCCATGGTTTGTTGTTTGTTTCATTACAGTGTTTATACCTGAAATAGGTAAAAATGACTAAATTTTTACCATCAGTCGACTAGTCTGGAGGCAATTTTACCCATTTGTGCCTTCAACTTATAGGGAAAAATGTCTTAATTTCCCAAATTTCGACTTCTGAATTACTTCAATTTTTTTCCCCATAATGGTAAATTCAAGGTAATTATAACGTGATAATTACCTTCGCCAATTAGGGCGCTGACCTATTCGAAGGTCGAAATGACGTAAACTTCACCTATAATGTTTGTTGGGATATTTCTCATCAAAACAATATATATATATATATATATATATATATATATATATATATATATATATATATATATATATATATATATATATATATATTTATATATATATATATATATATATATATATATATATATATTGATATGTAATACTAAGTTAACAAACCATTTTGTTATTATTTCGCCCCACACTTTGGGTGCCAATTGTTATGTAATGATAATTTGCAAATATGAATTGTTTTTATATAATGAAGATTGCTAATAATTTTTGCCATTCTTTGTGAGCCAAATTGATATGATATAGATAGATATTCTCACCCTGTATGTATATTTTGTATGATGTAATAATAATTGCTAGTGATCGTCACTGTTCTCTCGTCACGCTGCTGCCAATTGTTATCACTTTTCTCACCACGACTGAGCAACAGTTGGTACGCCTCTTACCTCAGATAGCCGGTTCAGGCGATAGAGCCACTAGTCACTGCTGTCTAATTTCAGTTTATTCAATGGTCATTGTTATGATTGTTGATCATTGTGAGAAAACAAACAACAAAGTATCAAAAAGCAATTATTTCCTTTATTCAGGAAGACTTAATTTTACCTGGCCTACGAGAAATAACTTATACTAATGTGAATCTACAAATATTCACGGATAATCATTAAAATCAAATCATGGATAGATAGACAGAACCTCACTTTTTCCTTGAGAGTGAATTTTTCTTTTATGGTTCAAAATAAAGTGAAATAAAGTTTTTCAGATGTGAGATACGTTATCTGTGATATTGTGCATGGACCGGATGTGCACTATTAAAGTTTTTATACCTGGCTGGAAATATCGGTGTTCAAGATATGCCCTGAAACTGGATCCCTTGTTACTCCAAGCTCTATCAGGAACTCCAATACCATAAATCAGGAACCATACATATGCAGAAATCAGCTTTGGACACTTGGATATGTTGTATAATTGAGGTAATATTGGTTTTTCTTCTTCTAATGTTGGAATTATTTCATTTTTCTTTCTCCAAAAATGTTGCGTGGCATTCCCTTGTGAATTTATTTTCGATCTCCTTTGTGGCTTTGTTTGTTGTCAACTAGATACCATTCTTTGTTCCTTCCCTCTGATTCGAATTTTTGAATTCGCGCACTAAATCTTTCTTTTCATTCTATACTTTTTATTTAGGCGTTGTTTTGTTTCCTCTTATATTTTCTCTGATTGATATTTTTTTCTTTATGTTTGTTTTCCATTTTATTTTATTCAAATATTTCTGAAATCATACCTAGCAATCAAATAATTTTTTTAACTTTTCTCCAATTTTTTATTCCTTAACTTGCCTATTAAATTTGTTAACCGACAATTTATTATTCCCTAAATTTCCATTTTTATGATTTGTCTCTCCTTCTATGGAATCTTGGTTGTTTTATAACTGCAAGCCTATATTTTATTTCACAAATTTTCAATAGAAATTTCATGTTAATTTTATCAACTATTTTCTTTTTTATAGATCCAAACTTTTTTCGTTTTTGATCATCATATTCATTCAACTTCTTTTCTATTTTTATATTGGACATTTTACTATACATTATTATTATTATTTCAAACTTTGTATTACTTTCTTTCAACTCAAAATTTTTGTTAGCCACGTTCATGTCATTTATTTTGATTATAATTATTTCATCATTTTTGTCACCTTTTTGTAACTCAAAATTCATTTTTGCCATGTTCCTGTCATATATTTTCATTTTTGTTACTTTATTATTTATTTTACCCTTTTGCAGCAAAACTTTTTCAATATTCACATTCATATTATCTATAAACTCATTATTTTTGTGATCAAGATTCATTTTTATATTTTGTATTCGTTTATCTACTTTTCCAATGAATTATTGCCATCATCTGTTTTTTGTATTCCATAACAATCATTGATGATTCTACTCTCTACATTATTGTCTATTCTGCTTAATTCTAATAATTTTATATTTTCCACATTTTTTTTGTTTCACTCTCTACATTTATTATTTTTAAATAAGTATTTTTAATCTTTCTTGTTTACTATTCATATATAATTTCATGTCTTGCCTTTCTACATGATTATTGATATTGGATACTTCTTGTGTTATTGCCACATGAAATTCCTCATTGTTTTGTCCTATTTTAGTTTCTAACTGTTTGTGCATTTCTAAAAAATCTTCTTTATTTTGTACAGATTTAGTTTGTATTTTATTTTCCATCCTTTCCATATTTTCTTTTATATCTTTTATATTTTCTTTCACATTTTCTCTCAATTCCTCTTCCTTTTCTTTCAACTCTTTTATTTCATTTTTTAAACTTTCTTTCATTTCATTTTTCATATTTCCCATTTTTTCTTCCATTCTTTCCTCCATTCTTCCCATACTCACTCTCATTCCATCATTCATTCTTTCTATTTGCTCTTTCATTTCTTTTTTCATATTTCCTGAATTTTCTTTCATTTCTTTTATATCGTTTTTCATACTTTCCATATTTTCATTCATTTTTTCTTCCATTCTTGCTGAATTTTCTTTCATATCATTTTTCAAATCATTTCTCATACTTGCTGTTTTTTAATTTTCCTTTTTCTTCCTTTTGTTGAATTTTTTTTCATTTCTTTTATTTCATCTTTTATACTTCCCATATTTTCATTCATTCTTACTGAATTTTCATTATTCATTTTTCCATTTTTTCTAACAAAATTTCAAAAATTTTATTACTCTCCATTCCTGTACTTTCACTTTCTATTTCTCTCTCTCACATTACTACTCTCTCCTTGTTCCTGATCACCTCTCTCTCTACCTTCTGCACCTTCTTCCAAACCAACTTTCTTACCATCTCTCAAATCCATTTAGCCATACACGTTGAAATACCAATTGCTAATGTTCAACCAGTGTTATTAAAAAATACTATTTTTCCTTTACTTGCCCTTACGTTGCGATAAATATTAAGAAATAATATATTTCCCTTACTTGCCTTGAAATGCTATATTGCCCTTACTCTGCCTTTTCCGCTGTGATAAATATTATGAAATGATATATTGCCTTTACTTTGCCACTACGTTGCGATAAATATTAAGAAATGATATATTGCCCTTACTTTGCCTTTTTCCCCCAGATAAATATTATGAACTGGTATTGCCTTCACTTGCCTTTTCCGCCCCACGTTTTGTGCGCCATTTGATATGTAATACTAAGTTAACAAAATATTTTGTTATTATTAAGCTCCACACTTTGGGTGCCAATTGTTATGTAATGATAATTTGCAAATATGAATTGTTTTTATATAATGAAGATTGCAAATAATTTTTGCTATTCTTTGTGAGTCAAATTGATATGATATAGATATATATTCTCACCCTGTATGTATATTTTGTATGATGCAATAATAATTGCTAGCGAACGTCACTGTTCTCTGGTCACGCTGCTGCCAATTGTAATCACTTTTCTCACCACGGCTAAGCAACAGTTGGTACGTCTCTTACCACAGATGGCCGGTTCAGGCAATAGAACCACTAGCCACTGCTGTCTAATTTCAGTTTATTCAATGGTCATTGTTATGATTGTTGATCATTGTGAGAAAACAAAAAACAAAGTATCAAAAAGCAATTATTTCCTTCATTCAGGAAGACTTAATTTTACCTGGCCTACGAGAAATAACTTATACTAATGTGAATCAACAAATATTCACGGATAATCATTAAAATCAAATCATGGATAGATAGACAGAACCTCACTTTTTCCTTGAGAGTGAATTTTTCTTTTGTGTTTCAAAATAAAGTGAAATAAAGTTCTTGAGATGTGAGATACATTATTTGTGATATTGTTCATGGACCGGATGTGCACTATTGAAGTTTTTGTACCTGGCTGGAAATGTCGGTGTTCAAGATATGCCCTGAAACTGGATCCCTTGTCACTCCAAGCTCTATCAGGAACTCCAATACCATAAATCAGGAACCATACATATGCAGAAATCGGCTTTGGACACTTGGATATGTTGTATAATTAAGGTAATATTGGTTTTTTCCTTCTAATGTTGGAATTATTTCATTTTTCTTTCTCCCAAAATGTTGCGTGGCATTCCCTTGTAAATTTATTTTCGATCTCCTATGTGGCTTTGTTTGTTGTCACCTAGATACCATTCTTTGTTCCTTCCCTCTGATTCGAATTTTTGAATTCGCGCACTAAATTGTCACATTTTCACTGTTTATGGTTATTTGTCATAACTTATAATTAAAACAATTTTTCCATTCTTATTAACTATGTACAAATTTCAATAATAATTGCCTCTGACACTTTCCCGCTCTTATTCTCTTACAATTTCAAATTCTACATGTGATAATCTGTTCCCTGATTGGCTATTGTCATCAGGAAGTTTGCTGTTCTACCATTGGCTACTTTTAGTTAGCTACGATTTCATATACTGTATGTTTCAAATTTATAAATTTGTAGATCACATTTTATTCAGGAAAATTTTGTAAATCTAGACTTTTTGTTGTCTTTTGAAGAATAATGGGTTGTAATCATTCTGACAGTGTATGAAATTGATTGTGTTATATAATTTGGACATTTTTATCTATTCATATCATACATAGGCTTATAAAGGAAATATAACTTCTAAAATTATGTAAAAACAATCTCTTGAAAATAATAGCTATTTATTAATTATTCTTTTTATGGGTTTTTTTTCTTTTTAAAACTTATAACTGGCATAAAATATATATATATATATATATATATTATATATTATATATATATATATATATATATATATGGTTGGTCAAAAAAATAAATTTTATATTTCCTGCAATATCTTTGGAGCAATTGATTCTGATTCTCATAACGAAAATTGGTCTGATGTCCTGTTAGAATTGCCCAACAGTCCCAAATATTACTTTTACAAGATATATGAGAATATATTATATAAAAAAAAATTGTAAAATTGTTTTTAACCGCTTTCTTAGTTGTTTGACCAACCTTCAGAAGTTAATGAAAAATTGTACGAGTTAAGATCACGGGGACCTTACCTTTGATAGTGGGATCCGAAACCACTCTTGGGACCTTGAAAAAATTTTTCACCAGCTGCGGGAATCGAACCCGCGCCAGGTGGAAACAGTTGACACAAGACCGACGCTCGTGCCACTGAGCCACAGGCCCCGTATCGCAATGAACATTTATTATTTGAGTTGTATTGAATATGTTTCAGTCGAGAAATAGCAAAATAGCTACTGCTTAACTCTTCACAAATAGCGTTTATATTTGTTTCCCAACTTCTATTACTATCTACAAAACTATTGGCAACCTATAGGTCCCTTGATAAAGCTTCATGAGCTGCACAACTTCATTCGAGCAGTTTATATCTAATAGGTACACACATACGGAAAATCGTCAAAATCTGATTCTTTTTCTATTTGAGAATCTTCCATCCGTAATAATTAGCTTTTTTTGTCAGGTCAGAACGTCTTTGGATTTCCCTCTTATTCAAAGCTGAAATAGGTATATTTATAATTATAAGTTATTATTTTTCGAATTGAACTTCGCATAATCAACCTCTTTACCACACTCACTCACTTCACACCTTTAGGCGCATTTCGATAACTAAGTTATCTTCATCAGTAAATAAACTACACTAAATGAATTGGTAGATGTTATTACAATTTATACTTGGTGTTTCTAATTGAGTTAATTTGTACTGTTCCTCAAATCTCTAATGATATCCTGATGTTTCCATGGAGATTAATTGTAAATAAGGTTGAATATATCGGACCATTATCGTCATTGAGATTTTTTTTGTGGATAACTATACTCTCCAGGCATGTCCTCGACCCATTTGATCTAAATATGAATTATACCAGTTAGAAACACCAGGTAGGTTTATATTGTTTTATTATCCTGCAATTTATTCAGTGTAGTTTACTTACTGATGATGATAACTTAGTTATAGAAATGCTCATATAGGTATGAAGTGAGTAAATGTGCTGAAGGTTTCACTTGTGAGATTTTTGATTATGTGTGACCACAGCGTCTAGCCAATCTTGATTTTCGAATTAAAATTGAGATTGGAACCCAAGTAAGTACTGGATATGTTCTTTTGATTAATACCCAAGTTTTTTTTTGTACTTTCAACTTCTTGATATCTCAATGAAATTATATAGTTGAATCGAACCGAATGAAAACCAGTTTCTACTTCTTCAAATTTTGATCGTAAAGTTTAAGATATACAGTGCGTTTATGAAGTGTCGAAACTCTCCATTATCCTAAGAGTTGATCATTTCCAAAGGTAAAGCTTGAACAGGTCCATTTTGTATTTCAGTTTTTCACCTCAAAACAGAATATCTCACCACCCTAGAAGATATGACGTCATCGAAAATGTTTTTTAATTGACAGGGTATATTTTTATATCTACAATTAAAATCCTATATTTTTCAACCATATCACATACGACATATGTAACCAGTGTTCATATTTCTTAACATTTTTTTCATTATTTTTTCTGCAATGAAAATATGAGAATCACTCAATAGTTAGTACGAGTATATTGCCAAACTTAAGTAGGCTATGAAAACATCTGAAAGCCCTCAGCAAATCAAACCAAAAAGTTCTCAGTATTGAATTGATTTGTTGTGTAGCATAACAATTTATGAGTCTCCAATAATACCTATCTGAAAAATATTATCCTAAAAAAAATTATTCGAAATTACGATGGTGCTATCAGAAAAACTGTGAATGATAGTTTTGATGATGTTGGGTTACGGCTATCGTAAAAGAAGTATGGCTGATGTATCTTCAATGAAAAATATCCTGATCGAGAACCAATAAGCAAATCGACGGTTAGCAAAATATTACAGAAATTTAATGACATTGGCAATGTTAGGGATGAGCCTCAGACTGGCAGGCCTTCCGTTGTCAAAGACACTCAATTGAATGTATTATTTGGAATTGAGGAAAAGCCTCATTGTTCCATCAAAACTTTATCTCACAACAATGAGATCTGTCATGTTGCTGTGCTGAAAATTCTGGGTAAAGCCAAATTACATCCATATAAACTTAAACTTATAAATGAAATTAATGAAGACGACTTCGATAGACGCATGGATTTTCATGAAATTATACAAGAAGTATGTGATCAAAATAAAAGCTTTGAATTTAATGTCTGTTTTTCTGACGAATCAACTTTTTGTATGAACGGTACCGTGAATACGCAAAATTGTCGATATTGGGCAACAGAAAATCCCAATTGGGCGATGGAAGCTTATACATACCCATGAAGTAACTGTGTGGGCAGGGATTCTCAGGAATACCATTGCGGGACCACAGTTTTTCACAGTACTGTAAGTTAGAGATTGGAGATTTCCTCAATAAAACATTTCCCAATCGCTGGATTGGACGACGCGGTCAGATTGGATGGCCTACTAGCTCTCCAGATTTGACTCCTTTGGACTTTTTTCTCAGGGGTTGATTGAAAAGTGAAGTGTACATGAATCGACCTATCAATTTGGAAGACCTTGAAGAGAGAATTAAAACTGAAATTCAACGAATTACACCAGATATGTTGTCAAAGGTAACCCAAGAATTCATCAGACGTCTTGGATATTATCAACTAACCCAAGAAGCTCAGTTCAAGCTTTTGTTGTGAATTTGTTATTTGTTTATATTATATATTTTTCCATCGTACTGTGGGCTAGAGATCAGATATTTTCTCAATAAAACCTTTCCCAATCGCTGGATTGGACGACGCGGTCAGATTGAATGACCTGCTAGCTCCTTAGATTTGATTCATTTGGACTTTTCTCTCTGGGGTTACATGGAAAGTGGAGTGTACTTGAATCGACCTTCCAATTTAAAAGATCTTGAAAAAAGAATTCGAACTGAAATTCAACGAATTACACCAGAGATGTTGTCAAATGTAACCCAAAAATTCATCTGACGTCTTGGATATTGTCAACTTACCCAAGGAGCTCAGTCCGAGCATTTTCTGCGTATTTGTTATTCGTTTGTTTTCACTACTAACTTGAGATATTTCCGTAAAATAAATAATTAAATGAATGTTAAGAAATATGAACACTGGTTTCCTTCATACTCACTATAATGTAACTTTAAGTGTTACATATGAGCTCTTAATTTTTGATATAAAAATATACCCTTTTAGTTTAGAAAAAATGTCGATGACGTCATATCTTGTAAGGTGGTAGGGGAAAAAATCTATTTGAAAAAAAATTTTCAACTCGTAAGATATTGGAGCGTTTCCAAACTTTATGAACGCACTGTATACAAAAATAGAAATGATATATGTGTTGTCCAATAGATAAATGTCCCAGTTTTTCGACAACATGTTTTGTTAGCCTAACTCACGGAAATTTCAGAATCAATTAAGAAATTCTGATATCAGCTTTTCCGACTGGTCGCACCTTCGAGTATTCATTGTTATATTATGATTGTAATGTTACTCTCTATCATCATTTACTGTGATCAATGAGATTTAAAAGTGATGCAGTTCGAGAAAACTTGAACTATCCACGGGTAGGTTAGCCTTCGTGGATCTACTCTATATTTATTCATATCTGTGAAGATTCCCTAATGAATTATGCTTTGTGTTGATTCCACATATAAGTATTCTGTTGACTGGTGATGAAACCTTATGAAATACATTAACATGAAGTAATCATCGAAATTTTGAAACCAAATGGAAAATGCATATTATCATCTAGTTGATGAATTAATAATTATTCAATCAACTAGTGTATTAATGGGGGCAATTATTGATCGAGATATTTTAACACTAGAGCACAGCGAGCGCGTTGATGTTCGAGATCAATAATTGCCATTTCAATATACGACTTGATTACAAAAAATTTCTGTAGACCCCGTTCCTGTGATCAACGTGAAATTTTAGTTATCCATTTCTTCCAACTAGGAGGGAACTTACAACATTCGGATGTCAAAATACATAATTTTGACAGCGCAAAAGAAATATGATTTGACATTTGAATAATATTTGAATTCGTGCATATTTAGTTGCCTTTACCACAATTATACATTAATTGACCAAATCAACTATTTACAGGTTGATAATGGTTCATTTTGGTTTATGTTAGGATGCATATATCACAATTAGGCATTGAAAAAAAATTTGAAGGTTAATGGAGGTCATCAACGATCGATTCCGTGTGAGTTGAACAGACCCGTTGATACGAGGTCGCCAGAAAAATAAATAATACATCCTAGGGAAAATCTTCTGCTTCTAGGCAAGCCACTCTTTGTACTTCATCTAGTTCATTTCTGGACTTGCTTCTTGTGGTGTCGGTCTTCCCCTAGGGAGAATAATGAGCTTGTTAAATTTCAATTTATTGCCATATGTGAAAGTAGATGATCGTTGCAATATTTTATTCTCGTACATACAGATATAACTGGAATGTGTGGTGGTGGAAGCTTTCATCGGGAGATGGCCGGTTGATATGCCTAGAAAATACATCATTTCCGGTGGGTTTCGATGATTTTCTGAATAAATCTCGTAACACGCACAGTTTTCTAGATATTAACGTTTCTTAAAAAAATGGAAAATGTCATTAAAAACAAAGAAATATCTGGAGATATACCGGATTCATTGTATTCTATAGACAGTACATGGTTTCCAGAGTTCCGAGGGTATGAGATCCAAACTCAACGAGTGAATTGGATTCACGAATTGAAAAAAAAAACAATATTTCATCACTTCCAGTTTTACCGAGAATTTAAAATAGAACACCCTTCATATTTTGACTTTTTTGATTCCTAGGAACGATTCTGAGTGAGATCACATAGTTTTGACATATTTTTTCAAATATATTTGATTTTTCAGAAGCATTTTTATTTTTGCATCTTGAATGCGTTGCACCCATTTCAACCAATCTGATATGGACATGAATGTTTTTCGTCTAGTTGAGTACCTATGACGGTATGATATTCCTAAAACCACTATTTATATGATTCTCTCATGTTTCAGACACCCAATACGTGGATTCGAATTCTCACGATTACTCCATTGATAATTTCGAATGAAAAATTCGATGTATAACATTTTCGATACACTAATTATTCGTCGAAAAATCATGATGGAATTAAGGTATATCGCTCATCAATTATACTGTGGAAACAAAACTGAACGAAACTAGTTTCAAAACTTCAATTTCACTACCAAAACGAAAGGTATGATAATTTTGAGAATGAATTCATATAAAACAAACATTGTGAAGGCACCTTCACTCGGAACTGAAATAAACTTTGAAATTCTTGATGAAATGCTCTGTATAAATATATATTTTTCGTTCCGGCAAACATCTCCAAGTAAGTCTACTCAGTTTCGGATACGAATAGTGCTCACACAATTTTTTGGGTTTATTCCCATACTCAGCACAGAACTCTCATTGTTTGGTAAAAATTTCGAAAATCAAAAGTTTGCTATGGAAACAAAAATAACGACAGGTAAGGAATTAGTATTTATCAATAACCTAATGAGTTCGTACTGTCATTGAATTCTTCAACAAACATGTGGACAAGAGATGAGAAAGTGGACATGCTAGTAAATTGAGGCGAATGCAAAAAAACATCGACTAACGCAGTAACTTTGTATGCTGAAAGGTATCCATGTTTTCAATATTTCTCCGTTCTGGAGAAATAACCCAGACTTTTTCCTTCAATATTGTTTACCGACGAGTCAAGATTCATGAACAATGGAATTTTCAACAGACAAAACTTCAGGTATTGGGTGCAACAAAATCAGCATCTAATGAAAGAAAGTACTTTTCACGGAAGATTCGGAGTATACGTACGGAGTAATATAATAAAAAGTGAAATATTTGGACCAATTCTATTACAAGTACAGTTGACAGGGGAATGTGGAATCATCGGCGACTGAAAGATAAACTTAAGTCACTATCTTCCATCGTTCAAAATAACCTCTTGTGGGGTATTCTTGTATTCAGAATGACATTTCAGACATGTCAATGAACTTACCAATTGCTGTTTCTGAAGTGATGTTTTCTTAACGAGATGGGGCTCCGCCTCATAATACCATCCAAATCATGGAGTATTCTTTGAACCGGTTTGATTAACGGATGAAACTGTACGTTGGCCTGCCCGATCACCTGATCTCAATATTTAAGACTTTTTGTGTGATGGTATGTGGGAGAATGAGTGAATTATACACTGCCTCAAATACTTGAAATTTTACAAAATCATTCGTGAAGTGTCCATAAATCCCGCTATGTTGCGAAATGTGATGCGAAATACAATTGATAGAGCCAGAAAATGTCGAAAAGTTGGCAAAATGCACTTTAACGTTTACTTCCGTTGAAGTAATCCTGGTATCAGGTTTTTTTTCATTGGAATAGATTACTTGATGAGCGATGTACCCCTATTTCCTCATAATTTTTCGATAAATAATTACTGTATTAGTATTGTTAACCATTCGATTTTCGAGTCGAAACCATCAATGGATTCTGAGAAATTCTGTGAACGAAAAATTCTTTTTTTTTTACAATCAGTTGTTTTGGAATTATCGAACCGCCATGGGTACTAAACTAGGCAGAAAGAGCTGTCAAATAATATTTTTCAATCATCATTCATGTCTATGAGAGTGATTGAAGTGGGTCCAATGCACTTCAGATGCAAGAAAAAAATGTTTCTAAAATATGAAATGTACCAATTATTCGTCTAAAAACAATGTTATCGTACTCTGAATTGTCCCTAGATCCCAACAAAATTTAATATATGCAAGGTTTTCTAGTTGAAATCCCCAATTTTGAGTAATTTCCGATGACAACGTTAGTAAAGGGAGAGTATGAAATATGAAAAAACAATTCTTGAATTCCACATCCCACCCAAGTTTGTCCTTCCTAGAATCCAAAGAAATTCAAATATGCAAGGTGTTCTATTTGAAATTCCCAAGTTAGTGTCGTGGCCGATGAAATCGAGAGTGAAGAGTGAATATGAAATATAAAAAAAAACAATTATTGAATCCAACATCCCTGCCAAGGTTGGATCTCATACCCTCGGAACTCTGGAAACTATGAGTTGTCGAAAGAATACGTTAACACTCGGTATACAAAAATGTAAATGAAATGGAATATGACCTTATACGGCAGAGTTTGAGGAAGAGAACGCCACTGATTTGATTTGAGTTTTCCGAAATTGAGATATGGAATTGAATCTAGACGCAATATTGCGTAAAAAATTGAGATTGGAACCCAAGTAAGTACTGGATATGTTCTTTTGATTAATAGCCAAGTTTTTTTTTGTACTTTCAACTTCTTGATATCTCAATGAAATTATATTGTTGAATCGAACCGAATGGAAACCAGTTTCTACTTCTTCAAATTTTGATCGTAAAGTTTAAGATATACAGTGCGTTTATGAAGTGTCGAAACTCTCCATTATCCTAAGAGTTGATCATTTCCAAAGGTAAAGCTTGAACAGGTCCATTTTGTATTTCAGTTTTTCACCTCAAAACAGAATATCTCACCACCCTAGAAGATATGACGTCATCGAAAATATTTTTTAATTGACAGGGTATATTTTTATATCTACAATTAAAATCCTATATTTTTCAACCATATCACATACGACATATGTAACCAGTGTTCATATTTCTTAACATTTTTTTCATTATTTTTTCTGCAATGAAAATATGAGAATCACTCAATAGTTAGTACGAGTATATTGCCAAACTTAAGTAGGCTATGAAAACATCTGAAAGCCCTCAGCAAATCAAACCAAAAAGTTCTCAGTATTGAATTGATTTGTTGTGTAGCATAACAATTTATGAGTCTCCAATAATACCTATCTGAAAAATATTATCCTAAAAAAAATTATTCGAAATTACGATGGTGCTATCAGAAAAACTGTGAATGATAGTTTTGATGATGTTGGGTTACGGCGATCGTAAAAGAAGTATGGCTGAAGTATCTTCAATGAAAAATATCCTGATCGAGAACCAATAAGCAAATCGACGGTTAGCAAAATATTACAGAAATTTAATGACATTGGCAATGTTAGGGATGAGCCTCAGACTGGCAGGCCTTCCGTTGTCAAAGACACTCAATTGAATGTATTATTTGGAATTGAGGAAAAGCCTCATTGTTCCATCAAAACTTTATCTCACAACAATGAGATCTGTCATGTTGCTGTGCTGAAAATTCTGGGTAAAGCCAAATTACATCCATATAAACTTAAACTTATAAATGAAATTAATGAAGACGACTTCGATAGACGCATGGATTTTCATGAAATTATACAAGAAGTATGTGATCAAAATAAAAGCTTTGAATTTAATGTCTGTTTTTCTGACGAATCAACTTTTTGTATGAACGGTACCGTGAATACGCAAAATTGTCGATATTGGGCAACAGAAAATCCCAATTGGGCGATGGAAGCTTATACATACTCATGAAGTAACTGTGTGGGCAGGGATTCTCAGGAATACCATTGCGGGACCACAGTTTTTCACAGTACTGTAAGTTAGAGATTGGAGATTTCCTCAATAAAACATTTCCCAATCGCTGGATTGGACGACGCGGTCAGATTGGATGGCCTACTAGCTCTCCAGATTTGACTCCTTTGGACTTTTTTCTCAGGGGTTGATTGAAAAGTGAAGTGTACATGAATCGACCTATCAATTTGGAAGACCTTGAAGAGAGAATTAAAACTGAAATTCAACGAATTACACCAGATATGTTGTCAAAGGTAACCCAAGAATTCATCAGACGTCTTGGATATCATCAATTAACCCAAGAAGCTCAGTTCAAGCCTTTGTTGTGAATTTGTTATTTGTTTATATTATATATTTTTCCATCGTACTGTGGGCTAGAGATCAGATATTTTCTCAATAAAACCTTTCCCAATCGCTAGATTGGACGACGCGGTCAGATTGAATGACCTGCTAGCTCCTTAGATTTGATTCATTTGGACTTTTCTCTCTGGGGTTACATGGAAAGTAGAGTGTACTTGAATCGACCTTCCAATTTAAAAGATCTTGAAAAAAGAATTCGAACTGAAATTCAACGAATTACACCAGAGATGTTGTCAAATGTAACCCAAAAATTCATCTGACGTCTTGGATATTGTCAACTTACCCAAGGAGCTCAGTCCGAGCATTTTCTGCGTATTTGTTATTCGTTTGTTTTCACTACTAACTTGAGATATTTCCGTAAAATAAATAATTAAATGAATGTTAAGAAATATGAACACTGGTTTCCTTCATACTCACTATAATGTAACTTTAAGTGTTACATATGAGCTCTTAATTTTTGATATAAAAATATACCCTTTCAGTTTAGAAAAAATGTCGATGACGTCATATCTTGTAAGGTGGTAGGGGAAAAAATCTATTTGAAAAAAAATTATCAACTCGTAAGATATTGGAGCGTTTCCACACTTTATGAACGCACTGTATACAAAAATAGAAATGATATATGTGTTGTCCAATAGATAAATGTCCCAGTTTTTCGACAACATGTTTTGTTAGCCTAACTCACGGAAATTTCAGAATCAATTAAGAAATTCTGATATCAGCTTTTCCGACTGGTCGCACCTTCGAGTATTCATTGTTATATTATGATTGTAATGTTACTCTCTATCATCATTTACTGTGATCAATGAGATTTAAAAGTGATGCAGTTCGAGAAAACTTGAACTATCCACGGGTAGGTTAGCCTTCGTGGATCTACTCTATATTTATTCATATCTGTGAAGATTCCCTAATGAATTATGCTTTGTGTTGATTCCACATATAAGTATTCTGTTGACTGGTGATGAAACCTTATGAAATACATTAACATGAAGTAATCATCGAAATTTTGAAACCAAATGGAAAATGCATATTATCATCTAGTAGATGAATTAATAATTATTCAATCAACTAGTGTATTAATGGGGGCGATTATTGATCGAGATATTTTAACACTAGAGCACAGCGAGCGCGTTGATGTTCGAGATCAATAATTGCCATTTCAATATACGACTTGATTACAAAAAATTTCTGTAGACCCCGTTCCTGTGATCAACGTGAAATTTTAGGTATCCATTTCTTCCAACTAGGAGGGAACTTACAACATTCGGATGTCAAAATACATAATTTTGACAGCGCAAAAGAAATATGATTTGACATTTGAATAATATTTGAATTCGTGCATGTTTAGTTGCCTATACCACAATTATACATTAATTGACCAAATCAACTATTTACAGGTTGATAATGGTTCATTTTGGTTTATGTTTGGATGCATATATCACAATTAGGCATTGAAAAAAAAATTGAAGGTTAATGGAGGTCATCAACGATCGATTCCGTGTGAGTTAAATAGACCCGTTGATACGAGGTCGCCAGAAAAATAAATAATACATCCTAGGGAAAATCTTCTGCTTCTAGGCAAGCCACTCTTTGTACTTCATCTAGTTCATTTCTGGACTTGCTTCTTGTGGTGTCGGTCCTCCCCTAGGGAGAATAATGAGCTTGTTAAATTCCAATTTATTGCCATATGTGAAAGTAGATGATCGTTGCAATATTTTATTCTCGTACATACAGTTATAACTGGAATGTGTGGTGGTGGAAGCTTTCATCGAGAGATGGCCGGTTGATATGCCTAGAAAATACATCATTTCCGGTGGGTTTCGATGATTTTCTGAATGAATCTCGTAACACGCACAGTTTTCTAGATATTAACGTTTCTTAAAAAAAATTGAAAATGTCATTAAAAACAAAGGAATATCTGGAGATATACCGGATTCATTGTATTCTATAGACAGTACATGGTTTCCAGAGTTCCGAGGGTATGAGATCCAAACTCAACGAGTGAATTGGATTCACGAATTGAAAAAAAAAACAATATTTCATCACTTCCAGTTTTACCGAGAATTTAAAATAGAACACCCTTCATATTTTGACTTTTTTGATTCCTAGGAACGATTCTGAGTGAGATCACATAGTTTTGACATATTTTTTCAAATATATTTGATTTTTCAGAAGCATTTTTATTTTTGCATCTTAAATGCGTTGCACCCATTTCAACCAATCTGATATGGACATGAATGTTTTTCGTCTAGTTGAGTACCTATGACGGTATGATATTCCTAAAACCACTATTTATATGATTCTCTCATGTTTCAGACACCCAATACGTGGATTCGAATTCTCACGATTACTCCATTGATAATTTCGAATGAAAAATTCGATGTATAACATTTTCGATACACTAATTATTCGTCGAAAAATCATGATGGAATTAAGGTATATCGCTCATCAATTATACTGTGGAAACAAAACTGAACGAAACTAGTTTCAAAACTTCAATTTTACTACCAAAACGAAAGGTATGATAATTTTGCGAATGAATTCATATAAAACAAACATTGCGAAGGCACCTTCACTCGGAACTGAAATAAACTTTGAAATTCTTGATGAAATGCTCTGTATAAATATTAATTTTTCGTTCCGGCAAACATCTCCAAGTAAGTCTACTCAGTTTCGGATACGAATAGTGCTCACACAATTTTTCGGGTTTATTCCCATACTCAGCACAGAACTCTCATTGTTTGGTAAAAATTTCGAAAATCAAAAGTCTGCTATGGAAACAAAAATAACGACAAGTAAGGAATTAGTATTTATCAATAACCTAATGAGTTCGTATACCTACTGTCATTGAATTCTTCAACAAGCATGTGGACAAGAGATGAAAAGTGGACATGCTAGTAAATTGAGGCGAATGCAAAAAGACATCGACGAACGCGGGAACTTTGTATGTTGAAAGGTATCCATGTTTCCAATATTTCTCCGTTGTGGAAAAATAACTCGGACTTTTTCTTTCAATATTGTTTTCCAACGAGTCAAGTTTCATGAACAATGGAAGTTTCAACAGACAAAACTTCAGGTATTGGGTGCAACAAAATCAGCATCCAATAAAGGAAAGTACATTTCACGGAAGATTCGTAGTAAACGTATGGAGTGATATAATCGGAAGTGAAATATTTGGACCAATTCTATTACAAGTACAGTTGACAGGGGAATGTGGAATCATCGGCGACTGAAAGATAAACTTCAAGTCACTATCTTCCATCGTTCAAAATAACCTCTTGTGGGATATTCTTGTATTCAGAATGATATTTAAGACATGTCAATGGACCTACCAATCGCTGTTTCTGAAGTGATGTATTCTTAACGAGATGGGGCTCCGCCTCATAATACCATCCAAATCATGAAGTATTCTCTGAACCGGTTTGATTAACGGATGAAACTGTACGTTGGCCTGCTCGATCACCTGCTCTCAATATTTGAGACTGTTTTGTGTGATGGTATGTGGAAGAATGAGTGTATTATACATTGCCTCAAATACTTGAAATTTTACAAAATCGCATTCGTGAAATGTTTGCTACCATAAATCCCGCTATGTTGCGAAATGTGATGCCAAATACAATTGATAGAGCCAGAAAATGTCAAGAAGTTGGCAAAATGCACTTCAACGTTTACTTCCGTTCAAGTAATCCTGGTATCAGATTTTTTTTCATTGGGGTAGATTACTTGATGAGCTATGTACACCTATTTCCACATAATTTTTCGATAAATAAATAATCACTGTATTAGTATTGTTAACCATTCGATTTTCGAGTCGAAACCATCAATGGATTCTGAGAAATATCTGTGAACGAAAAATTCTTTTTTTTTTTACAATCAGTTGTTTTGGAATTATCGAACCGCCATGGGTACTAAACTAGGCAGAAAAAGCTGTCAAATAATATTTTTCAATCATCATTCATGTCTATGAGAGTGATTGAAGTGGGTCCAATGCACTTCAGATGCAAGAAAAAAATGTTTCTAAAATATGAAATGTACCAATTAATCGTCTAAAAACAATGTTATCGTACTCTGAATTGTCCCTAGATCCCAACAAAATTTAATATATGCAAGGTTTTCTAGTTGAAATCCCCAATTTTGAGTAATTTCCGATGACAACGTAAGTAAAAGGAGAGTATGAAATATGAAAAAACAATTCTTGAATTCAACATCCCACCCAAGTTTGTCCTTCCTAGAATCCAAGAAATTCAAATATGCAAGGTGTTCTATTTGAAATTCCCAAGTTAGTGTCGTGGCCGATGAAATCGAGAGTGAAGAGTGAATATGAAATATAAAAAAAAAACAATTATTGAATCCAACATCCCTGCCAAGGTTGGATCTCATACCCTCGGAACTCTGGAAACTATGAGTTGTCGAAAGAATACGTCAACACTCGGTATACAAAAATGTAAATGAAATGGAATATGACCTTATACGGCAGAGTTTGAGGAAGAGAACGCCACTGATTTGATAAGAGTTTTTCGAAATTGAGATATGGAATTGAATCTAGACGCAATATTGCGTAAAAGTATATATTTTTGGAAACGGGAACGGATACGGTTCCCGAAACGTCAAGATATATGAAGAACTATCTTCGAATTCTATAATTTTTTGTGAAAAGCAAAAATCATAATACAAGTTACTGACTAATTGAATATATTTCAATTCGTGAAAAATAATTTGGTGTATGCAGTAACTTATCGGGGCAAAGTAATTTCTTTGCCCTTCACACTTTTATAGATTCACTGATCCATTCAATATTGATTTAGATTGAGGGAAGTAATAATCCTAGAAAAAGTGTCGAAAATAATATACAGTTCCCTACTTAGGGCTAAACCGTGATATAATACTTTTCTGTGACTGAAAATCAGAGTGCTCCTTAGATTTCTGTTAAAAATATTGGATAGATCTCTGATAGTCGTATAATGGAACTGGAAAATATATATACAATATACTGCGTGGAACACAAACTTGAATCACATTTCTGGCAAAAACTGGTGCACCTTGGTGGCGTTTCACTCTTTGAACTCTGAATGCTCATTTGTCCGGGAAATATAATATAAATAATCTTGATCTTTTATCCACAAAAATTACTCCTAGTTTATTTCTGAAAAATACGTAATTTAGGAGCAACCAGAAGTAACGTATTTTCTTGACATAATCCACAATACACATGTTTGAGTTACCCGATGGCAAAGAGCTGTCAACGGCCAACAGAAATGTCTGCATGTCAGCCATCTTGGAAAATACCTTGAAAGGAAAGAGTATGGTCGTCAATCATCTTGTGAAAAGCTACCCTATAGCAGTCGGCCATCATAGTTTATAGCCGATATAACTGTAAGGAAGAAATGCAGGTATCTTTGGAAATGGCTATCATATAGCCGCCAGCCATCTACGGTGGCTACTTAACCCTTCATAGGTTAGTGATACCTCTATGGACCCGCGAGACACAAGGTTCAAAATGTAGGATGATGTCATAGTATAATAGATCGAATCGACATATTGTTGAGCTCCAAACAGCAGGTGGGTATCTTTCGGCACCAATTCTGATACTCATGGGCATAATTCTATGAGATATTGAGCTGATTTCGTGTTAGTGGTTATTCTTTCCATATAATCCATTATAATTTAGTAACTTACTCAATTTTGTGTTCTGGTAAATACAATTAAATGTAAATTCGATTTTTTTCCATAAAAATGTCAATGTTTTGATATAATTATTGATAAATAATCCCAAATGATTCTCAATAAGTGATTCTAACCTGAAAATGTTATATTTTTGTTACTTTGTTTTTATACATATGTTCATTACAAAGTGATTATTGATTAATTTGGGTTATTCTACCAAATCATAAGCAATTGTGGTAATTGTTTCACCTATATATTTGGAAACAGTGATAAGTTATTCATATTCCTCCTATAAGGTGACCAGTGAGGAATAGCGGAAAACAGCTGGTACAAAAAGGGGCTTATTTATTTAGATTTCGAAGAATCTCTAGATTTTTGGGATTATTTATTATGAACTTCCATCGACTCCCGAGCCTGAGAATGTATTGATCCACTTATCCCAATTTTCACGTAACACGGATGGGTAACATTAGGTCCCAGAAACGTACTTAGGTTTAAATTGAATACAATTAAATGATAACAGTGAAATGTCTGACCGTGGTAGTATGAACTTTGATGAATTGTACAAGCTACGTCCACTTCGAGACAATCTTTAGTTTTATGAAAGTATGGTAGGTTTCAAAATCTGTACGTCATTGAAGCAGTACAGGCACATGGAACCTACCCAACGGGGTTTCAAGATTTGGATGTTTGCATGCTCTGATATCTCATATATTTTGAATTTCAAACTATATGAAGCATAAAAGATAAATGAAGAAGGGACAGGGGAAGAAATGTGGGCTTGGCAAAGCGGTTGTATTGGATATTGCCAAACCATTTCAAAAGAAGTCATTCATGTACGATAAAATTCCAGTATATATTGATCTGATACATTATGTACTTCATTCTAGCTGAATAATTGATGAATTGTAGAAGAATATAAAGTTGTTTTATCATTTGGAATCCCCAAACGTTAAAAATATACGGTAGTTCTGAATAGTTGGTGGTCCCGTAGGGAACCTCCCCATAAATAAGCGACAAATAATGTTTTAGAAAAAAATCGTGAAATATGCCTGGTAATGAAGTTATACACCATAACACTCATAAAAAATTGAGATCAATTTAACAAAAAAAAGTCTTGCCCTATAAAGGGTTAACAGGTTGTGTGATTTATTTTTTCATGTCTCCAATTTTATTCATTACATCCACTTATATAATTAATTCCGAGAGAAACTTGAGTTGACTAAAGAACGTTAATAAAAGTTTTGCGAACTATCCGAGGGAATTCTATAAGTGCATATGTCAGATTCCTAAAAGATCCTTAACCCGGCATTGCTGACCACGGTCCTTCGGAATGGGATCGCTAAGAAATATGTTTTGGCAATGTTCTGCTTCTCGAGAGTGGATAAAGTGATGTAGAATCGCAGAATAATCAGTTTAAAATAACTAGGATATCTTCGATGAGAAATATGATATTTGAGTTAAGTTAATGAATTGAAATTGAATTTTCAAGTTGACGATTGATTCAAATTAGAGTTTATCGGAATTACATCACTTCATTGAGGGTTGGAATCATTACCAATTTGTGTGAGAGAATATCGTCGAATAGACCTCCAACAATTTATCTTTATCATTACAAATTCAGAATATGAATTACATAGAAATGATATTTCTGAGATATGTCACTTTACTAGAGTGATATCAGTTCATTGGTTGATGTGGTATACAGGGTGACCCAGGAGTGTGTGCAAGCTCCATAACTTTTTTTCTCTCCAAGCTATCGACTTCACGATAGGTCTGTCAATGAGGCACATTCTTCAAATATCTCCATTTATATACAGGATTCCTCAAAATTAGATGAAAAACTGAGTTCTGTTTTTTTAAATGGCAAACCTCCATTTTTGTTATATTTCTGGATTAACCACTAAATTATCGATTTAACGCACCCACGACTGTAAGATTTATATGCGATCGTTTTTGAGTTATGTCAATCTCTGTGTCCGAATAGCTCGTGAATAGACCAAGAGAAAAATTCATAACCCAACCAACATTTTTCCAATCCTGTCTCACACAAGTTGAGAGATTCTAAATGGCTCAACATGCAGAAGAGGCACCACACCCTAGTCTTATCACAAATAAACGTCCTGCATATCTAACTGATAAGATTCAGTACCGCACCAATGTTCGTGATTTTGATTTGAGATTAAGGGTTCTTATTTCAACACCACTACATAGATTCTCTATATAATCAACTGTCGGTGCCATTGAAATCTGTTAAGCTTTCCTGTTTTCGAATCAGAATTGGAAGGAACAACTGCTAAACATGTCTTAGACCTGCAAATATATAAATATCAAAATGGTTATAAAAAAATATTTCTCTTGTTGTTTTCCAAGTGAATATGAATTATTATTATGATAATTAAAAATGATTTATTTTTTCATTTTTCTCATAAGCGAACGTATGTAATTTCTTCGTTTGAATTGAAAGGGGCTGAACTGGATCATTTTTTAATTGTTTCAGCTCCTTTTCTGTTTTGCATAAGTCCAGTTGAAATATCTCATGATAGTGTTATTATACTCAACTATATATGCAAAATAAAATGATTGATATTATCATTTGTTAGCTTCAGCGCATGTTCTGAGATCAGGCGAATTTGGATCAATGTTCCACCACCCACTACGATTTTTTGGAAATGACAAATTACAAGTTGAAATAACTCGACATTTTCAAATGCAGAAAATTATTTGAGAGCTTTAAGCTGACATAGGGTTTATGTGGTCTACTTTGTGAAATTTTCGAGATTCGTTATGAAATGAGAAATGTTGATTATATTCTCGAAGAAATCAAAGGAATCAAGTAGACCGCCGTCGTAAAATTTGACAAATCCCTAAAATTCTGAAGAAAATATGTTAAAACAGAATGAAATTGTGATAGGAACAGAAAAATGAAGAAAACAATTCTAGAAATCTTTATAAGAACAGGAAAGGATAATTTATAGGAAAATTGTGAAAAATTTGAAAGAAGACTACTTATAACTGTTCATATTCCATACATGCTGCTGGTCTTCTAGAAAATGAGCTCCAAACTCTAGCACGCATTGCTCCATCAGTTGAACGGAATGCTTTCGTTATTCTGTTTTTCATATCATCTCCAGATGTTGCGCGATCTTTGAAATCTTCTTTTTCTTCACGTACCCCCAAAGGAAGAGATCCATAGGAGTAAGATCTTGAGATCGCGTGGGCTGAGAAACAGTACTTCATCTGCCTATCCAACGATGAGGTTAGGATGGATCTAGGGATTATCACATCATATTATGGTTATGCACTGCAGCACCATCATGTTTCAACCATATTGTCCTTCTGGTGTTCAAATCCACTTCTTATAACATTGTGGGAAGATTTTCGCAAAAAATCTGTGAAAACCCTCAACCATTCAGCACATTTTCGAAAAATTAGGATCCAGTAATGCGATATCCAATAATTCCTCCCCAACTATCAAGCGACCATCCCTTCTGGTGATCAACAGTCCCCAACCAGTGAGTATGTTTGATTGCATAATAATGCCTATCATGTATGTTGACCGGCCCGTTGTTCCCGAACGTTGCTTCATCAAAAAACATAATTTTGTTTAAAGTACTATAATCCTCAAAAATCATGCCTTCCATTTGAATACATACATACATCATCCCCATACAATTCTCGATGTAGGTTTAGATAAAATCGGTGGAACCTAGGTTCTGATATTATTCTGTTCACAATACTTTATGAAATATCCGTATCTGCTGCTATTTTCCTAGTGCTCAGATGAGGATTTTTGCATCGATAAAACTTGCAACTGATATTCCCACTTGTTCCAATAATATTTTTCGTATGAGACACACTACCAGTGAGTTTGGATATTCTTTATGGTAGATTCTGCTTGTGAATAAAGGTTTTCTGTCCGCTTCGGGAATACAGTAGACCACATTCACTAATTCTTCGCGAGGGCAATTCATCAATGAAGATTGGACGTGTTTATTGAAAGGCCACCGATGTGTCAAATTTTACGGCAGCGGCCTACTCGATTCCTTTTTTTTTTCGAAAAATCCATCAAAATTTATCATTTTGCAACAAATCTCGCAGACTTTTCAAAGTAGACCCCATAAACCCTATATCGACACAATCTCTTGAAAAATACCAAGTTATGCTGCAATAAAATATGGAGTGGTGCATTTGAAAAAGTCGAATTATTGCCATTTGTAATTTCCATTGGAAAATGATCGTAGTAGGCTATGCAACATCGACTTACTTTGATGATTTTCAAGTTATGAATTTTTCTGTGGGTCTGAGCACATCGATATTTCGAATAGAAAAAAAGTTATGGAGCTTGCACGCACCCCTGTATGTTACTGAATTTGCCGAAAATTCATCGAATTGTGACAGAAATCAGTATAATTATTCTCACGTTGTGAAATATGTTACTGGGATTATTGGATGAGTCGTACAGATTGTAAGGAGAACTCATACAATCCCATATTTATTTATTCAGTTTTTATTCTATATTATTCATGTATTTTCAGAATTTCGACGAAAAATTCATAATCTCCGACCCCGAAAACCTCCAGATACCAATTTCGGAAAGAGTCGGACCAAATCACAGATATCGTTCGCCATCTTGGAGCCTACATTGAGGTTTTGGGAATTTTGACCCCACATATGATTTTTGAATCGAATCGGACCGTTATAACAAATCTTGTCCACCATCTTGGAGCCGCCATTTTGACTTTGTGAATTCCAACAAGAAAATCATAATTTTCGATCACGAAAATTCCCACAGGCCAACCATGAATAGAATCGCACCATAAGCACAGTCGGTTTTCTGGTACGGTTTTTTTCACAAAAAAAATCTGTAATGTTTGGCAAAGTTTGGAAAGCCTCTCACGCTGTAAAATTATATTATTGGATTCGAGAATATTATTGAAACGAATGAAGGAATTAGAGTTTATGTATACTTTATTGTGCCTTGGTGAACGAAAACAACCATCACTACAGTATATGAAATCTTTATTTATGTTCAGAAAGTGAAAAAAATCAGAAAAATTTGTTTTAAATGCGATGAAATGGACACTTTTCTCAGAAAACGTATGATTTGTTGATTTGAAGATTATTTTGAGATATGTCAATTTGGAAATAAGGTATCCTTTATCTTCGCTATTTCTTTTTCCATTTATAAATTATATGAATCCATTGGCATCAATAGGTAGCAGCAGTGAAGGTACTTTCCTCAGTATTTTTGGGACTGGCTTGATAACAGTTCAAAGTGTTTTACATGCAAGTTTATATTTTTGGTGTCCGTATGTATGTATTCCTGTTCACTAGATCACTAGTGTGGTAGAGTCCCTAATAATTACCGTCTTAGTGAATGTTACCTTGCCATTCTCGTTTTTATGTAGGTATTTATGATTTATTTTCGGCAATTTTTTTATGGGTTATTGAATTTCGAATCATTGTGTTTCCAGCTAATTTGCCTACCGATATAGCTTCATTGAGCATGAATATAACCCAGAGGATGGTAAGATAATATCTCCTTGAGAAATGGTTTATTAATTCACAAGATTACATGAACTGTACATATACAGAATGATTCCAAGCCTTTTGAGGTTTAGATGATACTTAGTGTTCTACTGTCACGAATGATATTACTGTTTTTTTGTTATACACAACATAGCACTTTGTACCCATCTGTTTCCTGACTTGACATCAATGTTATTTATACATAACATGTTCAAATAAATCCATCTATCTATCTATACATACGCTTCCCCGCGACTGCTGTTCTACCCCCACTTCTCAGCCGCTTTCACGCACCCGCCCATTTTCGGTCATGTTTGCAATTATTTCTCACCTATTTTGCAGCATTTTAATGCAAAACAAAAATATAAGTTTTGTAGTACTATACTTCTACCTCCAAAATATTTCTGAAAAACTGGAATCGTACCACCAATGGAGCATCCAGGTCTGTTGCCATGAAGTGCGTTAAAAAATTCAGTATGCAATCATGCGAAAACTAATAACCCGACAACAGTTATCATGTTACAAGCAAAAAACGAGTTTTTTTTTTTGCATTCAACTGTTTATAACAAATTAAGCAATGACACTTGCGAGTAGAAAACATGACAAGATATAACTACGGACCATCTTTCGTATGATGGCACAGTTAGTTTCCTGGTTGTATTTTGTCTCAGAATCAATAGAGCAGAAAATCTCTATTGATTGGCCTAGAAGTCGGCAGGGTGGCGACATCAATCAAACAATTAGTAAGTAAATGATCGAGAGTATTGATATCCGAAAATGTGCATTTATAACGATAAGATCTAGTAGGGCATCTTTCCGCGTAGGCTCTTGTACTACTTGTTTGAGTTCAATACTGTCCAATAATGAATAGAATGTACTTGTTGTTGCATTCATGTACAAAAGATTCATGTTAAAATAGTTTAGGAATAATGCGGCTATGTTATTTTCGAAGCTATCTAGAAATGTTATTACTTCCACAGTAGGGGGCGGTTAATGGACCCCATGCAGAGTTTATAACCCCCAAAATAAATATTCAACCATATCTGTTCAAACGATCCCTTATCGTGGATATCTTCAATTATTTTTCTTTACATAAATACATACTCTTCCGCTCCCGGTATTCCTGTCGTTACGGAAACATCTGAAACCATTAATTTTAATCATGTCATCTGTAATGTTCTCGGTTAGCCATGTTTCTGAGACATCGAATTCGCCGTATTTATTCGTCAGGACCAGATCTCTTATTCCATTCATTTTTGGTGATAGTGAACGGATATTGATAAGACCAATACTCAATTTCGATATCTTGAATTTCAAAGGGGGTGAAAGTAATGTTCCTTCATTATTCTTTTTTTCATAAGTAGTGATCCTCGATTCCACCAAAGAAATAAAGACTCGAAATGAAGCTAGCCGATTATCTATATTCATTCCAAAAGAAAAACATTGAAAACACCAAATTCCAAGTGTTATAAATGAAGGAGAAATGCATATAGGGTAAAAGAGAGAAAAAAATTAACAAGAATAAAAGAAAAAAAAAATACACATTACAGCAGATAGTACAGAATTACTTTGTTTTATTAGTAGATGATCGCGTTTCAGGACTATGATTCATTTTCAAACTCTACTTTTGTTCTTCTCCACTGCAAATTTGCAGAGAATTGCACTGCCGTCAGTTGATGTAGATTGGGAAGCAGGTTTGCCAAGAATTTTTTGTTCTTCTAGAATTCCTTCCAAATCACTATCTTCTTCTAAGATTTTCTAGTTCTAGATAGTATATATACATATATATATATATATATATATATATATATATATATACATATATATATATATATATATATGTTACAATGTAGAACATTGGGGATCATACCTAGCCACATTACAGCTTCGATAAGACCGATTGAAAACCTACCCCTTAGACAGGAAACACGCTCCAATGTGAGGAAAAATAACAACAAGTTAGGAAAAAAATTATTGAATATTGAGATTTCTTCAAATCACAACGTAATTAACAAACATGAATGTTCTCTAGTGACTTTAAAAAAGACTGATCTCTCTCACAAATGAATTACCTTTTCAAAATTTTGCCAGCAAACAACAAATTTCGTACAATAAACCTTTTCATAAAGTGAAATTTAAAATTCTAACAAAAATAAAAAAATTTAAAAACATTCAACTCAAAACAAAATTAAAAACCAAACCAAATTGGATAAAAAATATCTCGAGCACGCCCATCCCTGAGGACGTGTCTCAATTTCTAGCCTTAGGCCCTGAATTTAGTATTGAACCATCAATACCAAAAGATATATCGATAAAGAATATCTTATCTGATGTTGACTACATCACTACCAATATCACTGAACCTCGTGAAAGAAATATTACTACAGCAAGAGCAACTAATATTATAACAAACCACATCCAACATTCCTAACCATAACTCAAGTCTACGGACTCTTTTTTTCAAATCCAAGAAATTCTTGAAAGACAATTCTGAATTGATCATCACACAATCAGACAAAGGCAATGTAACAGTCATCAATATCTCAACCTATCTAATGACATCATAATCAACAGTAGCTCATATGTAGAACTACAGAAAGACCCTACCTCACCCATTCAGAGAAAAGGCGATGAATTAATTGAAGTAATGTATACAACTAACCAAATTGATGGAGTTATGAAAAAAAAATTCACATGCCATAATGGTATTTCTCCAAAATTCGATTCTCTACCCAAAATTCATAAGCCCGCCCTTTCAGGCAGACCTATAGTGGCTTTCATAGGACCCCTTACTGAAAGAATAGCCTATTTTTACTAACGCATACAACTATGACAGTGAATACTATATGAAAGACTCGTTTGAAGTCACTGATGAATTGAGTAATTCAGCACTTCCAGACAATTATGTTCTGGCAAGTTTAGATGTCGTCTCCCTTTTTTAGCAATGTTTATTTGGATGCTTGTATTAGAGCAATACACAAAAATTGGGATCGTATTAGTATTTACTGTACCATTAAGGAAGAAACATTTTTGGAATTGTTGACTCTCCTTTTCGATAATACATATATTTCTTTCAATGATTAAATTTATAAACAAACCTTTGGTATCCCAATGGGAGCCCCCATTTCACCCATTTTAGCAGCGTACGTCATGGATGATTTGTTATTCCAGATTTATCTTTCAATCTGAACTTCATGAAAAAATATGTTGATGATATAATATTAGCATCACCGAATGATGGTGTGGATGAGATTCTGGATACTTTCAATAGCAACGATCCTCATATCCAGTTCAAAATTGAAACTGAGAACAGCGAAAATTCCGTACCATTTCTTGATACCAAGCTCATACGGATAACAGAAAACAAGCTACTGGTAGATTTGTATAGGAAACCATGCAGCTCAGGAAGATACCTGAATTACCATTCATATCACAAACAGTCTATGAAAGTGAACTTGGTGAAACAAATGAAATTGAGAGTGCTGAAATTCTCAAATCCTAAATTCCATAAACAGAATTCAAACATTCTCTTCAACCTTTTCTTAGGAAATTCATATCCAAGAACTTTACTTGATAGCATTCTATATAATACTTCGTCGCACTAAGAAGTACTAGCCTTGAGCAGTGATAGCTCGAACATTATCTAAAACAACAATGAAACTAACAATATGCCTACTCAACCTTTTTTCACTTCATTACCATATATAAAAGAGACCACTCCTTAACTGTCCAGAAATCCTGAAAATTTTAAAATATCATATTAAACAGTTTCAACAATCAGGTCAATATATTCTAAAGTTAAAGATTAAACTCCATTACTTTCAATATCAAATGTAATTTATAGTATTCGTTGTCATGGTTGTAATGAACAATATATTGGTCAAACGCAAAGATCATTATCGAACATAATGATTTCTCATAAAAGTGACTGCCGATTGCATCCTGAAAGATGTTCTTTGGCAGAACATGTGGACAAATTTGACCACCAGATGAATAAAGATTCAGTGAAAGTGCTAGCGAAAGAGTCACATACATCTAGGAAAACATTCTTAGGAATGGCTTTCATTTCACAAGAAAAGAATTGTATAAATCAAAAAACAGATATTTACCACTTGAGTGAGATCTACTCTTATTTATTTCCCTTAGATATCAATCAAAATTGACAACAATGTAATATAAAATAATAGTTCTCTTTAACATTACCGCCACCTGGTAAAATCAGTTGGTACTAATCTAACAGTTGGCAACAATGTAACTATTTCCAAGTGACACCCGTCAGGTGTCGTTGGATTGAATTTAATTGCGAGAATAATTCCTTAGCTTACAGTTTCCCTTGTCACACCACATAGAGTACACAGTTATATTTATATAATTCTGAACAATGCTCATGTAGTAACTTTGAACTTCGTTTTATTCCTCGATCTAGGTTTTTTTTTCTTTTGTATCACTATGTTAGATGAATATGTTGAACATCATTGAAACCAACCCCAACGAAGTTGTAAGTAGCATATTGTTTCGCACTTGAATATGTATTACTATTGGTTTCTTCATCTATTGTAGTCTCCCTGATGATGGAAATAAACATTTCCGAAAGCTTGGATAAACCTCAAAGAGTTTACTTTTTCATTGCTGCTTACTCCAATATCCCTAGTTTTGTATATATATATATATATATTTATTGGAGGTTCTTAGGTTTGGGATTCTTGTGTAAAAATAAAACTATCTCATATCATTCTAGACGTTTCGCCCCTGTTCGGAGCCATCTTCAGTAGGGTTTTGTTTTAATAATCAATTTTGATTTTTTGTTCTGGTTATTAACAATGATATCTGAAAAGTAAAACATTTTGTGTTATGGTTAAAATGAGAATAAAAGTTGTTGATATGTGCAAGGGAGAAATGTTTAGTCTGGAGAAAGGGTGTGGCAGAAAAACGATGTTTGTACGTACCTTGGCGATCATCATAGTGAATATGACTCATTTTGTATTATTTATATTTGCTATTCCTCAGTGTGGTAAGTTCTAAAGGTTTTGAAGGTTTTATTCTAACCCAATGTCGAGAGCGACGTGGCATTGGCAGTGTATTCGACAGTTAGAGATCAATGTGTTTATGGAGGGTTTTGTTTTGCGGTAAAAATTGTTAGTGTACCTGTTGGGTCGATTTCTATTCTTATTCGAGTGGGTGGGATAGTTTGGGGGCGATATGCGTATTGTTGTTGGGAACTTGTTGAAAGAGTATTAATTTTATTTATTTTTATACTTTTTGTTTGTTGATAAAAGTAAAGTGGGTTTGTTTTATATTTGTGGTATAATTGGCTAGGTTATGTATGTCTGTTCTATTATTCATAGCGTTATGATTTTTTTTATTGTAAATCATTTCTTTTATTACTCTTTTCTCTTTGTTGTTTTCGTGTGCCAGAATTTTTGTGTTATCGAAATTAGGGTTGTGAAGTGAAGTGAAGTGGAAAATTGAAAAAGACGGATTGGAAAAAATTGTTTGATTATCGCCTTTTATCAATAAACTTCAAGAAAACAGTATATATACCTTTCAGTAGCTACAAAACATCCCTTCCTAACTACGACATTAACATACAAGCGAATTGCAAAATACGTCCTGAGAATAAGATTAAATATTTAGGCATTATATTAGATAGTCAATTAAGATGGGATGAATATATTAAGTACCTAATTGAAGAACTCAGATGTATTATATTTAAATTCAAGCACATCAAAAATTCTCTAGCACATAAGCAAAAAATTATTACATACAAAAGCTTGGTAGAATCACACCTGCGCTATGGTATAATAGGAGGGGGGGCAGTATCAAAAAACCTACCACCACCAATTAGAAGTATCACAAAAGCGATTCCTGAAAATTTTACTAGGAAAGGATCGTAAGTACCCGTCAGACCTT
This sequence comes from Gonioctena quinquepunctata, assembly GCA_018342105.1. Lineage (NCBI taxonomy): Eukaryota > Metazoa > Arthropoda > Insecta > Coleoptera > Chrysomelidae > Gonioctena > Gonioctena quinquepunctata. The sequence goes on along the minus strand of JAFIRS010002211.1, from coordinate 45,289 downwards.
CTTTTTTCAGAGAGTGGACAAATGGATCCCAGACAAATATATTTTACGCAAGCCACTACCAATCAGCATTCAAATAGAACAAATTCGAAAACAAAAGTACACAATTATGCCACACGAATAAAAGACTTATATCTATTACCACAAATGAATAAATCGATTGGACAAAGAAGCTATATGTACCTTGGACATGAAATGTACGAATTCCTACCTTCCGTTATTAAAGAACAACCCACAATGAACACATTCAAAGAAAAACTGAAAACGTTTGTTAGAACGCAAGAGAAAGGTTTTATTCATTGTTTAATAGAAAACTAAGCATGAAATTCTAAAGTTATATGTATATAGATAATTGTGTAAATATTTTAAAATTATCAGGGCCATCAAAACATTAATCAAACTTAACAATGTGAAGTAAATTTTAGATTCAAGTGTTAAGTAATGCTTGAAATTTATATAGCTACTCATATTCAAAAATGCTATATTCTATGCCACGCACGAGGGCTTGCCCTCCTGTGGTTTCTCTAAATTTTATTCATCGATGAGATTATTATGTATGTATATACCCTATAATTGTGAATTTGTATGATGAATAAATTTATTATTATTATTATATTATATATATATATATATATATATATATATATATATATATATATATATATGTTATATGTAAGATAACCAGTGGCCATCCCAGGAGTATCAGGTTACCTTCCAGGAAACTGCTGACTTGCTATCATCCCAGGGTCATCACGTCCGCTCTCAGAGACTGACTATAGGATAATATTTCGCTGATCTAAGCAGCGTCACCATTGTTCTAATATTATAAATAGCCCTGCGAGGCATCATTAGAAACTAGTTGTTTTCAGACACTCAGTCGAGTAGTTATAATCGTATTAATATATTTCCTAAATAAAGTCTACTATACTCCTTTTTGAAGTAGTAATTGTTTTAAAAAAGTCTCTAGTGAAAAGTGAGATATAACAATTGGCGCAGTCGCTGTAGGATCCTTCAACTCCTGCGGAACACGGAAAACCTAACCGAAGGAGGTGGATCAAAAAACGATATCCTTCAAAAAAAAACAACACCAAAGGACCAACGGAAGGACGAATCTTCAACGAAAGAAGAACACGCGAACGCTAACTTCCTTCGGAGCAACGCTTGTGAAGCCGGATTGCATCCTCCGATGGACATTCTTTGGTAAGAAAATATAAGAATCATCTCGTTTATTTTCAATATTCAATTGATTTCAATTTGAACCAGTTCTATTATCAACTCATCCACTATGCCTACAACGCTCTCCAAATACCACAACTGAAGTTGAACCCTATAGATTAAATGAAATATTTTCAATAATTCCGAGTATGACGGCGATCAATATTTTTAAATACTTTCATCCATGCGTAACACTGCTACCGTATGGCCATACAAGATCAAAGAACATTGGTAATCTTGCACATCAAAAAATGAATTGAAAGGGAAAGCGGCAGAATTAATAAGTTCTCGAAATCTCCAAACCTGGATGAAATTAAGTTACTGTTAAATCAATACTTTGGTGATACTCTGTAATTCAACCTCATTGATACAAGATTCTCCAAAGAATTCACCAACTACCTGGCGAATCACCCTGACTTTCATAAATAGATTACAAACACATAATGCAAAATGCACGCTACAATTCAGAAACAAAATCTCACTTCCGATCAAAAACATCTCAAAGTTCACTCATTGAAACCATGACATTGAATAGTCTTTTGGCTGGTTTAGAACCTCAAATTGACAACTTATTAGAGCAGGTAACCCTACGGACATACTAACTGCAACACAGAGAGTACGAAGGGAAATGCAATTGAATTATTTTCAACAGCAAAAATCTACATTGAATAGAAACCCAAATACGCATCCTAACCAACCGAAAAAAAAGAATTCAAATCCCAATCAACAGAAATTTTGCTCCTACTGTATACGTCAGGGCCATGTTCTAAATGAATGTCGTACAAGACAATCTCAACAACCGCAACAAAATTTCCAAAGGACAAATTTTCCCCAACAAAATACGAACTTCCAACAGAATCCCAGATTGTATCAAAACTTCAGACCTAATCAAACAAATCAATCAAATCAACGAATCAATCAAATCAACCAAATCAATCGAACAATCAGAATCAATCCCAATTCAGACCACCATTACAATTAGGCCAAATCCTAATTTCACTCAACAAAGGCCTTCAGCCATCCAACAAAACCCGAGTTTTAACAAATTCGGTTCTCAGCGAACTCACCACCTGAATACACGGAACCCCAGTGCTGATAATCATACCGATAATTATCAAGAATACCAATATTCACAAACGATAATTATACAGATGATATCAAGATCCCAAAATTTTGGTGTGAGTTATACCGATAATTATCAGGAACACCAGTCAAATATTCGATCAACTAATGATAGTATGATTTTGATATTCGGAAACCCAACCTTCTCAATACGAAAATTTTCAGGATTTTCCAATAGGTCTAATATCTTTCGATCCACCGATCAATCAATCGATAGATCCCACTTCAGAGCTCCGGCCCAAGTGCAAGCCCTGAATATATCAGACAATCTCCACCCAAACTTGAACTTCCCGAACAAATGTTCCTAAGGACTCAATCACTCACAATCAATTCCAAAACTTGTATTATATCATGGACGCAACTAATACCTATAAAATACTTATCGATACCGGTGCTGGTCTATCAATCTTCAAGCCAAAAACAGTTCAAAATTATTCTAATAGATCCCATGAAAAGGTGGTGATACAAGGTATCACAGATAAAAAAATCATCATTCCTGAATCAGTAATGATACCTTTTTGTATAGGTAATCCTCATAAAGTATTCATTTACAATTCAGATATAGATTTCGATGGTCTTCTAGGATCCGATTTCTTGGAACACTATCATTGTATTGTCGATTTGAAAAATAAGCAACTTATAACCGACTTCAAAACGATTCCCCTGATCAAAGTAACGGACTCTGAGAACCCCTCTGGAAATTCAGTTGAGACGTCCATTAACAACATACCGAATACAATTTCTATTGAACCCCGTATGGAACAGATTTTCAAACTAAAATGTAACCTACTGAACACCGAAGCTATACTGTTAGCCCAAGTGAAAGAAAATGTTAGATTACCCAATGCATTAGTGAAAATCAATTTTTCCAATATAAAAATCGAACCAATTCAAAATTACTCTATTAATTATTTCAACGAAAATGAAAATTCTGACACACAGACAGACAGAAATTTTTAAATTCAAAATCAACTTCGTTTGGAACATCTGAACGAAGAAGAAACTGAACTCATTACAAACGTTTGCCTTGAATATTCGGATATATTTTATTTAGAAGGTGATCGATTGACGTTCACCAATGGAATAAAACATTCTATTGATACTAAAGACGCAAAACCCGTGTTCACGAAATCGTATCGCTATCCTCAGATTCATAAAGAGGAGGTGAAAAGACAGATGAGCAAAATGCTAGAAGATGGCATCATACGCCCTTCTATCTCCCATGGTCGTCCCCTGTGTGGGTCGTCCCCAAAAAAATCGACGCTTCTGGTAAACAGAAATGGCGAGTTGTTGTCGATTACCGGAAGTTGAATGAACTTACCATAGACGACAAATACCCACTACCGATGATAGCTGACCTCCTTGACCAACTTGGCAAATGCAATATTTCACGACTTTGATCTGGCCTCTGGTTTTCACTCAGATAGAAATAGATACCAAAGACATTTCGAAAACTGCTTTCACAGTCGAGAATGGTCACTATGAATTTATTCGTATGCCATTCGGGCTGAAGAACGCTCCATCTACCTTCCAAAGAGTAATGGATAATATCTTACTCGGAATCCAGAATGAGCGATGTCTAGTCTATATGGACGACATCATCATTTATTCCCCCACGATTCATGAACATATATCTCGTTTGAACGGAGTCTTCAAAAGACTCAGACAAGCAAATATAAAGATACAGCCGGACAATTGTGAATTCCTCAGGAATAGCCTATGTTGGTCATCTCATTACCAAAGATGGAGCGAAACCAAATCCGAGCAAAGTCGACTGTATAATAAATTTCCCTGAACCAAAAAATCAGAAAGAGATCAAATCCTTTCTTGGATTGGCTGGTTATTATAGACGCTTTATCCCAAATTTCGCTAAGATTTCAAAAGCACTCACGAAATTACTCCAAAAAGATACCCCATTCATTTTTGGAAACGAATGCCAAAATTCCTTCCAAGAATTGAAACAAACACCCATTTCGACACCCATTCTCATATACCCTAATTTCGAAGAGGTATTTCTGCTTACGACAGATGCGAGTGCATTTGCCATTGGCGCGGTGTTTCCCCAAAGGGCCCCGGGATTGGTAAGACTTACCAATCGCATATGCCTCAAGGACGCTCTGTTCTGCCGAATCCAAATATTCCACGATAGAACGGGAACTTTTAGCCATAGTATGGGCTGTCAAACATTCCAGGCCATACCTGTTTGGTAGAAAGTTCAAGCTAATCACTGATCATCGGCCCCTCACGTGGCTATTTTCTATCAAGGACCCTGGTAGCAGACTTACCAGATGGCGCCTCAAACTTGAGGAATACGATTACGAAATCATTTATATATATATATATATATATATATATATATATATATATATATATATATATAACAAAACTAGGGATAGTGGAGTAAGCAGCAATGAGAAAGTTGACTCTTCAAGGTTTAGCCAAGCTTTCAAAAATGTTTATTTCCATCATCAGGGAGACTACAATAGATGAAAAAACCAATAGTTATACATATACAAGTGCGAAACAACATGCTACTCACAATTTTGTTGGGGTTGGTTTCAATGATGTCTAACATATTCATCTGACATAGTGATACAAAAGACAAAAAAAATGTAGATCGAGGAATAAAACGAAGTTCAAAGTTACTACAATCACATGAGCATTGTTTAGAATTATATAAATATAACTGTGTACTCTATGTGGTGTGACAAGGGAATCTGTTAGCTAAGGAATTAATCTCGCAATTATATTCAAGCCAACGACACCTGACGGGTGTCACTTGGAAATAGTTACATTGTTGCCAACTGTTAGATTGGTACCAACTGATTTTACCAGGTGGCGGTAATGTTAAAGAGAACTATTATTTTATATTCATTGTTGTCAATTTTGATTGATATCTAAAGACAATGAATAAGAGTATATCTCACTCAAGTGGTTAATATCTGTTTTTCTATTTATACAATTCTTTTCTTGGGAAATGAAAGCCATTTCTAAGAATGTTCTCTTAGATGTATGTGACTCTGTCGCTAGTACTTTCACTGAATCTTATTTCATCTGGTGGTCAAATTTATTCACATGTTCTGCCAAAGCACATCTTTCAGGATGCAATCGGCAGTCTCTTTTATGAGAAATTATTCTGTTCGTTAATGATCTTTGCGTTTGACCAATATATTGTTCATTACAACCATGACAAGGAATACTATAAATTTCATTTGACATTGAAAGTAATGGAGTTTTATCCTCAACTTCAGAATATATTGACCTGATTGTCGGAACTGTTCCATATGATATTTTGAATTTTTCAGGATTGTGAAATAATCTGGAGAGTTTAGGAGTGATCTCTCTTATATATGGTAATGAAGTGAGAAAAGGTTGAGTAGGCATATTGTTTGTTTCATTGTTGTTTTAGACAATATTCTAGCTATCACTGATCGAAGCTAGTACTTCTAAGTGCGACGAAGTAATATATAGAATGCTATTGAGTAAAGTTCTTGGATATGAATTTTCTAAGAAAAGGTCAAAGAGAATGTTAAAATTCTGTTTATGGAATTTAGGATCTGAGATTTTCAGCACTCTTAATTTCATTTGTTTCACCAAGTTTACTTTTATAGACTGTTTGTGATATGAATGGTAATTCAGGTATCTTCCTGAGCTGCATGGTTTCCTATACCAATCTACCAGTAGCTTGTTTTCTGTTGTCCGTATAAGCTTGGTATCAAGAAATGGTACGGAATTTTCGCTGTTCTCAGTTTCAATTGTGAACTGTATATGAGGATCGTAGCTATTGAAAGTATCGAGAATCTCATCCACACCATCATTCGGTAATGTTAATATAATATCATCAATATATTTTTCCATGGAGTTCAGATTGGAAGGTAAAACTGGAATAACAAATCATCCATGACGTACGCTGCTAAAATGGGTGGAATGGAGGCTCCCATTGGGATACCAAAGGTTTGTTTATAAATTTTATTATTGAAAGAAAAATATGTATTATCTGAAAGGAAAGTCAACAATTCCAAAAATGTCTCTTCCTTAATGGTTCAGTTATTACTTATACGATCCCAATTTTTGTGTATTGCTCTAATACAAGCATCCAAATAGACATTGCTGAGAAAGGAGACGACATCTAAACTTGCCAGAACATAATGGTCTGGAAGTGCTGAATTAATAAATTCATTAGTGACTCCAAACGAGACTTTTATATAGTATTCACTGTCATAGTTGTATGCGTTAGTAAAAATAGGCTATTTTTCAGTAGGAGCTCCTATAAAAGCCACTATAGGTCTGACTGAAAGGGCGGGCATATGAATTTTGGGTAGAGAATGGAATTTTGGAGAAATACCATCATAGCAAGTCCATCAATTTGGTTAGTTGTATACATTACTTCACTTGATTCAGTGCCTTCTCTCTGAATGGCTGAGGTAGGGTCTTTCTGTAGTTCTCCATTGAGCTACTGTTGATTATGATGTCATTAGATAGGTTGAGATATCGATCCTTATCTATTATGACTGTTACTTTGCCGTTGTCTGATTGTGTGAGAATCAATTCAGGATTGTCTTTCAAGAATTTCTTGAATTTGGAAAAGAGAGTCCGTAGACTTGAGTTATGGTTTGAATGTTGGATGTGGTTTGTCATAATATAAGCTGCTCTTGCTGTAGTGATATTCCTTTCACGAGGTTCAGTGATAGTGGTAGTGATGTAGTCTTCATCAGATAAGATAGTCTTCATCGATATATCTTCTGGTATTGATGGTTCAATACTAAATTTAGGGCCTAAGGCTAAGAATCGAGACACGTCCTCAGGGATGGGCGTGCTCGAGATATTTTTTATCCAATTTGGTTTGATTTTTAATTTTGTTTTGAGTTGATTGTCTTTCAAATTTTCAATTTTCGTTAGATTTTCAAATTTCACTTCATGAATAGGTTTATTGTACGAAATTTGTTGTTTGCTGGCAGAATTTTGAAAAGTTAATTCATTTGTGAGAGAGATCAGTCTTTTTTAAAGTCACTATAGAACATTCAAGTTGTTAATTACGTTGTGATTTGAAGAAATCTCAATATTCAATAATTATGTTGCTAGCTTGTAGTTATTTTCCCTCACATTGGAGCGTGTTTCCTGTACAAGGAGTAGGTTTCCAATCGGTCTTATCGAAGCTGTAATGTGGTATGATCCCCAATGTTCTACATTGTAACAGAAGGCATCGTCTATTATACTCTTTAGCGAGTTTCATCTTCGTTCTAGACCAAGACCTAAAATTCATCACCGTTGCATCACCGTAGGTTTTCTTGATGTTGTGATAGAACTCCATGTCTGTTATAAGTGTGTGGGAAGTATTTGCTGACTAGTTAGGTACAAAACTGGGGATATTGGGGTGAGCAGCAATAAAAAAGTAAACTCTTTAATGTTTATCCAAGCTTCCGGAAATAATTATTTCCATCATCAGGGAGACTACAATAGATGGATAGACTGATAGTAATACATATTCAAGTGCGAAACAATATGCTACTCACAACCTTGTTGAGGTTGGTTCCAATGATGTTTTATTCCCCGATCTACATTTTTTTCTTTTGTGTCACTATGTTGGATGAATATGTTCGGAATCATTGGAACCAACCTCAACAAATTTGTAAGTAGCATATTGTTCCGCACTTGAATATGTATCACTATTTGTAGTCTCCCTGATGATGGAAATAAACATTTCCGAAAGCTTGGATGAACTTTAAAGAGTATACTTTTTCATCGCTGCTTACCCCAATATCCCTAGTTTTGTACCTAACTAGTCAGCAAATACTTTCCACACATGTATATATATATATATATATATATATTTATATATATATATATATATATATATATATATATATATATATATATAGATATAGATATGGATATAAATAGATCAAAAGCAATTCAATATTCAACAAGAAATGAATTGTTACGAAACTGGAGTCTGTTTATTGAAACTCATATGAACAACTAATTTTTTTTTTCTATTTCGCTTTGAAACACAACACAACAATACACTCTGACAATACTTGTTTTCGTCTTGAATGCACTGCACTAAATAGATTTCACCTCGAACTCGCTAATACTTTTGTTCTCTGTACAACAATATTCACACGATTAAGGCAGGATTGCCCCTAAGAAGGGTCAACCACTATCGGCCCGATTTTGGTGGAGCGATCACAATCGTGCACATGTATTTCAATGTAGTCATGTCAACCGTCTCGGAATTCCAATCGTGCACGACTTAAGTATCAAGAAACGAATCGGACAAGACTCTGCAAGCACGATCTCCATCGGCAGTAGTAAGCGACTGGACATTGAGAAAGGAATGTTAATACGTATTTAATCGCTCCACTGTTACACATTTTCTATAATAAGTGTCGTTTTTTGAAACAAGATGACGCAGTAGCTCGACCAAAAAAATTTTACTTCCTTTGGGCATACGAAATACAGTGCGGCCCCATAGGTATGGAATAAACTAATTCTTAGCGTTATTATGTTCAAAAAAAAACCTGGAACAAGTCGATTGCTATTGTCAATTTGACAATTAACAGTTTGAAAATAATACCCCTTTCTTGCAACCCTTCTGAAAAATGAGCACTCCTTCAAAAATTTTAATGGAGGAGGGGGGTCGTGTGGCACCTTGTTCGAGAGGGATTTTCATTCTTTGTTCAGCAATATTGAGTTTTTCAAATTTGGTGCAATCATAACTGAGAAAATTTATTCTGCAAAATGTAAAATTTCGATACTTTACGAAGAATGAAGAATATAATGTCACCTGATGTTTAGGAAATATAGAATGAATAGAGACAGAAGTCTAGAAGAGTAACAAGGAACGAAATTCTATTATAATACCACATAATCAAGAGAGACGCAATGCTGCTCTCTCCTCCTGTTACCCCACTCGACTCTTCAACGGTCTACGTCACTATGCCAGTAACAGAGCATCGTATCAACGCTAGACAGCGACGCATTCTGTGCCGGGCCGTGGTTGCGAGAACACAAGGAAGTTCAATTACCGTTTGAAACAAACAAATTTCATTTTATTTCCGCGGCCACAGCGACAACAAAGATCTAAACTACCTGTCGTCAAACAAAACAAATTGAATAGATGATTAAGTTCAATTTGTTCAAATATCTTATGCGAAATTATAGTAAACATTCCTTATCCATTGCTGCAATCACATTCTCCCGACGGCTGCTAGTATGATACTGAAGTGTTAGTTAACCTGTCTCTGTGTTGTGACGTCGAACGACAATTCGATATCCCCTCTTCGAGCCATTCGAGGAGAAATTGTAATGCTCCCTCAATATTTAGCAAGCTATTCTTTATGCTCTCATTGAACCCTAATACCCAAGATATATTCTTTTCGATACTGTATATCGTCGATCTTGTCTCCTCCAAACAAAGGAAACATTTCATTACGTCATCAAAATTTCCAGACGATTTTAAGGACAACGACCGCTTCAATGTTGACAACATTTGTCTCGTGTATGACAAATAATGCAGAAGCGTACCTGCCCATTTCCATTACGATATTGTTACAATCTGTCAAGGAGAGCTACACAAAAATTATCTTGTTTTGGTTCGCAAATTCCATTTGTATTTGTGCTCAGTGTCGGTTAGAGGGTTTGGTGCTCTGAGTGTAAATATTTCTTTATATATTTTCGTCAGCAGGATTTTTTATCTGATAACTGATTCATAAAAACATATTTGAGATAAAGACTTCACAAACCCCCTCTGAATTGAGACTTCAGTAAGCAACTCTGTTTTCTGTCTAAACCAACGGCAGTAGAAATAGCGGGACAATGCACAGGTAAGACACGCACGTCGAATATGGTATTTGAGCCTAATTGATAAGTATTGCATGTTCTTCAACACGTATCGTATATACATGAAATAAAAACAATTGTACGTATAGTTATGATGTATGTTGTGAATCTGGATGAAAATTGACATTCTTTACGTTTTTCGAACCCATTTTGGAGTTTGGACTTTCACCTTATTGTGTGTAGATCTCAATTGCTGCGAATAATCCGAATACTATATTTGCCGAAATCGTACAAAGAGTTGATTTTTTGTTTCCACAATCATGAGGAGTCATTAACTGTGATAGGATCTGTGATAGGATCTATGTTCGCCTCCGAACCAAATGTACATTGTTCATTATTGAATAGGAAATATGATGATCGTTTGAACAGATTTTCTGGATCACCGTCGATATAAAATAAAAGTGTTGAGTTTATCGTTACCTCGACATCTATTTGGTCTGTTGGAGTTTTTTCAAAATCCGAACATTCCTTCTTCAATGGTTGAATCTGATGCTTGTTCAATCGGAATAATCTTTCTCAGAAGCCATTCCACAATGCTGCCCTTTCTACGATGAGTTTCCATTCAATTCGCCCCTCTCTAAGCAGAGACTGAAATTTTTCATCTGTCAAAAAGTTTGACACCTCACTGAGTTCTGAAGAACATCCTCTGGTCGTTTTCGCATTATCGAAATGAATAACATCAGGAATATATTTTTTTATCATGAATCTGTGCAAACCAGGCATACAGCTTTCAGTTATCCTACAGTCAATGAGCTCCAAATGAACCTTACTGCACATCAGCATCAGCAAAAAAAACAACTTTGTCCCTTTTCGATTTTCCACTAGATTAAACGGTCCTGCATAATATATTGCGCCAACTCCGAATGGATTTGCATGGTTTTGTGACTTTTTTACTACGATGCAAAAGGCTCGATTACTGATGTTTTTTGAACCTTCCGCATCTCACGGATTGACTAATAACAGACATTGACATTGTCGAGCTCCACCAGAAACGTTTTCTTATATTTGCCACCTTGCGTTAACTTGTCTATGACAAATGCCAATATGAGAAAATCAAACAATAATTCTAGTGGAATATGATTTCTAGGTGGGATAATGAATTGTATAATAGTGATTCAATATCAACAGATAATATTTATGGTCCTTCACTAACGGAATCAAAGTTGAGACTTTTTCCGTTGATTTTTCGATTTAATCTGAACAAGCTTTAATTTGGACAATGTTCCTCTAGCAGTTACTTGAGTTTTGCATTTCATGGAGTTTCATCGACCAGTTCTTTCATTCTGACTATTTGTCAAATTAAAGATTAATATTATTTTTTAAGGAATAATACGCAGAAAGTCATTGCAGTCACTTAAAATCCTGCAGTCATTTCCTTTTCTCTGATTCTTAAAAAAAATTAAATTAATTTATGTTGTTAATTGTCATAATTTTTACTCAGCGAACCTGCTCCTTGTGAACAGTAAACAGAAAACATATTGAGGAATATAATGAAGTTCTAGCAGTTGTAGCAATTGTTAATGAATCAGTGATGCATCAAACACTGTGTGTAATTTAGGTATTTCATTCACGTACACACTTCTGCAAAAAAATAATCGCTGATAGTCGATTTTCAAGTTAGATTAGATGGAGTTGAAGCACCTGTGCAGTAGGAGTCGAAGTTTATGCATCTGTAAGAGATTCATGACATTTCGCACTACGAATTTATGAATGTTTAGTATCACTCTTCTGTAGCTATTTTTTTCTCTAGACACCAAAACTTTGTAAATCGATTATTTTTTCTCCGGTTACAATTTTTCGATACTAATGAAGATATTCCGTTCAATATTTTTTTTGCGTTTGGTAACTATATCAGCTATTTGTTCATTCACGGCGAAATCTCTACTATTAGGGTCACAAAGTGAAGGCTGCTTGAAGAGTCAAAACATATTTTAGGAACTTCAATTGCCGTGATTTTGTTACTGGAAAGCCACAGAAACTTGTTTGGAAAGTCTGGAGGGTAATTTCATATTCTCTGAGCATTTTCAATATATTCAACATCCAATTTCATAGAATGCAACAGTTCCTGAGAGTGTTTATTATAGGACGCTATTGTCTGGAATTGATACGTCCGAACCTTCATTTGACGATTCTGTAGAAAGCTATTTATTGAATTCAATTTGAAAAAATATGGTATATCTTTCGGAAAAACTGATGTTAGTATTCACATTATTCAAAACGTAGCAAAATCTATAGAGAACTGAATTTTTGGTCAGATTACTGTATTTTTATTCGTAGGAAAAACGAATAACGATATTATTCTGCCAATATAATTGTATTGCCAGTGGGTTAATTGATCTTAGAAATACGTGGGATCGATTCTATTATTCAGTAACTTCTACATAAATTGTGCGAAAGCAATTTTCCGCTAGTGCCCTAGATTGATGGAATTACTTTCCTTCCAAAGCGTTCCGTGAGGGAGATCAAAGCCAAACACGCCCGTTTATGTATGAATAATATATCTGAGAAATTTCTTCTGAAGCTTCTCGATTTAATTTTTTTTTTTTTCGTAGGGTGGACAGATGATAGGAACATATTCCATTGAACTCCTGACGTGAATGTTGTATTTCACTTCTAATGCTCTGATATCTGTGGATCAAGAGGCATATTTTATTACGAATCCTGATATCTGAAGTTATATTCACGATTGAATTCACATGATGCTTAGGAAAGAGCCCTATATCCAAAGAAGGCTCCTTGATCTCTTGGAGAACTTTTATTTGCCAGAAAGTTCATTATTTATGGAATGTGCATTCAGAAGTAGATTGCTGTGTTCTAACCAGATCGATATCACTTGTTGCGATTTGATAGCGCTTAGTGGTTTTCGAAAAATGGAATGTATTTCCAATACCATTATTGTGAATATCGCGCAATTTAATGATCTGATTAGAATCAGCGCTTTTTCCGCAACATTCTCCCTGGCATAAATGCCTTGAAAATTAGTGGATTTTGTTATAAGAAAAAAAAATCTGTAAACAAATAGAACTCTGTTGACGAAACAAAAATTTCTGTGAACAAAAAAAAAACCCGAAGGGCTTAATCGGTTGGTAGAGAACACATCTTGACAAAGGTGAAACATTATCCACCTTTATCAAAACTAAGGTGTCGATTTTTGGAGTAGTTGAGGGTTCCAACCACTTACCACGTTGTTGCAACGTGTGAAAGTACTCTCTCTGCCAACGTTTCCAGAAATCAAAAGGAGTCCTCTGTATGAGCTCTAAACGTCAAAGATCACGAAGTGAAATCGAGAACAGGAATCGTAATAAGCGGTTCTAATGTGAGGAAGTGTCCCGGAGTAAGAACGTTGACGTCATCTACATCCGCACTCATTGGAATCAGAGGACGTGAATTAAGAATGGATTCGACCAAGAATAACACGTTGTAAAATTCTTCATAGGTTGATATCTGTTATCCTATATCGCAGGAAATATGTTTTTTACAGACTTTACCCCGGCTTCCCTTAAGTCAGGAAAATGAGGACTTGAAACGGGATTGGACTGAAAATTTACCGTTTCACGAGCCGTGGCGCTTTTCAATTAGTTCTCGACTGACACCAACAAAATTGGTGCCCTGATCTGAAAAAAGATCGGGAATGTGACTTCGTTAAGCAATAAAACTTTGTGAAGCAGCTAAAAAGATATCGGAAGAGAGATTGCTAGCAAGTTCGAAGTGTATTGCTTTTGTAGCAAGACACACAAAAATACATAAGTACACTTTGCAAGAGTTAACACTTCGATGTCTACTCAGGGTTATGAAAGAGGTCCGCCAAAATCGACCTCTGAGTGGAAAAAAGGTTTGATTCAAGACATGGGGGATTTCAGCGAAGTTGTAAAAAATTACGTTCAAAAAATTCAGGAAATAAAATTAGAAAATTGAATGAATTATTCTCTAGGGACAAGATATGTGAGTCTCACATAAAATTGAGATCATTATTGAGTTTTAAGGTTTTCATTTGAAAAAAAATTAAGAACGTTGTACATGGAGATGACCAATTGTCCAAAGAATTATAATTGGTCTGAGTTTTTGAAACATTGGTGCTAAAAATCAAGTCTGTTTAGAAAAAAAAAATTTTCTTCTATAAAAATTGACTTATATAAGAATTCATAGATATTTTCAGAACAAGGAGACAAAGACCAAATGATACGAAATGAATCTTCGACATTCTTTCCTAGAGCTCAACATTGATGACTCAGCAAAATCAAAACATTGAAAACATAAAATAAACTCATTATTTCATCACCATGGCAGTTCCATGTCCATGGTGATGATGTCCATGGAGATGATGAATCATAGTATTTTTAGCATTTTTCAAGTGAATACAAATCTCTAAAAAAGATCTGACATAATATCATCTCAATTCAACGTTTACTAGCCATTCATACCAAAACAATTTTTGCTAGGGAAATACATGGAGTTGATGTATTGAAAAAAGACGTACCTCATCAAACATTCGTTTCACTCAAAAAAATCTGAACAATGCGAAGCCCACAACCACCTCCAATGCTGATGGAGAACTAAAGTGTGAGGCAAATCTATCTCTGGTGATAATATAGTCCTGTATTGTATCCTCTAATTGATTTATGGGGAAAACCAGGATAGACAATGTGGATAATGACTTTTTTGGTAACAGAGTAAAAGTGGCGCATATTTGCTAAATTCTGATTTTAATTGAAAATATTTTTATATCCAGAAATGGCCTAACTTTATTCTATCAAAGACTAGAATAATTCGAAATTGAAATGTAAATGGGTTACAGTTCATGGCGATGATAATTTTTTTTTTCTTGGAAACTTTTTTTTTTATTATTGTTATCAGTATCAAAAGATTCCTGATATTATAACAATGTTCAAATCTGCAATTGATTATTTAGGTTTCAATATATTCGTTACTACAGCAAATTGACCTATTCTGCTGGAATGACCCATATACGCGAAACAGGCAAATCGCCCATTGGAGGTTGGAAATCCTTAGTCTGGATTTTTCAGCATGTATTTCGAAAAAAACAGTGTGTATAGTTCGTTTTGGTGATAAAATCAAAAAACACTGAAAAATAAAAAATTGCCAAGTACGAAATCCTGCATGAAACTGTATTTTATGATAATAGTTTAATAATATCGTAGTCAAATTGCTTTGACGGGGCAAAATCATGGGGTCTTTATGATCATATAATAATATAGAGGATCTGAGACGACCACCAACCAACAAAATGCCTTCATCATAAAAAAATGCATGCAATTTTTCGAAAGTCTCAGAGGTAACTTTACGATTGAATTCATCATCAAACGATGTTTTTCGAGGATGTTCAACCAGGACTAGCAACGAATGATAAAGTACTGAAGACGTAAGCGGCCCCGAACGTTTCTCCTGTGAGTTTTTAGTATTGAATACAAAACTACCTCAGATGTAGCTAAAAGAACAATTTTGCGGCGTCTCTCTCCTGAAGGAAGGGAATCACATGTGAGATGTTGCAGCAAACCAGTATCGCTTGTGTACAAAAAATGGGGTCCATGGAACCAAAATGAATTGGAAATAATTTCAGGTGGCGACGAACCACGCGACGCGACATCAGCTGGATTATGTTTCGTTTCAACATAAAACCACGTAGATTGAGGTTATATTTCTTGAATGGAAGTAACCCTGTTTGCAACAAAATTTTTCCATCGATGCAGGAAATCTTTTATTCAAGGAAGGATTGTTCGAGAATTTGAACAAGCATATATTTTATTTATTTCAACTTCATTTTGATAGGTATCTCAAATGAACTTTGGCAGTTTACTCAGGAGTACAGCGGAAGAAAGCTCGAACCCATGAATAGTTATTTTCGAAAGACGACTGACTTTTGTTTTCGCACATACAAGATATATAGTAACATAATTTCTGGAATTGATTACTTTCGAATATATAATTGCAGCAATACCTTTTTTACTGGCATCACAAAACCCATGTGATTCAAAAACACAGAGTAGAGAGCAATCAATTCTACGAGAAATACGTGATTTTGATATAAAGGTTAATCTTTCCCGAATACAAACAATATCTTCACTGGGAGGACCTATCCACCCTATACCTGAAGTGCACATTCGTTGAATGTCATTTTCATACGAAAATATGAAGGGAGAAATGAAACCCAAAGCATCATGAATTCGAGTTAATTCTGATAGCAAATTACGTTATGTGCAAGGTCTCTTCTCCAAGGGCTGCACGGAAAATATGAAACAATCATCTTACGGGTGCCTAGCCAACCCAAAATTTTCAAGGTCAATCCAGCAGAAGCAGAAGTAAAAATAAGTTGGTTGGTGGATGAATGGAATGAAGGTAAATCCGACAGTAAAGAGAGTTCGTTATTGGACCATTTCCGTAAATCAAATCCACCTTTTTGTAAGAGTCGAACTAGGTTAGAGCGGGGTATTCGGGTTTCACTAAGGAATGTAACAGTACATACAAAATGATCTATATACGATTTTTCTTTCATTGCTAAAGATGCCCTCGGAAAGTGTAACCCTCATCTTCAGCTCACTGATGAAGTACGCCCTCATATCGGTGCACAAGACATAAGCGTGCGAGCGGAAATCTAAAATAATTCTGACAATGTCTTGTTGCAATTTGGGACCTATTGAATGATGTTTATTGAGTGACGTCTGAGCGGAAAGTTTTGTTTCTACACTCTCGGATTTAACAACGCAATGGTACGGAATATAACAATTTTCTGATGGAATTTCATGACTAGGCACAAGTTCCATATGATTCAGGACCCGGTATTCACGTATAAACTCGTGGTATTGTGTATTCAGAGCAGGCTGTCTGATAAGGCGTCTTTCTTATGGAAGGAATCCATCGCAACATAACAGTGATGAAACTGTGTAACGGCCTATGTCGTTACGAGTATGTATTTTCATGAATATTTCTTCACCTAATTGATCTCCCGGGCATGTAGATACTACTTCAGGGACACTTCTCATTTCCCAGAATTTTTTCAGAATATCCTCCGTAGAGGTGAGTCCATCGAACTGACAGAAGAAGGGAGATATTGGAGCAGTGGATGGAGAACCTACGATGCTCATTATTATGTAACCAAATACGGTATTTGTAGCATCTGGTTCATGTATATTTCCTGATATACGTCCGTTCAAAATGATTTTGAAGAATATATCCGCTCCCAGTAGAAAATCGATTTCTCCCAGACTACTGAAGTTAGGATCTGATAATATAAAGTTCACGATATGAGACCATGATTCATAAGGAATTGAAGTAGCAGGTAAATTGTCACAATAGCATCACTATGAAATATAGGCTCACTCTGCCCCACCGGTTTCAAAGGAAGTGTTGAGTCACTCGTTACATGGGATTGCATAGAGCCAAGGCCCTCAACTTCAACAGAACAATTTTCCTTAGATAAACCCAATTCCGTTACAGCTTTCTGACTGAATAACTGAGTAATACTTCCGTCGTCAACAAATTTCTTGAATGATGAAAATTACCATGGCGATCAAAAACCTCCTCACAGGCAGTGGATATTAGTACATTCTCAGGTTTCGTTCCCGCAAATGATGAATCAACTTGAACCGGACCGTAGGTTCATTTGATCGTTCGTTAGTGGGAGATGGAGATGATGAGGAATTGGAACTAGGAATAGCAGGGGTTGTAGGATTTTCTCTCAAACATCAGAGGCTATGATGTTTTTGGGATGAGCCATGCTTGCAGAAATAAGTCGTTCGAGATAATCGAAAGTTGAAGCAGAGGTGTGCCCTTTCACCGAAACTGTAGCTTTCAGGTGGAGAGTTATTTGCAAAACCTGAGCCAGTGTATAAAGAATGATTTTCTTCACAGAAAATGCTAATGGATGTAGGTGATTTATCCACAAAAAAATCAAGCGATTTTATTTTCAGAACGGAAAGGCCATTCCGAAGTTTTGGTTCTCCCAGCGATGTGGTTTGCGGAGTGAAATTGGTTGAATTATCATGACTTTATCATAACTCAGCACTTCCGATGAACCATGTCCCAACTTGGAATGAGAGATAGTAGCGTGATCTGAACCTTTCATCAGCATCATGACTAATATAGAGTCGCATCGATCCATCGGAAATCCTGGATTCTTCAACGCGGCCGAGTATTCAGAAAATATATCTGAGAGTTTTCGAAGAGCCGTTGAATTTTCTGACCTGATTGAAGGGCAATTTCAGATTTACATCCAATAGCTTGAGCACGCAATTGGTTGTTGAAATATCGCTCATCTGGAGTGTTATAAACACGTTCATAATTATCAGTGGTCAAAAGTGACAGGGGCGGACCTTGCAAAGGAGAAATGAGGTGCTTAAATTCTTCTGGGGCAGTAATTGAAGGGATATTATGCACAAGCGCATCTTGAATATGCAAGAAAGTATTAAATGATTTATAATCACCAAAAAGGCAGTTATGTGAGGATGAAAAGTGAAAAGTAACCTATTTTCGTAGGTTATGTAGTCTATATACTAATTTATGAAAGTGTTCCATCAAAAGGGTTCTTAAAAAGGTTTATTTCTGAAATGTACTGAGTTCAGTAACTTTTTATGGTTTATAAGTACATGTGGCTTCTTGAAACGAAAATTTCCAGTGTCTCGAATCGCTCTTCCGTTCCTGGAAACTGCCGTTCCAGTCTGCAGCCCCTTTGTTTACTGTGAATTCGCCCTCGTACTGGTATATGTCTCAAATGAGAAGGTAAGATTTGTTCTGCATCTGGGTTTTTCATCAGCTACAGTTCTTTCTAGTATTTTCTTGTATTGTAGTGGCAAATAACTCTCTCAGTATCGAGAATATGCTTGATTTTTCAAATTTAAATTTCTTGAGTTCGTTCCTCCAAAATTATTTTCTTTCAATCCCCTAGCTTGTTGATTCCTTTCCCTCGCTACCACACATCCTTTGTTTTTTTCTAAAATTGTTGATTAACACGCACACTTTGTAGCACTTCTCATTATTTTTGTTTATTTGACAGTTTTAATTCACTAATCGTTTCTAAATACCTCACATACTATATACATTATATATAAAAAATCATTTTTGACGTATTCTGCTTTTCATATTTTCAATATCCATAATTTTGCATCAAAATCTTTCCTGGAATCTCATTTGCTATTGTGTTCAGATCTGATTTCGAATACAGAATGTTCTTACTATAACATTTTGTTGTCTGCTTGTGCTCGAAAATATATAAGTAAATTTCAATTTCTATAGTTCTATGAATTATAGCAATTGCTTGGAATGTTGAGAACATGTTCATTTCAAACATAGGTATTGACTAATATTATATAAGGTTTCAGAAAAACGGTAGTATCGTCAGAAAAACTGTAAAATAACATAGCATAAATTACTATATTTGATTTTTTTTTTATTTATGTGCTTTTTCAGTTTATGAATTTCATTTAACTTTTATTTACAAATTTTTATTACTACTTCTTTCGTTTCAGGATACCAACTGTTTTTGGAGGTCCTTTGAATTCAAGAAAGAAACTTGTCAGGATAGCATCATTCGTGACACTTGATATATATTTATTTCAATTTTATATATTTCATACTGATATATATATTTAATATTGATCAGATTTTCATAATCATTGGTACTCCTTCCAATTTTACTCTGTTTCATTATTTTTCCTATCTTTTCCTTTGGTTGTTCTTTGTATTTATATTGAATTGGATATTTTATCAATCTGAATCCCTCACTTTATTTACTTTTATTTGTGCATATACTCTTTCGCTATACTTTATTCATACATAATTGACTCATTTTATTCATCTATAATTCATTATTATACATTTATTTCAATTATTAAACCTCCATTATCGTCAGAACCTTTTATTTCGTATTATATACTTCTTCAGAATCATTATTATCATTCCCACTTTCATTTCTCACATGCATTCTTCTTATACACAAGATATTTTCATCTTTATTTCTTTTAATTTTTCTTCAAAATTCATATTATTCATTTTAGATTCCTTTATTCTTCCTTCATGATATATTTTGTTTTTTTTTTACTTTTTTCATCTGAACTGTACCAATAATTGTATCAACTTTTTTTTTTTTTTTTTCCTTAATTATGTGTTGTTTGTTTCCTCTAAATTTTCTCTCAATAATTATTTTTTCCCTAAGTTTATTTCTCATTTATTTTATTTTATTCAAATGTTTCTGAAACAATATCTATCAAAAATATTTTTATTTACGTAGTTGTTCCCTTTACTACCTGTGAAATTTGTTAAACCTACAATTGATCATTTCCTTAATTTGTATTTATTATTTATCTCTTCTTTTATGGCATTGTACTTGTTTTGTTATTACAAGCATTTATTTCATTTCAAAAATTTTCAATTGAAATTTTATGTTAATATTTCCAATTTCTTTTTTCAATTTTTTTTATTTTTCTTGTTTTTGATTTTCATTTTTATTCAAATTCTTTTCAATATTTGTATTTGACATTTTAATATATAATATTATAATTTTTTTGTTTATATTGCTTCCTTTCATTTCAAAATTTTCATTAGCCATATTTACATCATTCATTTTCATTATTATTATTTTATCATTTCCGTTCCCTTTTTGCAATTCCACATTTTAATTATTCATTTCATTCATTTTATTCAATGAGAGGGTAAGATTTGTTCTGCATCTGGGTTTTTCATCAGCTACAGTTCTTTCTAATATTTCCTTGTGTTGTAGTGGCGAATAACTGTTTAAGTATCGAAAATATGCTCGATTTTTCAAATTTAAATTTCTTGAGTTCGTTCTTCCAAAATCATTTTGTTCCAATACCCTAGCTTGTTGATTTGTTTTCCCCGATACCACACATCCCCTGTTTTTGTAAATACTGATTACTTTTTTATATTAGTAAAAGAATAGATTCAAAATGATGTATATTTTTGTGATTCTTGACAGTTACATGACATTGTATATCATCCTCATAACAACATGCCTTTTTTATCTCTCAACTAAACTAACTAACTAGATGCATGAACAAAATTTCAATAATAGGTGATACTATACTACATTTCCCTCCTAATGAGGGGGAAAAAAATCTAAATGCATGAAAAGAATATTGATAATGAGTGTACTATACATCTCCCTCCTAATGGGAATAAGAGGGAAAAAATCAATCATACCTCCATCTTTCAGGTGGTTTCACGTTCCTTTTAGGTCGACTTATAACTTCTTCACCCGAGTTTTCAACAACTTGAGAATTGTATTCATCAACTGATAGAGTTACATTCCCTATATTGCCCCTCTCATTATTTTCCAAAATGTGTGATTCAATTATATTAATTTTTCTTTGATTCACATGTCTTTTATATTCAATGTTCTGCAATTCCGAAAGTACCACAATATAAATTGAATTACTAATTTTCTTAAGAATAACACCTTTAATCCAACAAACGTTATTGATTTTTCGGTAATCCTTTACTGTAACAGTTTCCCCTATTTCAAAATTTTCTGATCTTCTACCTCTATGATAAAACCCCTGTTTTCTTTGTTTTTTTCGTTCATGACTTTCAATGTTAGTATTTACTTCAACATTCTGACTCCCATCTGGAAATAATGCACTGAATCTCGTCCGCAAACTTTTTCCGAACATTACATTAGCTGGACTTGAATTCGTTGTACAGTATTACGATAATCAAAAAAAAATAACTGAGTGCTTGATTTATAGTCAAACCTTTTTATTCCTAAGCACTTTTCAATGCATTTTTAACCGTTTTCATGAAATTTTTGGCCGATCCATTGGAAGAAGGATTATAGGGAGGTGAAGTAGTATGAATGATATATTTCTCATCATAAACTCTTCAAACTCTTTCGAGCAAAAAGAAGTTCCATTATCGGTGACTATCTGCTTAGGCAACCCAAATAGTGCGGAACAACTCCTTAAAATTTCAATAGTCAAGTTAGAGGTTATTGATGTCATTGGGAAAACTTCTAACCATTTGGTATGAGCATCCAAAACAATTAGAAAATATCCTCCCAAAAATGGATCCATAAAGTCTAAGTGAAGTCTATACCAAGGTTCTTTCGGCCAAGGCCACGTATTGAGACGGCTTTAGGTGGTGACTGTTTGTTTACCAGACAATTTTCACATGTTTTACAAAGATTCTCTATTTCATATCTAAACCAGGCCACCAGAAATAAGATCTCGCCAAACTTTTCATTTTTACGTCCTCCATGTGGGAAATATGTAAACTATGTAAAATTTTATTTCTTAAAATTTCTGGTATAATGATTCTGTTATTCCATAATAAACAATCAGACTCTATACTGAGTTCATTTTCAATTCTTCAAAAATCTGAACCATATTCATCAGAATCATTGTCCCAACCTGATCTTATACAAAGAGAAATTTTTGATAGAAGCTTATGTTTTGAGGTAGCTTCTCTCACATCTTTGAAATTCTTCGGAAAATGTTCATTATCAGAGGAATATACCATAAAATTCAAATCCATATTTTCAACTGAACGTTCATCTACTGATAAAGGTAGCCTTGACAAAAAATCAGCCTGATTGTTTTCAGATTTCACTACTTCAATATCATATTGTCAATTTGACAATATAAGCGCCCATCTCCTCAATCTATTTGCAGAATATTGAGGAATATTTTTATTGGGATGCCAAATATATGATAAAGCTTTGTTGTCAATTACATATGTAAACTTCCGACGAACAAATATGAATTGAATTTACAAAAGCCAAATACAACTGCTAAACCTTCCTTTTCTATTTGACAATATTTCTCTTCCGCAATAGATACATTTCGCGAAGCATACGCAATTGGTTTCTCTGTACCATCAGGCATGATATGAGTTAACATTGCCCCCAAACCACAATAACTTGCATCTGTTGTTAAATGTGAAGGTAAATCTGGATTACAGTGTACAAGTAATTTTGTTGAACTCTACAACTCCTTAATTTTTTCGAATGGAATTTGACATTCCTTCGTCCATTGCCACTTGGAAGACTTTTTTAAAAGTTTGAATAATGGATTTAATATCCCCGAAAGATTGGGAATGAATTTTCCATAATAATTCACTAAACCCAAAAAAGATTTTAGAGAAGTCAAATCTGATGGCCTCAACTTTTGAGTCTGATGTGTGGAGTCCGTCTTTGTCAATATCATGCCCCAAGTAAGTTATTTTATCTTTGAAAAATTGACATTTCTCTAAAGGTGACCTGAGACCCGCATCTTTCAAACGAGCCAACACTTCTTCTAATGTTTTAATGTGAGAAGTTCTATCTTTACCTGTTATGAGAATGTCGTCTAGAAAACAAACAATTCCATCTATACCTTGTAACAAAGATTCTATGATTCTTTGAAATTTCGAAGGAATGCTTGAAATACCAAACGGAGCTCGACTATATCTGAATAATCCTCTATGTGTGGATATAGTTACAATGGTTTTTGATTGATTATCTAAACATATTTGTTGGTAAGCATTTGACAAATACAATTTTGTGAAATGAACACCAGTCTGTAGTTTTACGAAAAGATCTTCAATTCTTGGTAAAGGAAATGGATCGATTTCAATAAAGGGATTCACTGTTACCTCAAAATCTCCACAAATTATCACAGATCCATTTTTTTTTAATATTGGCACGATTGGAGTTCCCCATTCAGAATACTCCACCGGTTCAATGACTAACAATGTCACTAAACGATTCAATTCCTCCTCAACTCTGTCTTTAATGGCAAAGCTCTGAAAAATTTAGGAGTTATGTTTTCAGATTTCAGTTTGATAGACATAACGCCTCTGGTGAAAGTTCCCAGCCCTGAAGAAAAAATGTCTTTGTATTTATCCTTCAAATACATCAAATCTTTTGGAATATCCATGAAATTTGAGTTTGTTATTCTCAAATTGAATATCCAGTAAAAATACCTACCCAATAATGGAGGTCCACCATGTTTTATGATAAAGATATTCAATTTTGAAACTTTACCTCCATATGCAACATCACATTCTATATATCCAATAGAATGAATTTTTCTACCATAAGATTGAATACCTTATCAGTAATCATAATTTGTTTCGATCTCAAATAAGTATCATAAAAGGTTTTTGAAATGACACTGTAACTATCCCCTGTGTCCAAATAGAAATTGAATGTGTCATTGTCAATTTTGACATCTATGAAAACCGGCGTGACATCGCTTTCTATATTGAAAATATAATTATTTTCATCGAAATCTGAAAAGTTATCAGATATATTATTTTTTTGCCGATAATTCTTTCTGTTTGGACACATGGGTGCTATATGACCTTTTTTATTGCAAATATGGCAACAACATTCTCTGAAAGAACACTTATCTTCTGAATGATTTTTACGGCCGCATACAGTACATTTCAACAATGAGTTTCTTCTAGTTCCTGCATTGGGAAACGATCTTGATGTGACAAACTTCTCAGGTAACGATCTTGATGTAACAGACTTCCCCACTGCTTCATTTCTTCCTTTTGATGTGAAGTTGATTTCTATTCCACGCTTCTCTTTTTCAATATGAGTTGACGTTTTAGCTGACGCAATTTCTGCCGCATCCGCAAATTCAACGCATTCCTCTTCTTCATAAAGCCTCGGTTTAACAGGACCAACTTCATATCCAATGATAAACTGATTAACCAAAGCATTTTCAATGTCTTAGGCACCCCCAAACTTGCAAACGGCTATAAGTTCTCCAAGTCTCGCTGCCCATTCCTTTGGAGATTTCGAATGTACCATTTTGGCTTCGAATAATTTTTCTCTATTCGAGAATACGGACGTTATTGGTTTGAAATGTTCATTCATCAGAGAAATAAGGTTCATCTGGTATACACATATTGAATAAAAGTTTATAAGCTGTCTCATTCAATAAACTCAGGAGGATGGCACGTTTCCTTTCTTCTTTGTAGATATTATTAGCCAAGAAATAATTCTCCAATCGTCTTTTACAAATAGACCAATTGGAAATATTGGGTACAATTCCTTGTGTGTGACCTGCCAAGGGTACAAATTTTCCCGCCATTTCTGATATAGTATAATATCTGGGTTATATACACAACTCGTGGCCACTGTAATATACTGATTACTCATTTATATAAGTAAAAGAATAGATTCAAAATGAATGTATATTTTTGTGATTCTTGAAGTTACATGACATTGTATATCATCCTCATAACAACATGCCTTTTTAATTTCTTGACTAAAACTATCTAACTAGATGCATGAACAAAATATCAATAATAGGTGATACTATACTACAGTTTTCTTTTCGAATTTTCGATTTACACGCAATTTTTGTAGCACTTTTCAATATTTTCGTTTATTTGACAGTTTTTATTCACTAATCGTTTCTGAATACCTCACATACTAGATACATGATCTATAAAAAATAATATTGACGACACCAATAGTCGTTCTCCTAGTGCGTTCAAAGTAACGAAAAATGAATAACTAGATAAAGAGAAATTTGTTGGCGGATGGTGGACTCTCTTGGATTCATAACAAATTTCTCCAGTCAAGATACTATTTTTCTTATTATATATATATATATATATATATATATATATATATATATATATAAATATATATATATATATATATATATATATGAATATATAAGAAAAATAGTATCTTGACTGGAAAAGTATTTACGAAAGGAGGATTAGAAAAGAAAAAATTTAAATTTTTTATCTCTCTCCTGAGGTTGCAGTCAGTTCAGAAGGCCAATGTAATGAGTACTCTCTGTTATTTGTCAAGTTTTCGAAATTTATTTTATCTCATTTTCAAGACATCAACGTGAGACTGTTACAACAGGAGAGAGATAAAAAAAAAACATTTTTTCTCCTCTAATCCTCCTTTCGTATATATATATATATATGTATATATATATATATATATATATATATATATATATATATATATATATATATATATATATATATATATATATATATATATATATATATATATATATATATATATATATATATATATTTATATATATATATATATATTTTTATATATATATATATATATATCGTTCCACAAGTAACAAGTATATAGGTTGTCTGACATATAGGTGATATAAATTCAAAGTAGAATAGTGCAATGCTAACCATTGGACTAACAAGAATGTTTTGTTAAATGGTTGGGTTGAACAGGAACTTCATCACTCACAAAAATAGTTTATACCAATGATTGAGTAATTCAAATTTTATCTGATTATCCTTTCTGATTGTTCATAATATACCTAACCAAAAAAAAAATTGACAAACCTTGTAAGAGTCTATTCTTACAGATCTCATAGAAAAACTCGTTCAAAAAATTAGAGAAGAATTTCAGAATCACTGAACGGGCCCAAATCCAAGATATCTCCGAACATCTACGTGGTTATCATGAAGTGAATTTCAATAGTTATTATATGGGGCACACAATCTGGAGCTATTCAATCACGATTCCTTCTTTATGAATAATCGATTATTGAAATTGGTCTGGCATCTCTAAAACAAATGGGTTCTATGTCGTCACGCGTGGAGATATAGAGATATTATAGGTGGGTTTTTATTTTCCAGGCTTGAAACAGTACGTCGTAATATATATTATATATATATATATATATATATATATATATATATATATATATATATATATATATATATATATATATTATTGGGGTATGCAGCATAATTTTGCTACATACCCCAATAATCAATTTGTTACACCTAACTAGTCAGCAACGACTATCTTTCATTCACTATATATATATATATATATATATATATCAAATGGAAGGAATTCAATGGACAAGTGCAAGGATGAACAACACTTGGTAGAAAACGACAAATCAACGGAGTCAACAAACAGAAGCCAGCCGCCCATTCGTGGTATATATATATTTATCTTCGGACTGTGCGCCTCATACGATTACGGCCAAATTTCACCCAGGTAAATTAGTTGAATCATTCAATTTCTACTTTGAAGTTTCACATCTGAGCAGCTATGCTACAAACGAGCTTTGTGTTTGAGCAATCCAAATGTTTTTCCTCTGAAATTTCCAATGGAAGACATATTTGACTCATAGATACCCCCATTCTGGAATCTGACAAGAATGAGATCAGCGCCAGAGCAGAAAAAAATATTAATTATCAGATCAGAGAGTGTATACCCACCTGGAATATGCATTGTTTTATCATTTCTCCTATTCAGTTATTTTAGTTTTATAATTCCGAGAAGTTTTTGGAAATAAATTATCCGAGGAATTCGAATGATAAATCCAACCTGATGTTCAGAATTAAGTTAGCAGAATGACACAATGTGTACATTACAACTTGCTAATGTTGTTACGAACCGTTTACGTGGTATAATCCCTGATGTACAAGCCATTAGTGAGAATTAATGTAGTCAACCTTCCCTTTCGTGACTCCACAAAGCTATAATTACCCACAAAACCAAAAAATAAATTGACCACTTACCACACATCTATTCCATTCCAATCGGGCAAAATGAGGCAGTTCATTTCTACTATGACCACTATAGGAATATACATTTGGTTTTCACATGTTTGTAAAGACCAGGAATAACGATATCAGATAGTTCTATTCGTGTCATGAAGGTCTGATAAATACGATGAATAATGGAAATAATATTTAACCCCCACTTTATGAATGAATACGTATAATCAACGTCTCGTAATCAATGTAATATCGAAATAGTTTTCAAAATCTTCTTTGATGATGTTCCACTCGTTGATTCATCAGGATTGATACATTTCGTGATTATTTCCTGGAATGTAGTGGATACGATCAATTTCACCAATAACTAATGAAACGAATTTCAGTGCTGAAATTGATATCTCATGTTCCAATTGATAACATAAATGTTTTCTTCAGCTTCAACAAAGGACATTGTTTCATCTGTATTCATGTTTCATGATTATGAAGGTAATGGATCCCAAATACAATCGTCAAGATTCAGGTGCGCTGATTTCCGACCACTTTTCAAATTGACAAATATAAATTACGAAAGTGAGAATATCGTCTGTGAATGAATGAGTAAAGGAAATTCTGGTGGTATTTCAGACGGAATTTTGAAGTTAAGAAAAAATCATCGGAAAAGATACGAACCTGCGTCCTCTAGATCTCTTATCATATGATCTACCAACTGAGCTATCAGAGACAGAGGTTCCATCTGCGATTCGAAATACCGCTTTTCCTCAGGATTCAATGAAAGCTGTTATTGGGATGGATCATGAAGGTAACGAATCTCACACGATCAGTAGTCATCATGGGTATAACTGGATATCTAGAGGATGCAGGGTCAATTCCTCATCAGAGATATTTTTTTCTGGAATAAAAAATTTCGTCTGAAATGCCACATACATTTCTGTCACTTATTCACTCGTTAATTCGTTGAGTGGTTGGAGCTGAGCACCCCTGAACCTTGACTGAAGCCGGCAATCCACAGCAACGTTAGGAAAAGGGGGAAATGGGTCTTGCACCTCCACAATCTATCCCAACAACAACTAACATTGAATTCTAGGAACAAGCGGTATCTGAAATCGCAGACGGAACGTTGTGTTTTCGATAGCCCAGTTGATAGAGCGTATGACTAGAGATCTAGAGGACACAGGTCAAATCCTGCTCGAATGTGTTTTTTTTTTGTTTAATTCAAAATTTCATCTGAAATTCTAAAAAGAATTCCTCTACTTATTCATTCACAGACGCTATTTTCACTTCCGTAATTTTTATTTGGCAATTTGTTCAGTGTTCGGTGATCAGCGCCCCTGATCATTGTCTGAAGCCGTCAATCCACGGCAACGTCAGGAAATAAAGGAAATTGGTATCGATTACCACTGATTGTATATGAGATCCTTCATCCTCATAATCCATCCAAACAACAACTAACATTGAATTCAAGGAAAAAGCGGTATCTCGAATCGTAGACGGAACCTTTTTCTTCGATAGCTCAGTTGGTAGAGCGTATGATAGGAGATCTAGAGGATCAAGGTTCGGATCCTGTTCGAATAGGTTTTTTTTTTGTTTAATTTGAAATTTCATCTGAAATAAAAAAAATACTTTAAATAATTTATTTACAGATACAAGTTTTACTTCCCTAATTTCCATTTGGCAATTTGTTCAGTATTCAGTGATCAGTGCCCCTGATCCTTGACTGAAGCCGTCAATTTACGGCAACGTTAGGAAAAAGAGAGAATTTGTCTTAATGACCACTGATTGTGTAAGAGATTCTCCACCTTCATAATCCATCCTAACGACAACTAACATTGAATTCTAGGAAAAAGCGGTATTTCAAATCGCAGACGAAACCTCTGTCTTCGATAGCCCAGTTGGTGTAACGTATAATAAGTGATCTAGAAGTCGCACATTCAATTCCTGCTCGGAGTTGTTTTTTTTTCTTTAATTTAAAATTTTGTCTCAAATGCCACAATTTCCCCTACTCATTTATTGTTATACTATTTTCACTTTTGTAACTTTTATTTGTCAATTCGTTCCTTGGTCGGAAATCGGCGTCTCCAATCCTTGACTGAAGCTGTCAATCCACAGCGACGTTAGAAAAAAAGAAAAATTGGTCTTGATGACCACTGATTGTGTATGAGATCCTTCATAATCCATACCAACAACAACCAACATTGAAATCTTGGAAAAAGCGGTATTTTGAATCGCAGATAAAACCTTGTGTCTTCGATAGCTCAGTTGGTAGAGCGTATGACAGAGACCTAGAGGACGCAGGTTCGAATCCTGTTCGAAAATGTTTTTTTAATTAAATTTGAAATTTTGTCTGGAATGCCACAGGAATATCCTTTACATATGGAGTGAATTCATTATAAATCACAGTATCAGTGATTTATATTCATAATAATAATAAGAATGATAATTGCTTTTATTAACAGCAAGTGAGATATAGTTAGTACATGAAATGTGTTTCTACTACTTTCAAAGCTCAGAGTAAGCGTTTACCCATTTGTGGGATGGATAAGTACTTTTTTACACTTTCTTATATCTTATGTAATCTACGAAATTAAACAAACATTCAGAATCTGGTATCAATCCTTATTTCTGGATTCTAACAATCTTTGCAGCTTAGTTTTTTCAGTGGCATCTATTTTTTATGATAATTGTGTGATCTTGAGTTCCTCAGAAGTATTGATGATATGACTTCTTTTATTTCATAGAAACAGATACTGGAAAAAGTACTTGTCTATAATAATATAATTGATATATATTCTCATTTGTTCGTTGGAATTCTGGATTTCTACTTCTTGTGGTTGATAATGAGTTTAGTTGTTGCTTTTCTTCAAGAATGGAGAATCGAGAACAAGTATTATGTGAATAAATATAACGTGTAATTAATTAAAAAACGACATATAATAATATGGTGAACGTATCATTTGTTTGTTCATTCGTACATTTTCTGGTAATTTAATCATTCGATTTCTTCAATGAAATAATGAAAAACAAAATTCGAATTCAGTAACACAACCAAAAAATATTTATTGTCGGTTGCATTTCCGAGTTCAGAGTTGTAAAGAAGAAACAATGAAAAATATTTAGTGTTATGAGGACTAAAGTTGACCTTTATATGCTTAACGCGACGATAGATAGGTAACTTTGAATTGTTTTTGTTCCATTTCTATTCCAACCTTCAAAGCTATGGAAGGGTCACAGGCTTTTTTTCAAATCTCCAACTTTGGAGTCGGGGCTCCGACTTTGATCTCAGACCCCCGACTCTAAACTCGGGGTCCGACTTTAAAGTCAGGCGCCTGCCTTTGGTCTCGGGGTTCGACTTCAATCTCGGAGATACGACTTCAAAGACAGGTGGCCGACTTCAATTTCGGGGGTCCACCTTCAACCTTGTGGGTCCGAAATTGAGGTCAGGAGTCCGTTTTCTACATCACAATTGCCTCTTCACATTGAATTTCAGGTTATGAATATTGGTACAGACAATACACCATTAGTAAGATTTTTTCCCTTGATTTTGTATTTTCGGCTTTTTCTGGTATTTTTTTTCCGTTGATGTTGTTGTCATTGCCATCTGCAATCACTAATTGCAGTCTGGACCTCCAAAGGTTCGAACACTGGGATCATAGAATATCTGAAGAACCCTGGGAGCTGAAATTTGACGGGGTTTCAGAGTTTAATATACAAACAAGGAGAAATTCTGAAATCTAATATTTTTTCGTTTTCAACCTCAAAATGAAATAGTGAAGTATCAATACATATTCATTTCTCCATTTGTTTGAACATTATACTCAAACTGACACATATAATAACTCCTTACTAAAAAATATACGTAATTTTGATTGAAGGATATACGGGAATTCCATTAGGGGATTCACAACTTGCAGTTGAATGAGGAACTTGAAATTTGGTCGACCATCAGGATCAATCATGTCCGTTCTACCTGAAATATTATAAGTTCTACAGCGATAAGGGGTGTGCCAAATTGAGATTAACTTTCTTATTTCAAACTGAACCTTTTTTTTTTCAAATGCTGCGATTCTCCTTTCAATTCTGAGTTTATACAACCTGAGTAAGATCAACTTATCTATTATAGTCTTCAACATATGTCGATTTTTCTAAAAAAAAATCATCGAGTTATTCAATAAAAATCAAGAAATGCCACATCTTGTCAAGAGTTTCCTTGATTTTCAAAGTATACCATGGAAACAAAGTCAACAGTAATGCAGAAAGTGGTATTCTGTCGATTAAGTTTTGCTTGTTCTTGAATAAAATTAATTCGAAAATTTAGAATTATCCAAAAGAAGTTGTGTTAGACTTGTTCATAATTCATGACATATTCCGTGAAGTGTCCGTGAATTTGATTTGAAATACTCAAACTCACCAAGCATGACACGGGAAAAGTTCCCACGATGGAGAAATAATTTTAAAAATTTTGGGAAAGTGGTTAGAGCCTTCACGGATGCGAAACCACTTACTGGCAATGAAGTAAGATGGAATATCATTCTCGGATATTCTGAAGCATATCCTTAAGCCTCAACCAATCATTTAACACCTTCATAGCTACATCCTTTTGCATTCATATGACTCCAGAAATAACATATAGGTTACTTTTCCCTAAGGAGAAACTTTTGCGAGGATTTATATCTCAAAATATAAGAACACGCCGTATTCTCAGAACGATGGGCTCCTGAAAACCTACATATGGTGTTTGGTGTTGAAAATCAAGTACATTCCCGAATATAGGTGTTTTGTTTGATGGTGAATCAAGAGGTGGAAGATACTCAGAAATTCTTCTTTACGTGGTTCTCGAGAATTTTCTACTGGCTGGAGCTGCACGTTCATGTAACCAGATGGATGGGGCACCACCGCACCATACAAGAACTGTGGAACCAAATCGACATCCTTGTTTGATAACCGTTGGTGGGGAAATCGAGAACCATTTCTATGGCCTGCCAGATCTCCCCCCTTAGACTTTCATTTCACAAATCGACCTACATTCCCCCACAAGCTATTGTTCTCAAACTTCAAAATCTTTCAAATAAAGGAGTGGGGGCAGATGAGTACAACTTTTCTCAAGTACTGTGCTGGTATTACAATTCCACTCAACATATTCTGGAAGAGGTAGTTTTTCTGTCAGTATAGAAGAAAGCTCATATAATCCCAATCTCAAAATCTGGAAATAAACAACTCGTCAAAAACTCCAGACCAATTTCAAAACTGTCAATCATAGCAAACATTTTGAATCCATTATTTTCGATAACCTGTTCTTCGACGTTGAAAACAATCAATATTGAACAACATGGCTTCATGAAGAAACGATCCGTAGATTTCAACTTATAATAATAATAATGATTACATCGATAATGACAAATATCAGGAACTAAGGGCGGAGTTCATTTTCTGCAAATCAGGCACTTGCAGAAAATGTTCTTCTACTTGACTCCTGGAAGGGAGAAATGAAATGAAATGAAATGAGGAAACAAAAAAAGAAACAGGGACGAACCTATCATTCACAATTCAACATTTTGTTTGTGAAATTTGAGTTATTTTGATCTGTTAAGTGCAATGCAAGATCAAGTATTCACCTCTGAGAAATGAACAAATGGTTTTCAGTAGGTATTCACCTCTGAGAATTGAACAAATAGTTTTTAGTAATTGATTTGTATTTATTTGGATGAAGAGCTTTGAAGTTCTCTGGTAAGCAGTTGTATAATTCGAAAATTCGATATTTGAAGCACCGTCTGAATATTCCAGTTCTAAAAGCAGGGATTGTGAGCCTACTTTTATGTCTAATATTCAGATTATTTATATTCATACGATATGTTTTTTGTTATAGAGATAAATGGTGTTTTCGTCCTGAGTATTTTATGAAAGAAACATAATGCATGATGTACCTTCTATTTTCCATATTCAACCAAGCGATTTTCTGGAGTTCATATGACTTTCTTTGCGGTCTATGAATTCCATAAATCGATCTTCAGTAGGAATTCTGTACTTCTTCAATTTCATTTTTGTAGTATGTCTTCGAATTTGAGACGTACAGTACATCGGCATAATCGAATACAGACAAAATGACGGAGTCATATAAGGATTTCTTCGCTTGAAACGGCTGAAAATGGCTGTTACCATAAATCATTTAAAGATGTCATGGGCTTGATGTTTCAATGTATTTATATACTTCTCGAATCTCAAATTGGTATCTATTGAAACACCTAGATTTTTTGCTTCATCTACAATTGTTAGAGATTTTTCTAGAATCTGCATATCCATACATTGACTAACCGCCCCTCGCTTTTTCGGACCAAATATCACAACATTCGATTTATTTGAATTGATACATAAACAGTGCTCGGTAGCTGGCTCAACAAATCTATTCAAATCTACATTGACTGGTTTCATTGCATCATCAGTTGTTTCAACCGGGAAGATGTAGTACGATTGGGTGACATCAGCATATAAATGGGCTTGACATAACTAAAGCTCAGACAGAAGTTGAGATGTATACAAGGAAAACAATAGAGGGCCAGGTATGGAGCCCTGTGGTACCCCAGAAGTGTGGTTTAGGAATTCTGAACAACGATCACCTAGACATACTTTTTGTCGCCTTACTTCCATGTACTCACCTATTAAATCGAACGAATTGAAAGAAAAACCAAAATATTGCAAGATACTTATCATCAAATTATAATTAATTGTAAAAAAGGCTCGGCTGAATGTAACAAAATTAATATGGTGCATTCCTTTTCATATATCGCTTCCATTTTGTCATCGATGAAATGGAGTTGTGCGCCCGTACAGCTATATCACTTTTCATAATCCCGATTGTTCATCTGGTGGTAAGGAGAAGTGCTGAGCATAGACCTTCATTTGTACCCTGTGCCTGTACCTGTGCATAGCCCTCTCAATATACTGATGCCTCTCAAATGCTTCATTTCTGTTGAAATTATCTTCTTAGGTAATTCCTGTACAACCGCTCTCCTCCACATTTCCGAGCAGACATTTTCTGTTGAGCATACATTAATTATGTGCGTGATAAATGGTACAATGTGGAAACAGCAAAGTCTAATAAGCTTTATGTCTATGCCATCATAACTTTTTGCATTTGTTTTAATTTCAGATATCGTTTCATTTACGAATAGATCATTCATTTCTTCAAATAATAATATTATATAATAATAACTGCTTTTATTGAAAGGTTACATACTCTGTACCTAGAACCTAACAAATGGCAGGATTCAATATAAACATTGCAGAGCTCACTATTCCATCCAACCATCTGCTCTCCCATCCAACCATCTGAAGTTTCCATTATTAACAGTATAATTATTATGAGAATTCAATAGATTTTCCGTTGGCCCTTTTTGGGGGATTTTTCAGGTTTTCAGCTCTGTCATTGTTTTTATCAGGAATAAACTCATTGGCTCTTCGTGCCTTCCAGGTCTCCTTTGATGAGGTATTATTGAATTGGTCTCCTCTCTTTGAATAGCTCTATTAGTATAATTGCGAATTCTTCTATAAAAATTCAAGGGTGTCTGTAATTTATCTTTTTTATATTTTCCTGAAGCTTTATCATGCTCTTTCATCATAATTTCAATAACATCTGTTAACCATGGAGCTTTGGCTTTCGTAACCTTAGATGTATTTGAAGGAATATGCCTAAAGAATAGCTGATTCGAACAATTAACCAAGTGTGATAGTTTTTCATCCACATTTTGTTGGTCGTAAATTTCGAAGGAGTATGTATTTGATAAATCTATCTAAAATAAATGTTCATTGAATTTTTTTTCATTTCTATATATACACATCGTTCTCGTGAATTACCATTCATATCCAACCAAAAATAAACAATTGCATGGTCTGATATATTAATATGAATGATTCCTTTTTCTATCTCAGCGCATTCTTGTTCTATGATATAATCCAACAGAGTTGCTGATGTAGCTGTGACTCTTGTAGGAACATCAACTATTCGACAGAGACCTAGTGTTTCTAATATTGAGTCAATTTTATTCACACAATTATTTTCATAATCGAACAAATCCAAATTGAAATCCCCCATGCAAATAATTTCATCCACCGTTAGCCTATGTCAATTAAGCTATTTTCTAATTCGTCTGAAAAATCACTCGTGTTTTCTTGATGTGGCTATGAATCACTCAAATGACGAATGCTTTTTTCTTATAGTAATTTTAATTCAATATTGATCCCACACGTAATCCTGTCTACTCTCAATTATTTCACAGTAAATTTTTTTTTTAGCAAATATACATAATAGTCGAAAAAAAAAATGGAATTTCGTGCATGAAATAATTTATTGAAATCGTAGCAAAGCGCTTTCGACCCTTAGGTCATCATCAGTGCGTACCTGGAAGTAAGTAATATTGATAGAGAACAAGTAGCTGAAAGTTTTTCTTGAGTAAGATATTGACATATTTTAAATGTGAGGTTACTTACTCGTCGGGTGTACAAGAAGCCAAAAAGACCACAAAATATCCCATGATCAATGAGTGTTGTATAAGTTTAGGTGACATACATGTTATAATACATATTCTAGGCCAGGATGAAAATTGTGATTCAATTTTCATTATCCTTCTAAAAACATTGTTCAGGTGTGATAGCTGAACCCGAGTGACAAGATTGACAAGTGAACGATGAAGTAGATTGACATGAAACACAAAACCATGGAGATATCAGAATCAAGAAAAGAATATCCCTGTCATACGAAAAACACACTAGAAGATGATCAATCTAATGAGGACTGCCATCTGTCAGATATATGTTCGAGTATTCCAAGGAAGACCAGACAAGACTCCTCAATTCTCACATTTGAGTCATCGTAATTGAATATAAGTTTGAGGGAGAAGTTTAATTAGACCTGTCCTGATCAAAACAAATAATTAAATGATTTTGGTAGTGTCCATAGACAATGAATTCAAATTTTCCTTGATAGAAATAAAAATCCTTGTCCACCATGGCTCAGTTGAACCGCAACTGAAAGATGAGAAGTGTGATACAAGTCTAATGGGAACTAGAACTAGAACTAGAACTTCACAACTCCCACAGCTGGAGTACAATAGAGTCTTGAAGGTGATAATCCAGAACATGACTTGTGTTCTCAGTATGGAAAAAACTGAAAAAGAGGCTGACTAATTGCAAAGAGATAAAAGTGAAATCATCATAGAGAATGGAAATTGAAAATGATTAGCATGATTACCAAGAAAATTGAAATGTGACTTAGAGTAAAAAAGGCTGAGGAAGTTCAATATCATTTTATTAAGACGTCTATGAAGTGGAATATAGGATCTATTTGAATTGACCTGCGTGTTGAGACAAAGGTTATTGTTGAGTATTTTTCACTAATGTGTAAATCTTCAAGAGAATCTAATCTATTATAATTTTTGGAACTGACCTCATGTGAGATTTGTGAATTTTTATTTGGACTAAAATTATGATTGTTAAGCTTTAGTGATAACCGAAGGCAGAAACTTTAGTACTATTTGAATGTCCCATAATACGAACTTTCAAAAGTCTACAATCAGCAACCCGAAGGTTTTGCTATGGGTAGTTCTTTATCCCCTTTTTCAGCAGATATTCTCATGAACAATTTATAAAATGAATTCATTGTCACGGATATTAATCCTGAAATTCTACATTGGTACAGATATGTTGATGACTGTTTAGTGTTTGTAAATGGTTATACTGAGACTGCTCAAAATTCACCTTAGAAATAGAATCAAATGATATTTTTTTTTTAATTTTACAGTACATTAAAATATTCACTCCGTAGATTTAACATTTACAGAAAACCCACACAAACTGATCATGTGATACCTAGTTTCTCGAATCATCCTCATCAGCACAAAATGACTGCCTTCTATTGTTTCATCCACAGACTTTCAAATGTACCTCTTTCTACTGTTGATTATCGAAAAGAATTGAATATTTTAAAACAAATAGCTTCCAACAATGATCATAATCCTAGCATTATCAACACTTTGATTCAAAAAATAAAAAATAAAATGAACATAACTTATTTATCTGAAATTAAATTCAATCGACAAATTTGTTTCAATTCCTTTTTTAAACAACAACATTCTAAACAAGTACCTAGTTGCATTTAAAGTAATTTTGACAACATAAAAATTCCTTTCGGAACCAACGATAGCTTGAGTAGATTTTTGGTTAACACAAAAGACTAAATTGACAAACTTTCCAAAAGTGCTATATATAAGTTGAATTGTGAAGACTGCGATGCAGCCTACATTGGTAGAACTTGTAGACATTTGAAAGTTCGTATTATGGAACATTCAAATAGTAATGAAGTTTCTGCCTTCGGTCATCACTCAACATTAATAATCATAATTCGGTCAGTTCCAAAAATTATAAAAGATTAGATTTTTTTAAGATTCACACATTAGTAAAGAAATACTCAACAATAACCTTTGTCTTAACACGCAAATCAATTTGAAAAAATCCTATATTCCACTTCATAGACGTCTAAATTGAATAATATTGAACTTCCTCAGCCTTTTTTACTCTAATTCACATTTTAATTTTCTTGTTAATCATGCTAATGATTTTCAATTTCCATTCTCTATGATGATTTTACCTGTATCTCTTTGCAATTTGCCAGTCTCTTTTCAGTTTTCTCCATACTGAGAACACAAGTTAAGTTCTGGATTATCAAGTTTTAGACTCTGTTTTACTCCAGTTGTGGGAGTTGTGAAGTTGGGTCTAGTTCCCATTAGACTTGTATCACACTTCTTATTTCCCGATTGCGGTTCATCTGAGCCATGGTGAACAAGGATTCTTTTTTTATTGGGGAAAATTTAAATTCATTGTCTATGGACACTACCAGAATTATTTAATTGCTTTTTGATCAGGACAGGTGTAATTAGACTTCTCCCTCAACTTATATTCAATTACGATGACTTAATGTGAGAATTGCAGAGTCTTGTCTGGTCTTCCTTGGAATACGGGCACATATATTTGACAGATGACAGTCCTCATTAGATTGATCATCTTCTAGTGTGTTTTTCGTATGACAGGGATATTCCTTTCTTGATTCTGATATCTCCATGGTTCTGTGTTCTTTCAATCTACTCATCGTTATTGTCAACTTGTCACTCGGGTCCAGCTATCACACCTGAACAATGGTTTTTTGGAAAGATAATGAAATGTAATCTCAATTTTCATCCTGGCCTAGAATTATGTATTTTAACATGTGTGTCACGTAAACTTATACAACACTCATTGATCATGGATATTTTATGGTCGTTTTGGCTTCTTGAACACCTAACGAGTAAGTAACCTCACATTTAAAATATGTCAATTTTCTTTCCAAAAAAAACTTTCAGTAACTTGTTCTCTATCAATATTTCTTACTCTCAGTACGCACTGATGATGACCTGGGTCGAAAGGCTTGCTACGATTTTAATGAATTATTTTATGCACGAAATACAATTTTCTTTCATCGATTATATCGATACGTGCACACAGTCATACTTTTCATTTTATGTACATAATTCCTGTTTCTGCAATTCCGGTCCGCCCTGTATAGATTGAAACATTCAAATTGCAGTTGGTCGTTACTAATAATATTTTTCAATCATGTTTGCATATTGAAATATATCTAAAACTATTTGTGATATTTTGCAATGGGGGTTATAATGATCTCGCATAAAAGCCTATTTCAATAACATTCTTCAAAATAAATGGAGAAATTCTAGTTACTAATAAAAAATATCAGAAAACGATATAGTGAATGAGAAAAACGAAGGTTTATTTTGAGACTGATGAAACAGTACAGAACCCGAACGGCACGGGGACGACCCAACTCCCCACATCGCTGCTAGCATGAATCTCAAAATAATATGCGCACCAAATGGAAAATAATAAAAATTAAAGTCTACTACAGTTCAAACAGAAAACAAAATCAAGTTCAGAGAGAATCAGAGTACATATACATATGTACAGATGTAGTTCCTTTACCCCATCCAGACTGCTTATTATGTTAGATCCATGTTGATTATTTAACTTGACGTACATTCTCCCAGAATAAGTCCATACTGTGCCAGATGTTCCAATTTTCCATACAACCTCGCTCATAATCTTCAACTGTTCAATCTTGAGATCCTTGCTGATGACAATTTTTGTTGATTTCAACAGTTTTTATTGTTGTAGACAATATTCTTGAAGTAATTTGACGAGAATCTCAACATTATTGGCCTGTTTTCATTTTGTTCCTTTTTGTTGAGTCTATAGCAAAATTCGATACTTGATTCATCTAACCTGAGTTTTATTTTTGTTGTGAGATCATCCAAGATGTGATTGGTTGAGTCCTCATTGCCTATAGCTTCAGGGATTCCATGAATTCTGAGGTTTCGGCTTCTCCTGATTTGCTGTTGTTTCTTTTGATGTTCCATCAAAGTGTTGATTATATCTTCCTGCTTCTGAAGTTTCTCGTTCATTTTCAGATTTTAACCTTCTAATTCTTTGATTTCTTTGTTGTACTCTTCTTCGAATATTTCAGTTATTGTTTCAGATATTTTACCGATGAAATTATCTGCTGTACATAATTTCGTAACAAATTATTTGATTACTGAGTGCAGTTCATCCTCTCCCTTGCTGCTCTGGCTTCGACTTCGTGTACCGTCTCGACCCATTTCAGGCAGAAACTTATCAATCAAATTCGTTGCGATGTAGTTTCTCTAATATGATCCAGATAAATAACATATATCGTTTGTTACAATAATGTTTGTACAACACTTTTCAGAATTATACGTGCACTTGTTTCTACACATTCGGCTATTCAATCGCAGCACTGCTAATAGGTCTACTCTACGTGAACATGAACAATATTTTTTTCTGAACATCTTTCTTTTTTCATTCACATATACGGAGTACATCCTGCATAGCCTCAATGACAAATACCAAGTTGATGCTATTTACACCGACATCAGCAAAGCCTTTGACAAAGTCGATCACCCAGTTTTGCTTCAGTAGCTCGCTGGAGTCGGGGTAAACGGCAATCTGTTGAATTGGCTACAATTTTATATAACTGATCGTTTTCATGCGGTAACAATCGGTAACCACAAACTCGAATATTGCTATATTACCTCTGGAGTGCCTCAAGGATCTCATCTGGAGACACTCCCATTTAATATTTTTATTAACGATATATCCAAATGTTTTCGAGATGCTAATTTTCTAGTGTATGCTGATAATCTAAAAATATATCACTCAATTTCTGATGAAAAAACACTAATGCAGTCGACATCAATAACTTTCATAAATACTGTGAGGTAAATAGTCTATATCTGAATTTTGAAAAGTGTTACCACATTTTGTCTGGGAGCGGAAAAAATATTCTGAATCACTTCTATCAAATATCTTCTCAACCATTGAAAACTGTCACGTAAATAAAGGACTTAGGAATAATATTCGATTCCAAAATGCTCTCCAATAAGAATTTATTTTACATTTCAAAAAAAGCTCACAAAATATAAGGTTTTAATATGAGAACTTGTCGTAAATTTGAAAACACACTGACTCTCCGTACTCTCTATATGGCATACGTCAATATTGTTTCGAGTTTTGGTTCTGTATATGAAACCCTTTATATGACATTTACATAATGAATTCGAAAGGTTCAGAATATATTCATAAAAAATGTTTTTCATCCAACCCCAATAATGGTCCGTACGTTCGGAGTGAGCTGAACTTATTAACACTAAGGAATAGAAGGAAAATTTCAGACATAAAGTTCCTCTTTGAAGTCATAAACAACTAAGTTGATTCCCCTGCTATCCTCAGTAACATATATCTCAACGATCCTAAATATATTACCAGGCATCAGCATTTTTTCCGTTACGAACAATCCCGAACAAATAATTTTTTTACTCCCCAATGCATAGATGCATAGATAGATATCATACAATACACTATCAAATTCCATCGATATTGATATATTCTCTTACTTATTTTCAAAAAATTTTCCCATATTTTAAAAAGGCATTTTCTCGCTTCGCAGACTCAATGATATGTATTAAATGAGTATGTTTCCACTCTCATTCTCATTGTCATCCACTCATTTCATTCACTACATGTACTCAATTCGTTACTTTTCATACGACCACTGTAGAAAATAGGCAAAAACTCACGACACACAGCCTCAGTGAATGGCTCATTACGCAAGGTGAACAAATCGCACAGTTTTAGTGAACAAAACGCACAGTTTGAATATATTAAAATGTTAAAGTTGAAGTAAATGGAACATTTAATAGTTCCGCAAGTAGGTCATGATCGCGCAATTGCCCGTCAACAGCGTAGTCATAGCAACTGTCAAAATCAATATAATACAAACAAACTTTTTTGAAAGACAAATAAGTTCTCCTATATGGAGGTATGCATGGATTTTCAGGTGAATATCATTCGACGTTCTGCGTGCTATTTGCCAGGAAAGTAGTTGTTTTTCACCTGAGATCTACCATTTTCTGGTTCAATTTATATTGAATCTTTTATGTGAAGAAAACCGTTTAATTCGATTTTTCTATTTATTCCACTTCACATGGCGTTTATCTTTCACTATATGCTAGTCGGGCTTGCCACTCCTACTGAGAAGGAATCTTTTATCCAGAAACCTATCGAGGTGGGAGATTTTCGGAGTGATTCTTTCTGTCACTTGGTACCGCCAGTTAAAAGTTTATTTTCCGGCGTACCTATAGGTGTTATAGACTCGATGATGGTTTTGGATATGTTGTGTCTCGCTTCAGCCAGAGCTCTTCGGACCTTTGGCTGGTTGACTACTCCGTACTGATGAGGGCCAAAAAAGCCTGAAACCGGTATGTGGATTGTTAGGTGAACACGACATAAATTAAACATAATCGAGCTTATCAGAAAGAAACATTTGCATTCAATGTCCATTCATATGGAGGTATGCATGGATTTTCAGATGAATATCATTCAACGTTCTGCGTGGTATTTGCCGGGGAAGGAGTTGTTCTTCACCTGAGATCTACCATTTTCTGGTTCAATTTATATTGAATCTTTTATGTGAAGAAAACCGTTTAATTCGATTTTTCTAAATAAGTTCTAGTTGATAATTATAATCTGCATACTGTTTGAAAAAGAATACCTACATTTTCAATATGTCAAGTGATAGTGAGAACAAAAATGTAACCCCTCCCAACGTCATGGCAATGGCAAAATTGGCAACGAGTGATTTACTGCCAAGTAAATCCCGCGAACGCTACGAAAATTGTTACATTGAATTCATGGCCTGGAGACTGACAAATAAGGTGAATTCTTCCTCTGAAAATGTTTTGGTATCATATTTTCAACACCCATCTGAAATCAATGCTTGGATCGACTCTAAACATAAAAAACAACATAAATATAGAAGCCTTTTCCAAGTTAATAGCGCTATTGAAAAGGAAATGGGATGGTTTCAGAAGCACAAAATCTAAAACTTTTACGGCCGAAAATATTCAAGATTTCCTCGTAATGGCCCCTGACAATCAGTACTTGTCTATGAATGTAAAATAATATGTCCCCCTATACTATTTTCCACACTTACAGTGATTTTTATTTTCAGACTGTTCTTATAATTGGCGAAAGTGGTACATGCCAAGAAACAGCAACTGAGAGTTATGAAAATTGAAGATGATGAGGACACAGGAAAATCCTTCATCATTGAAATTCCAAATACAAAAACCAAAATTCAACGTTTTTCTGTGATCTCGAACAATTTTCATTGTAGAATCAAAGAACATTACACTATACGCTAGACAATACTAAATGAAAATTTGCCTTATTTTTTTAATAAATAAATGGAAAATGCAACAAGCAACCCGTTGTGATGAACAAATTAGGCAGTATACCAAAAGATATTGCAAAATTTATCCAACTAGAAAATCCTAATCGCTACAAGGACACTGTTTTCGCAGA
This sequence comes from Gonioctena quinquepunctata, assembly GCA_018342105.1. Classification (NCBI taxonomy): domain Eukaryota; kingdom Metazoa; phylum Arthropoda; class Insecta; order Coleoptera; family Chrysomelidae; genus Gonioctena; species Gonioctena quinquepunctata. The sequence goes on along the minus strand of JAFIRS010002211.1, from coordinate 1,663 downwards.
TCTTTCGCAACTATTTTAGTCAATGCTGGCGGGGATCTATTGGATTTAAAGAGACATGGTAGCTGGCAATCGTCTTCAGTAGCAGAAGGTTATTGTAGTATAGTATAACCATCAGGAAGACAGGAAGAAATGGGAAACACATTTTCAAGAAGCAATCTCACTTTGCAAAGATGGAAAAAGTTAGAATCATTTCTTTTGGAGAGACACTTTGAAATTAGTGTTTTCTGACATTAAAACCTGTCATGGGGTATGATAGATTGATTTGTTGAAAATATAAACAGGATGTTCATAAAATCAGATGTGGAATCATCTGCGACTGAAAGATAAACTTTAGTCACTATCTTCCATCGTCAAGATAACCTCTTGTGGGGTATTCATGTTGAAAAGGGAAACATTCTCAATTGAATATTGATAGAAAGATTTTTCTGTGAATTGAAAAATCCACGATTAAAATGAAGTAATTTTTTGTGAATGTCTAACAGAAAACAACTACTTCCGGCTAAAGCCACGCTGGACATTGAACTACATCTGATAGATATTCTGAAAAAGCCCTTACTCAAAAGAAAAAATCTGAAATTGAAAATTTGCATTTTCATTCAGATAGATAGATTTGATTTTCTTTTGGAAAACATTCTTCTTTGCCTCATTCATCTTCATGAGTTATTAAGACTGAGTTATAGTTGGTGTCATTCTTTGCTAGCATATTGTACAGTGAAACTCTATTCTTTAGGTGTTCTAGCTCGGGGGACATCGTTTTTTTCGGATCAGATTTCTTCCTCCGTGGTCCGGTAGATACCTTTCTTGATGGAAAAGATATTTCAAAATAATATAATAGAAGCTCTGTGAAAGCCTCATATGCCAAGTTAGGACACTGTTGCGCAAATATCTCTATCCAGTCTTCGTGCTGCAGGTAATCACGGAATCTCCTTATATTGTCATCACAAAAATCCCGACGATAGAAAAATTTGTTGTCTCTACCATTGCTGGTTTTGTTGTGTGGATTAGTAGCAATTCTCAGGATTTGTGAGTAATGATCAGATAAATTAAGGTCTACTACTGCTACATTGTAGGGGTAATTTGTCTTAATTAAAAAATTATCAATACATGTCATGGAATTTGCCTTTACTCTTGTTGGTATTCTTAAACTAATTTCAATCTTATAAGAGGAAAGCAAGTCTTCCAATAGTGTAAGGTTGGCACTATCAACCATAAAATTGATATTGAAGTCTCCACCAATAACTAACGTTGTTGCTTTATTATCCATGATAGACAGAATTCCGTTAAATAGTATCAGAAATTCATTAAAATCACCGTTAGGTGCTCTATATAATACAATACAAATTATGTTTCGAGTGATTAGCTTCATTCCACAAACTTCTAAAATACCCCTTTACAAAAAATTAGATAGGTTCAGCTCACAAATGTGTTCGACAAGAGTGTCATTTTTATATATAGAAACCCCACCATGTATCTTTGTACTCCTAGAATAGAGGCACACAGATCAAAGTTTTCAACTTAAAATTTCCAGTTGTTCGGCATTCTGCCAATGTTCCGTAATGAGAAGAAAGTCACAGGTCTTTTCTCCATTGAATATCTCATCTATAAGTACAGTTTTGTTACTGATACATTGATGTTTTGATGCGTAAAACAGATAAACCTATTT
>JAFIRS010002210.1:0-240351 GCA_018342105.1 Gonioctena quinquepunctata | reverse complement strand
AATGTCCCTACAGAGCTCGTAGGCATAAAAAGCGTTGGAATTCTTCATGCCCAGAATAATATCATAAACATCAGCAGGAGTTCCCGGATTTAAAAAAAAACGAGTGTACAGATTTTTTATTTTTTTTTAGGTAAGATATTGGTTCATGGAAAATGAGAGGTAGAGAGCTTATGATTTGCTCGGCAATAGAAGTAAAATATATTGAATTGACCCAACGGTATATTAGACTCAATTTGTTTTTTTTATATTCTATGACCTTCATGGTTGATTTTTTCCAACTTCCCTCATGACATTCGTGGAGTTAGGGTAGCTGTTTGGTTTCCCATTTTTGCAAATTATTATTTGTTTTTTCATAGCCCCTACTGAATGTTTTTATGAATTCAGAGAACAAGTATATCTGTCGACATCTTGTAGGGTTTTTCAATGCATTTAAGTATTACAAAGGTAAGTTCCCCAAGTTCTCCCAAGTGACTGGTAGTGAATTGAAAACAACGTTTTTTTTCCTCATTGGAAAAATAGAAATCACAAGATCTTTTGATAGATAAAGTAGATTCTGCATATGGAACTGGGGAGTTATAACGCAGACCGAAAGCCTTTGCTCAATTATACAAATTTTCACCAAATCAGAATTTTTAAATTTTTTTCGATTTAACGTCGTGTACACAGCAGTGGGAATTTAAAAAAAACGTTCTGAGGTCACCAATTGTGAAAAAAAAAAACAAAAAGGTCATGGGTAATAAAAAAAACATTAGTGAAGCATTATTTGCGACAGAAATCACAAATTTAATCCATTTCTCCCCATCGTTTCAAATACTCCACACATTTGGGTATTTGACAAATACCAGTTTATTTTTTTCTGTGTGTTTGTGTTTATTTTTTGCTTGTATACCAAATCTATATCCCCATATTTCCCAATTTATATACCGGTGTCCACGGAAGGTGGCTCGCCCTATAACTTTTGTTTTCAAAGATAATGGGATGAAATTTAAAGGATCTGTTTAATGCATGAAACTGCTTTTTTTTACAAGTAACTCAACTTCATGCAAATTCGGATTCAGCGGAAGTGACATAAACTTTCGAATTTTAAACGAGACACCTGGTATATTTTCAGTTTTTTGTCTCCATATGACATTTAGAATACAACCGTGTATCATTTGTTACTGTTTATAATAGTTTTTTTATTTTTTATCTGAAATATATTTTCCTTCAAGAGGGCTATGGATACGTTCAAATAACTGATCTCAGTCCTGAAATGTTTGTAAAAATACAACTTTACAGTTTTCGATCAAAATGTTTCAGCTATGTGGCGTTTGATTTTAAAATTTTCATAACTATTTTTTTTTAAATGGCAACATGGTGACTTGTCGGGTTAGAAAAAAAGAGCATTTTATTACGATTAATTTGATACCGCACTCTATTAGGTTATAAGAAAACTTTCGATAAAAACCTGAAAATACCATAACGTTCGAACTTTTCTAAAATCAAACACCTGTTGAAAACGATATAATTATATTGGAACTACCTATTTACATATTTTGAGGGTCACAGATGTTCGAAGTGACCTCCATCTTATTGCTGACTGAGGCGAACTTTTCTTATTGTTGCTCTTACAACGTTTCTCAACTGTCTTGGTGTAATTCTATGAATATCTGCCCTTACTTTGTCCTTTGATTCATGTCGTGTGGCAGGAGCTACATCATAAACTTCGTTTTCAATAGATCCACATAAAAAAAAATCTAGAGGCGGAAGGTCGGGTGACCTGAAAAGTTTTTCAAAAAGGAATAAATAAAGGTATGAATTGAAAACAACTCTATTTTACCTCGCCGGCCACCTAACTGGACCCATATTTCCAATCCAGTTTTCGTTGTATGTTTCATGCATTTATTCCGTAACTGCCCTCAGGTTGTATGGTGGAGCACCATCTTGTTGAAAAAATAATCCAACTCGATTCATTTATGGAACTCCGTCCAAGAAATGTTCAATTTTCTGCGTGAGAAAACTTAGACATCTAGCCACTGTCAGGACATCGTCAGAAATTATGGGGCCCTAAAATTATGTCCTAAATCCCAATCCAACAATTGAAATCAAATTTCCTTCCTCCATCAAGTGTAAATTTGCATCGGACCAATATCGCTTATTATTTCTTTTAAAATGTCCCAAATTAGTAAAACGGCATTCGTCGGTATACAAATTTTATATGGAAATGTGTCATCCCCCAAATATTTTCCAAGGAACCAATGCAAGACTCAAGTCTCCTGCATTATCGTTCTGGTACAGGTGCTGGTGTGGTTGATATTTAAATGAATGATATATATGTTTCTTCAGAAAGTTAGCTGTAGAAGACTTCGAAATGTCACATTCTCTTGCGATCTCCCTGAGTGACGTATCAATATTTACTTGAACGTATGCCAGAACATCTATTTCTTTTTCTGCACTCACAATAAACGAATCGTTTCCATCATTATCAGGCACATTTCGCATATTTTTAACCAGTTTTGGAAAATAGTGCCGGGTCGGGTGACGCCGATCAAGATATCTCTGTGCGTAGAGACGTGCAGCATCGGTTGAATTTGGCCTACACTTTCCAGAAACTAATAACATATCAATTTTTCAGTTCTTGTATAGATATTTTTATTTTCCATGATTCTCAAATAATGAGGTACACAATAACTAGCTAATTGACTTTGTAGAAGAGATGTAAAATAATATGTCGACACGTCAATTTTTACCGCAACAATTTAATGATTTTGTTCCAGTTGTGTTGGTCACAGGCTACTTGATGATTTTAAATCTTATTTTAATCTCAATAAGATTCTTCATTCAACGAAAGTTCTAACGTTATTTTGTCAATTTTTTATCGAAAGTTTTCTTACAACCTAATAGAGTGCGGTATCAAATTAATCCTAATAAAATGATCTTTTTTTCTAACACGTCGAGCCACCATGTTGCCATTAAAAAAAAAATAGTAATACATTTTTCAAAATCAAACGTCACATACCTGAAACATTTTGATCGATAACAGTAAAGTTGTATTTTTAAAAACATTTTAGGACTGAAATTAGTTATTTGAACGTATCCATAGCCCTCTAGAAGGAAAATTTATTTCGAAAAAAAAACTGTTATAAACAGTAACAAATGATACATGTTTGTATTCTATATGTCATATGGAGACAAAAAACTGAAAATATACCAGATTTCCCATTTAAACATCGAAAGTTTATGTCATTTCCGGAGAATACGGAATTTGCATGGAGTTGAGTTACTTGTAAAAAAATTCAGTTTCATGCATTAAACAGATCCTCCAAATTTCATTCCATTATTTCTGAAAACAAAAAAGTTATAGGGCCGAGCCACCTTCCGTGGACACCCGGTATTGACGTATTTGACGCGGGAAGCACAAATATACATACAAATATTTTCAAGATGGAAGGATCATTTCCATATAAATCTAAAAATACCATTGTCGTTTCATTGGACCACTCTATTTTCGATACACTAATATAATACCAATATATTGATGTGTTTGAAAATATGAACAGGATGTTCGTAAAATCAGATTTTCATATTTTCAAACAAATCAATCTGTCATCCCCCATGACAGGTTTCAATGTCAAAAAACACTAATTTCAAAGTGTCTCTCCAAAAGAAATGTTTCAACTTTTTCCATCTTTGCAAAGTGAGATTGCTTCTAGAAAATGTGTTTGCCATTTCTTCCGGTCTTCCTGATGATCGATGAAGCGTGAAACAGATTTTCTTCTACAAAAATGTATTGAAGACCTAGTGAATGGGATGTCTCTCTTGCGTCAATGTTACAAATGTTTTCTGGTGAGTACTCTCTTTTGGAAAACTTTTCTCTTTGCCTCATTCATCCATATGTGTTTTTAATTGAGACTGGAATAGAAAATCAGATAACTGTCTGAATAAAAATGCCAATTTTTGCAAAATTCAACAAAAAAATGTGGTTCCGTATTAAGACCACAAGGAATAATAAACACAAAACTTGAAAAAATCTAATTGAAGAAAATTTATCTTTTTGGTGGAATTCAGAAAAACAGTTAGACTTTTTGGTCAAACAAAGCCTGACATTACAACTGGAGCAGTGCCATCTTGTTCGGTGGGGCTCCGAACGTGAACTACAATGTGCGCATCTGACTTTTGTACCATGAATAGGCATATGTGCACATTTGTCATACTTTATTACAGGTGGAACCGATCTCTTATAGTTGTTTGGAACACTCTCCAAACTTTTTCTGTCTTCTTTAGGTATTGCTGGATCAGCACCAATAAGTCCTGCGGCTACAGCTAGTCTAAAATCTTTAAAATTCAGACTTTTTGTGGGTGTCCGGTCTCTTAATATAATAAACCTATTGACGATGATCAAGTCTAAAAAGTGGCAAAATAATCGGTGCCACCATTTTCTAGATTTCCGATTCACTTTGTATAGAGAAAGGAACATATCAGATTGATCCACGTGCCCCTTATGAGCATGATAATCGTGCACGAGCTGAAAATATGCAATATTTTGATACGAACCATCTTTTTGTTTTCTGGACATCATTAGGAACATGAAAATTGCTGAAAATAATACAGGTTTATTATCCATACACTATAAATGAAATATTTTTCCTTCACTCATCTTCCGAAGACTAGTACCTCTAAGCATTTTATTCTCATTATTTGTTATGTCTTTGGGTTTTTTCGATTTTTCCTGATTGTACCACAAGCATAATTATTTTCCTTCGACAAATCACGTAACTAGGGGATAGTTGTAAAAAAATGTCAAAATATACCTTATGGTACTTGACCACAATATGACGGCTCAAATCTTTCACCACTCTCGAATCTAAGCTCTCTTGAACTCCATCAGATTTTCCGGTATAGACTTGAAACTGCGATACGTATCCCGATTGATCTGCCCGTATCCAGATTTTATATCCTCTTTTGACCGGTTTCAAATGCATATACTGCCGGAACCCAATTCGGCCTTTGAATTTCACCATGGACTCTTCTATACTTTGGTGTTCATTGGGTATATAACTCTCCGAATAAGTTTTTGAAAGAATATCAATCGACGGTCTACGTTCACATGATTTATCAAAGCCGGCTTCACCTTTTTTTGGTGGAACTGTGTTGTTGTTCAAGTGTATATTGCTCAAGAGCCAGTCAAATCGATCCCGCATGCTCGAAGAAATATATGGGTCCCTCATCTGTATTGAAGAGGGCCAATAATCTCTATAACTCGATTTCTTTGTAAGACCCATCATTAGATTTATACTCAGGAAACACCTTATTTCTTCTACGTTTCTTGGAAGAAACCGATCACCGTATCGCTGAGTTTCATACAAATTTGTTTGGAATACCAGAATATTAATGAGGGTCCGGGGTAAAAAAATGAAGAAAAATATCGGTGGGACTCTCAGCATCAACAGAAACACCAGGACCTACATCTTGCGTGAAGGGATGTGCTTTATTAGCACAATTTCCATCTTCAGTCCATTCGAAAGGTCTTACAGCAAAGTTTATTAGAGGAAGTTCATATTGGCTATCAAATTCATAATTTATACTACTGCTTGCAAGCTTGGTAGGTTTATTCTCAATGAGATTTTCTGTGGGGTCGATATTTTCCATAAAATCATTATTGCCTTGGTCCTCCAGATCGTCAATATCGATTTCCTCCAGATCATCTACGGACGGAGCTTCTGAACTAAACGAGTCCATATCTGAAGGAAGTTCGTCCAAAAAAGCATAGACCTCATCCGAAGTAACTTTATTCAGGTTCATAATTCAATCTGAAAAAAAATTATAGAATATATAAATAACGTTCAAAAGCCTAGTGGTTCTTTTTGGGACCACATCGTTTTATAACCTGTATCATACACCCCCTACATTTTTCACCCAAATTCACCCAAACAAACATAAAACTCACCTCAAAATAATTGACAAAGATCACAGGCAGACAAAATCATGTTTTCAACGTGTTTGTTTACATAGGTAACGCGTGACCTTGCTAGCTATTCAAACGTATCTCACACTTACGGCGCCTCGAACAAACTAAAATCAGATCAGCGACGACAGAGGTTTCTAATAACGTATAAACGTCAATGGTACCAGCAAGCGCTTACTAGGCAACCATGAAAAATTCTTAGATTTGTGGTACTTTGACTGGACCACCTGACGTCAAAGGGTTGAATTTTTTTTTAATTAATTTTGCTTTTCTCCTATGGTACTAGGTCCTCCGGTTTAGGCAGCACACACGATTCGTTTATCATTGCTATGGGTACTACATATGAGGGTGAGATGTGGAATAGTAGTTTGATAGGAGGTAGATAATTTTGAGCAAATTATTGCTAACCCAACTAACATTATAGTAAAATTATACCAAAGAGAGGAGGAAAATGGCTTGAAGAAGTCTGAATTTACCTATTTCTCACCAAATATTCTACCTTCAACTACTAACTTACACGATTTCAATTCAACCAGAGAACGGAACGTATAGACATATCGCATAAAAAAACAAATTTGTAATTCATCACGTCACCACAATGTGAAAGGGTCTGAAATCCGAAGATAAGAAAAATGGACTTCAAACTCAGGAATGAAGGTAACTTCCGACTTTGCATAAAGCTTATGTGTTCTCAAAGTTGAAATTTTGGGAAAATGCGACTTAAAGGTCCCCTATGGGATAGACGCCATATTTTTTGGCTTGAAGCGTTTCTGCTATTGCGAAAATGATCCATAATTTTCTTGAATCGACTTCATTTCAATGGTAGATTGTCAAAAAATTTATGTATACGATATGTATATACATACTTCCTCTATTGAATTAGTTTCTGCAGTGTTTGATGAAAAAAGTTGAGGAAGTACACTTAATTTTATGAATTTTTTCGATACAAATCTGATATTTTGAAGAGGCCCTATTGTTTCACATAAAAAAAATTCAACATTATCACAGAAGAGTTTGTATCGCAAATAAAATCCAAACTAGATGTGAATGCGAAACCACCACTTGAATACATCATTCTCTGCTGTACGTTTCTTGGCAGTTCTTTTTTCACACGCCATGTTCATCTTCAAAGCTTTCACGAATGAACATGTAGGTTAAGATACACAATATGCAGTAAACATTTATCTTCTTCTAACCTTCTACCGTTAGTTTAAATATAGTGTTTATAACCTAAAATAGGTAGAAATGACTTATTTTACCATCAGTCGACTATCTGAAGACAATTTTACCTATTCATGCCTACGACTTATTAGGAAAAAAATGTCTTGATTGTCCAATTTTCGACTTCTGAATTACTTCAATTTTCTTCCTCATATTGGTGAATTTAAGGTAATTATAACGTAAGAATTACCTTCGCTAATTTGGGCGCTGACCTATTTGAAGGTCGAAATGACGTAAATTTTACTTAAAATGTTTGTTGGGAAGGGTTGTCGTCTGAATGGATAATCATAGACAAAAGTTGAATAAATCGCGAAATAAATTCCCAAAACAAATCTGGATACGTTTCCAAAAAAAGAAGATAATGAACAAGGCATATAAAATATATATATATATATATATATATATATATATATATATAATTTATATTGAACATAATACCGTACATTGGCAACATGAGTGTCCCATTATTGTTTCATTCAAGAGGTCAGATCTGTAGGTCTGGAATTTGTACATATGAGATAGAAAACTGAACTCAAATAAAATCAATACAGCTTTATAATTTGAAGGCGGAGTTCTGTTTTTGTTGAGCAGATGGAGCACTTAACCTGAAAAAACCTCTGGATTCGTGCCAAAGAGAGAGAGAGAGAGAGAGAAAGAGGAAGAGAGAGATAGAGGTATAAATAACTTATACGAAAATAAAACGATTGTGTCAGATCAATATTATCTCTGATGTTCATTATCAGTTTCATGGTGTCTGTTAACGACGGAAACTTGTGTTTTTCCACCCTTGACGTTTCAAGGGAGGAATGTCTCTAAAATAAATTATTTAGGGAATTGATCAACATGGAAACCTTCTCATTCGCGTCCTCTTGATCATAAATCTTTGAGATATATGTATTACATGTATCCGCTTTGGCATTATTCTCGTTGAGATATCCGAAACACCGATGTGTGCGAAACTATTAGAGGTGCAGTATTATTTGTAATTCTAGTCTCTCTCTAGGCCAGGAATTGACTCGTTCACCTGAATGTAGTTCTGTCCCCCTTTTCACCGCCATGTGAGCGACATTGTCAAATGCAGAAGGCATTTCTTAGTGCCCAAGGGTTTTCCGGATGCTTTCGGTAAGCATGAACAGCGCACCCCTGTACATTATCAAATGTGTTTGACCCCATGGTGAAGAACACCTCTTGGGGTGATGGGATTGCATTATCTAAGTGTTAACGTGAATAATGGTATTTTTGGGGTACAAGTTTTTTAAAGAATGGGGTATGTCTCCTGGATAAATAGTTACCCAAAATATATTTTACATAAAGTTTTCCTCAATATCCGAATTTCATCGAGGTAGAATGATAGTTTGTTGTATTAGTTACCGGTGCTTATCATTTATTCGATACATAGATGTTTTTGAAACTGTAGATGAACTTTTCAGTGATATTTTGTTGAAATAAAATGATGAGTTCATGGCATTAATTTGCAATGTATTTTTGTAAGAAGTTACGGAACATCTTGTAAACAAAAAAAATCAAATTCACATCAATCCTTCTACCCACAATTCACTTCATGAATGATTAACACGAGCAGTTCGGATAAACGAAAGAATGAAGTTCAAATATATTATCCAAACACACCTCGGGAGTCCCAGTTGTTTCCAAATCCAATACCCACGAATCCCATTACACTTATTAAACTACAACCACAGTGCCGGCTTTGATGATGCGTGGAAGTTTTCCATTTCTCATCGCCCAAAGGACATTCAGTTTGTTAATAGGAAATATTTGCCAGATTTTCGTTTCGGAATCATTTATAGCTTGTTCGAAAATGGGAAAGACTGCTTCTTCATTCGGAAAGGCCAAAGTCGTCTTATCGTTAACTAAGAAATTTTAACAAAAATGTTTTTTAGTTTTGATAGGTATTGCCTAACTTTCAATATATAATTCCTTCTCATATTCATACCGCGCACGCGCGAATAACTCAAGGATTTATATATTTTGAGAATAAATACAAGGTTTTTTTTAATTGCTTATATTTTCGAAACTAGTAATCGGATTTTGATGATTTTTTTGTGCAAGGCAATCTAATTGTGAATCAGTGCAGATTATTTACATTTTTTTTTTCAATATCTTGAAACAATTTATGAGCGATGCACTATGAACAGAAGTAATGCTGATAAATTTGGCATTTTATCCTCATGACGAATAGCGGTGTATCATTTTTCAGTTGAAAAATTACCAATTTCGATATAAATACTACCTACCTATTGTTCCCGTCATCACTAAAAAGTATTTGATATATCTTCGTTGATCCTCAGAACCCAAAAATAAAATCATTCGGAAATTTATATATATATATATATATATATATATATATATATATATATATATATATATATATATATATATATATATATATATATATATATATATATATATATATCTATATAGACCAACTCAGCTTCCGTTTCATACTTGGCCCACCAAGCATCCACGTGTTTATACAAAGCAAACAGTTAATAGCCCACTCAGCCTCCGCCACTATCTCAGGCTAGTTAGCCTCCTCTGTATATGTTACATACGTTTTTTGGGAGTTTATGTAACCTGGCCTCCTTTTGAAGCTATTGTGTATTTACTGGGCCTCCTGACACTGTTGCCAATTTTTCAGTCAATATTCAATTCCACAGCATGATAACAAATCACGCGGCCTGTTGAAAAGTTTATCCGGTAGTTGAGAATTTGAATTTTGCTTCTTACTCTGAAATGAAATTTATTTCAGTAGTATCGTATAACTAGAATATATAATCTACCTTCGATCATTCTGAAAATATTCAAGGAATAGTGGCTTAGAAGAGTTCCTAAAAATTATACTAGACAATAAGTATTCCATGATGAAAGCAGTAAACTATATTGGGTATATTTTGGGCTTATTAGTCTTCATTAATAGTAAAAATTCCCGATTCAAATTCTAACGTTCCACGATTTTTCACTACAGTTGACCACTCTTATTTTATTTTTCATCGAAATTTACCAAAAATCCAGTTGGTATCTATACATCAGTAAATACCAGGAGAGTTCTTGAAACTGACGATCCAAAGCTCTATACTGGTCACTGTTTTCGCCGGTCTTTGGTCACTTTACTGGTAAAAGAAAGTGCAAACTTAAGTACTATCAAAAGACACAGGCGATGGAAACTTTAAATACTAAATTCAATTGGGGATTCGCTGGATAATTAGTAAAATATTGCCTAAATCCTTCTTTTGAAGGCGGCCACTACTGTTCATTCCATCCCTCCTACAAGAATACTGAATGACAAAAAAAACATAGGAAGTGCAGAAGGAATATTTCTAGTTGTTCAGATTGTATAATAAATATTAATGTCAATGAATTCAAAAAAACATTTGAATGTTATATTATATTTGTAAATAATAAAAATTGTAAAGAAAATTGTTGAAATTTATACTTTCAACACTTGCTCGCAATAACATCATGAAAACGCGCGCCGTCGATAGCAATTAGTTGGTAAATAGCCGCCACTAGTGAACAGTTATATTTATGTGTTGCATTTCGAGAAAAAAGTGACATAACTGCTTCTGGGTGATTGTAGCGATCCACTGCGAATGGCGCCTCTCGAACAAAAATGTATATTCGCTCTCAATACATACCTAATATTTGAACTCATAGTCAAACTGCAATGCTCATATCATACACTTCCTCATTAAATAGTGCGATCCAGACTATACCATTGAAGGTTGATTCTGAGTATCAATAAATGAATTATTTAGATGTGGATAGATTTCCATGACTTTAACTTCAAAACTAACGGTATTTTCATTTTCACCCCTTTGGGGATGAAGTATCAAAAAACCTTCATAGTGGTTCATCATGTCATCATAGTCTAGTAGAGAAGTGAGTTTCCTGCGAAAAATAGTTCCAAGCCTTCTGAATATATGAGCGATGACTCATTCGATTCGGGATGTCATTCTGACAAAAATGTGCTAGTTTTTTAACACAAAACAAAAAATTAAAATAGCCTTAGTTTTTTGGTAGTAACTCAAGAACTCTTGATGATAGATGAAATAAAAAAACAGATTCTTGAAGACGAGACTATTTACTATGAAAAATTTCGTCCCGGAGATCTATATCAATTATTTATAATTTTGATTCAACGTTGAAAATAGGGCTACGCGCGGACGTTACGGCAGGAGTACAGCACCTCTCGAGAGAGCAATTCAAATACAATATTTTTTATACTATCAAATATAAATTAAAAAATTCCATAAAATCAAAGTATCAGCTGAACACCTGAAAGAATATAATTTCGTTATTTTGTTTTCATTGAATTTTGATAATCGGAGGCTATTGTTAATTAAGTAGTTTTGTGGGAATCACCGTTTTTATAAAAACCGAATAATTGTTTAGAGAATGACTCCATATTTTTTTTTTGCTTTCTGGAGCACATTTTACAAGTGTACTCAATGATATCATGCAGACATTGATGAAAAATTTATTATTTTGTTAATTATAAATTTCTAAAGGTAACAAAATATGAGATATCGAATAAACATTGTATTTTTTTTGTTTTTATTATAGTTTTATATTGACAAAGGCATTCCACAACGTTTATTATATTCTTTTTAAAATTGTTTCTTTTCATTTTCTCATTATTTAAATAATATATTTAGAATTTTTTTTCTTCCAAAATGCGGAATTGGTTATTCTCCACCTAATAGGAAAAAATATTATTTTTTTATTAATAATTCTTTATTTAGTTAACAATTAGTTATAAACAAACTTTGATTGGCGTTAATTTTTTTGAGTAGTACAAAAATAACAAAAACAACCATATACCACAAACTGTGTGTGTTTCTCATATTTTGTTATTTTTAGAAATTTATAATTACCAAACTAATTAACTTTTAAACAATTTTATAGCGTGATATTATTGAGTACACTGTAAAATGTGCTTCAGGAAGCAAGAAATCATGGAGTCATTCTGTGAACAATTATTCGGTTTTTAATGAAATCGGCGGTTCCAAAAAAACTACTCAAATAACAATAGCCTTACATTATCAAAATTGAATGAAAAAAAAATTCCCAAAATTACATTTTTCCAATGATACATGATACAATAATTTTTTTGAATTTTTAAATTCATATTTAATAATATAAAAAATATGTTATGTGAATTGCTCTCACGAGAGGTGCTGTAGTCCAGCGTAACGCCCACGCGAAGCCCTGTTTTGATTCATCGTTGAATTAAAATCATTAATAATTGGGATAGAGTTGCGAGAGTAACATTATCACAGGAAATTTCTCCTCTTTTTTAATTTTCCCGATAATCGATAGTTTTTGAGTTTTTTCCAAAAAACTAGAACCGTTTTTATTTTTATTTCTGTTTTTTGTTAAAAAAACCGAAAAATACGACTTTTTTAGAATGTCATCCCGAATCGATTGAGTTTGATACACGGATTTTTCCTAAACAACATATGTTATAAAAGGAAGAAAAATATTATCCCATAGCGCATGGTTTGGAAAATATTTTTATTTGTGGAAACATTGGTTGAGGATTCAGTAATATATATCGATATTACTTATCATTTCATTATGAAAACAAATAAATTCTCGATACCTACTTTCAATTTCGAAAATGTGTTTTTAATGGTACCCCAGTTTATTTGGATCTATTTTCCTTAGTTTTCTTTCAAGAAGAATTGAATATACTATTCATTGAGCATAATGATTTCTATTCAATTTTATTATTTCCTATTCTTTCAAATCCTCAATGACACAGTGAATAATTTTCTTCGGTGATATAAATAAATAATTTTGAGTAGTTTTCAAGATCTGTGAAAGAATGTTCCTCTTCCATTCGATTTTCTGTACCATTTGGAACTCTCACTTATAAGGTTTTCTTCCTAAAATATATTATTGTATTGTTATATTATTATTATCAACTAGCATTTCTCCATATGTTTTCATCTAGCTTATGGCTCAGGCTATTCCGTGATTTCGTTTCCCGTTATCCTGTTATCCCGTTATCTCGTTTGGGTGGCATAATTGATTTGACAGCGGAAGTAATGCTTTGTGACGACTATTACAAATTCACCAATCCCTTTCCACCCCTGTAGATATGGTATTTTGAATAAAGTTTAACACGATTTATTTATTCGTGACAGAGAGCCAAAACACCAATTTTCATTATTCTAACATAAAAACTCACGGAACCCTAATAAACATTTTCAGCCCCCATTTCGCCCCTTTAGTAGTTGAACACTGGAAAACAAATGTCTTCATATGTAAAAAGACCTCAAATATCCATTTTCATGATCCTAACTTAAAATGTTTCACCCCCCATTTGACCCCTTTAGGGTTTGTATTGCTGAAGACACTGAAATACATATTTTTTTATTGTAACAAAGACTGCAAATACCAATTTTTATGAACCCAAGTCGAAAACTAAGGGTACTCCAGTACAAACTTTCGAACCCCATTTAACCCTTTTACCCCTTTAGGGTTGAATTTCCAATAATCTAAAAATACGTGTTTCGTTATTTGAGAAGAAAAGGCCAAAAATAGCAGTTTCCATAAAAGTTCGTACTTCGAAATAAGTAGGATAGTAATCATAGGAATACGCTATCAAAATTTCAGCTCTTTGTGTTGAGTTATTTGGTCTGGGCGTTAGTGAATCAGTCAGTCAGGACATGAAATTATATATGTATAGATTATTTCAATTCATTAGTGTCTATATGTATATGTTCTGTTGACTATTTTTTGTTGGTATATTTTTAAAACAATGGGCTACTGATTTTATAACATAACTTGTGTCACACACCCAAAAAAATCCATCCTTTTTTTGTACCCTTGAACAGTAGCATGTTCTGATTAAAATTGAATTCATTTGAGTCGTTTACCTGAAAATTTTTCATGATTCATCTGTAATCTTGAATCTTGGAATACCCCAGATTCCTACATTCAGTTAATTAATAATCCATTCTAAGCAACCTCATTCAGTAACTTTCGTGGTACACAATATAATAACCGAAACTGAATAATACAAATCAAATACAAGACACATTACGAGAATATAGATTTTCTGATATGTGGAAAACAATGCAAGCGTTTTTTCAGGTTCACAAAATACTCAACTCACACGAGAATATATTCAAGTAAAGATTCTATATGAAGATTGTTTTCATTCAATGAAAGAAACAATTTTTTTTTTGCTTGAGACGATAGCGGAAGTTTGGTGTGATTTTGTTGAATCTTGCATGAGAAATTGTTTGAGTGATTTGTGTATAACATTGTAAAAGTACCTTTTCTGAAATGGTGAAATATCGCAATATTTCAGTGGACTCCCGAATAAATCTTGACGTAATCGCAGTAATATAAATTGCGGAATCAATGAGAAAAAGTATTTGCCAGGCTCATTCAAAATATTTGGGAGGCAATTGCAGCTTCCACAATTTATTTCGTTCGTGCGCGGAAAGAATACATGTTTCTTGATGACAATCTAAAATGAATGATATTTGTGTTCATCCCCTGTGTTGCCAAATTGGGGGAAGCCCAGTGACCTTCGAAAGTATACGTTTCAAACACTATAGCATAAACAAAGTATATAAGCAGCGCACTTCAGCGGCGAGGGACTGCACTAAATTTTAAATGGCTATCAAAAATCGGGCAACTTGGACTCCTCCATATTTTTGTGGTAAAGTGTTTGTTACTATGTTACATGTCGTATGCGACATTTTTCAAAGGGTGGTTACCGGGCGTCCGTATATCGGAGGCTCGGTGACATCGGAGTCTCAGTGAACCTCAAAATTAACAAGGCCGGAGGCCCACTTATACCGTATATATATATATATATATATATATATATATTTATATATTTATATATATATATATATATATAAATATAGATGGGATATAATCAAATTTAATACTCTCGACACAACAATAATATATGACAATACTGGAAAAAATTTCACAAACTGGTTTATTGAACCAAATGCAACAAATCGTTTCAATAACTATTTGTCAAACGCACCCCTTGGTAACAAAAAAATATTTATTCAAAATTTAACTGACAGAGCTATAAAGCTTGCTCACCCAAAATTCAGAAAAAATAATATAGAGATAATCAAGAATATATTGAAAGAAATCAATTACCCCAGCCACTTTGCAGAAAAAATATTAAAACGAATACATGCGATCTACAATAGAAAAATGAAATAAAGAAAACAACAACATACATACCTTTACCATACATAGACAAACTATCGAATGAAATTAATAAAACAATGGAAAAACACAACATAACTAATGCACATCGACTGAAAAATACGAACAAAACCATTTATTCAAAATTGAAACAAAAAATACCAGAGAACAAACAAACTCATACAGTATATAGAATACCTTGAAGACTGTCAAAGTACCTATATAGGTCAAACAAACTATATTTGCAGAAACGAGTACAAGCCCACAAATACTCAAAAACCGACATTACAGCCTTATCCAAACACGAAAAAGAAAATCAACATAAGTTTGACACTAACAACGTTGAAATTTTGACCAAAGAAAGGAATCCAAGAGTAAGAACATTCCTTGAAATGATACAAATTAAAAAAGACTCCAATAGCATTAACAATAGAAATGATATCAAAAACCAGATTTATCACAACCTTTTCAAACTTTGTTCATAGTAATAATGATGAAAACTGATCTTTACATGCTGCCAAAAAATACAGTCCGGCTCATATACTAGAACTCAATATAAACAATCCCATGTACTTATGAAGAGAGTAAAAATGCATGAAAGATAAACAAACCATTACCGATAACTTCGACGCAGTCACACTCCTACAATAACGTTCGTACGATGCGAACGCAGAATTCAAATAAAATAATTGGTAAGTGAATACTCATAAATGTTGAAGATATGTTTATATTGAGTTAAATAACGTGTTATATTCCGAACCATATGTTTTAAAAAAATGATTTTAGTGCATACATTTCAATATTGTGTTAAGTTAAATATGTCTCGAACTCCATATTTTTTAACCTGATGATGACAAATACCATGGCGAAACGTAGTTAAGAGAAAGTATATGAATTGACTGAATCAGACCTTTATTCCGAGAAACTGAAGAGAATATATATGTGGTCAAGAAACTAAAGAAAAATATATATAGACGTTAATTCCCACTATATATTATATATATATATATATATATATGTATATATATATATATATATATATTAGTATATTAAAGTATAAGTGGATAAAAAGGGCTTTAAAACACGCGCGATTTTTCGAGCACAACGGCGCAGCCGGAGTCCTCGAAATAGAGCAAGTGTTTTCAAGCCCAGTTATCCACGAATACTTTACGTTATTTTTTTTTATTGGTGCACTTTGAAATCATATATACTCGGTATTATTACTACAAAAAATAGAAATAAGAACTAATAATGCAAGAAGGTTGAATTGGTGATGTGACATCAGTATACCTTTCGTTGTCATGGAAATGAGAAAAACATTCATTTGCAATTTGTTACCATAGATCAATATTTGTTGTCACCAGAGCTCAAAAATGAATTATTCTAATATCGATTTTTTGAATAGTGAGGCAGAATCGCGGTTAATACCGCGAAAATCCAGTGATATATATAAAAAAGAATATGAAAAGTTCATCAAATGGATGGAGGAGCACATATAAATGAACGAATTGTGAGTAATATTTATTTTGACATTACAAGGTACTCCTGTCAGATCAATAATAAAAAATTTGTCATTTAGACTTCACGTTTCTCGATTTGTTGATGTTGTCATGGTTACCTTTAAAAAACGCGCGTTTTTTAAAGTTCGATTTAAACACGCTGAGGCGTGCTTTAAATGGGTAAAAAGGGGCACCAATAAAAAAAACAATATTATAGTATTATTTTCAGAATTATTCCTTGATTTCCATAGAATTCAGTGAGAAAAACATCGATTATTAATACCCCGGTCATTGTCATGGGCGTGTAGATTTCCATATATATATATATATATATATATATATATATATATATATATATATTTTCATTTTCGATGAGGTTTGTCTATATATTATTTCGATCGATGCTTGACATTGTTTATAAACATCTTCAGGTGAAAATATAATTCAACTATTATTATTTCATTTCATGTTTCATGATTGAACAACGTTCATTCAATCATGAAACATGAAATGAAATGAAAGAATAATAGTTGATATTTTCACCTGAACATGAGATAAACAATGTCGAAACGTCGAATTGAATAAAAAATATATAGACTGACAAAGGCCCTTATTCCGAGAAAATAAAGAATATAAACATATGTGGGTAGAGAATAAACGTTGAAAATTTGAACTTGCTTTTCTTAATCTTGTGTATTGTTGGAAAAAAGGAAACTAACACGTGAAAATATGTTTTTACTGGAATCACTTTCTATAAATGTTTTCAGGTACTTTTTTCAATCTGGGTGAATGAAAGTTTCCTATTCACTTTGCTCGACTCCCAAAGTGATCAATAATCCGACTTTCATTCATTCATCATGAGATCAGGAGACAACGGTTTCAGAAATGGATTTGAAATATTCGAAAGGTGTTGGTAGAATAACGAATATTTATATATATATATATTTATATATATATATATATATATATATATATATATATATATATATATATATATATATATATATATATATATATATATATATATATATATATATATATATATATATATATATATTTAAAAATCATATTGCACCAATAAATACTACTTAATAAACTTCGCGAACTTTTAATTATTTACTTTCTAGTTACATTTACTACTCATGATACCCTAGCATAACTATCTGACTGCGGTTGCTATTTTTGGAACTCTGTTCTGTCAGCAACCTGGAATTTGGCAATAAATAAAACGTCACGCATATTTTTTCATGTATTAAACTTTTGCTATCTTTTTCCAGAGTTTGGACGTATGTACGACCTGCAAAACGTGCGGCGGCTTTGGACTGCTGCCCTGCCAAATCTGCAAGGGAAGCAAAAAATCCGTCCACAGGAACCACTTCACAGCCGAATTTGTAGCCCTCAAGTGCATGAACTGCGACGAAGTAGGCCTGGTGCGATGTACCTCTTGCTCGTAGATTGTCAATTGTTTTAGGCTTTTTATTTCATGATGATGGCACAGAGTGTTTTGGGAATATTCTAGCTACCGTTGATATAAAATTGGAAAAAATAATAAAACATTAATAAACATTGGAAAATTGTCCAGATATGATTTTTTCAATTAAATTGAAATAGGTGAAGTAGAATAATATTACAAGTACCCTGAGGATCATATACATTCTCAGAAAGGTAAACGTTCATGGATGTATTGTGCCAAGAAGTATATCATCAGAAAGTGAATCAGCAGAATTGTAATTAAACTGTCGGCAAAAATATTTATTTTTTTACAACTACCATTGAAATACTTTTAGTTATAGATATCCATATAACTTTCAATATTAGTGTTAAAAATATATTCAAGGCCAGTGTTGAAAGTAAAATGATGTTGTAAACCAAACAAAATCAATCTCGATATCGGATTGCAATCATGGGAAATGCATTTATTTCGACGCCTAGATGTATTTTCCAGAGAGTTATAGCTATACTATCTCCAAAGTGAATTGGATATGTTCATTCTCAACTCAAAATATAGAATTATGGTAAGTTTGGTGATCCACAGATATGTTCTTCAAACGGTTTGGTTGGAATTAGGATCAATGTTATCGAAGAAAAACTATTGCTTTCTCGCCAATGTTTCGAACTATAATAAATTCATCTCAGGGCTCTGTAACAATGAGTTTCACTTTGAAATTCTTTTTGAGAAAATTTCAATATTGTAAAATAATAGAAAAAAAATTTATAAGAAAAATGCCCACAAAATATTGAAACATTTCCAGGGGTTTAGAATATGAAAAAGTTTTTTAATTATAAGATATAAGAAGAAAGAATCTATGATATTTTTTCTACGTTGTTAGAAAAAAAAACAAAAAACAGGGATGGTCAAAAAACCTATACTGATATACGAATCATTTCGGTAGCTGATTTTTCAGGTTGAATATGTCTTCTATATCTCTTTTGGTATTTACACTATCTTGATTAGGAATTAGTATCATTCCGCTGATTAGTGGTCTTTCACACAAAGCGGGGTTTTTGATCAAGAATGGTGGGATTTATAAAATCAGAAGAATGGTTATTTTCTCGAGTGTGTTCAACTAAGGCGGTAGACCGTAGACCGTAGACCGTAGACCGTAGGCCGTAGACCGTAGACACTAAATAATATAAATCTTTGCAATAGAATAATTTTGATGAAATGTTATCATAATAATTAGAACACAGTTACGTAGTTATGAGGAATTATTTTCAAACATTAACATGTATTTGGCAGTTTGAACAATTCCCGGAGAAATAACTGAAAAACTCAAGTAAGGAATAGAAAGCCCAAGAGGCTGAGGTGCAGCAGGCGACAGAACCAGCACCCGAAGAGGAAGGAAAACCTGAAGAAGTATCCAATTCAACGACAGAACCAAGGTCATACCCATAGAAAAATTTCGGGGAGGGGTTTGGTTCTAAAGTAAATAATGCAATGTACATTCTGCCAAACGTTATTACACACACACACATTTTTTTTCACCTTATTCCAGATATATTTCATATATTTCGGGGGGAGGGGGTACGGCCTTGTGCGCAGAACATTCGTCATAATTACAATGCTATTGATCTGGGATAGTTGAATGCAGTTAAGCTGGGCTGGTGGCCGCAAGCGCGAAGGCACTCGCTGATGCCCAGATGGTCCGGGTTCGTTTCCCGGCACGGCTACTGAAATAAAAATTTATTTCGTTGAGCGGGAAGAGATAGGTGTCCAACCGAACATTCTTGGTACCTAGATATCAATCCTTCGGACTGTCCACGGTTACCAGCCGAGTAGTGCTTCGGATGACACTTAAAAAGCTAACTCACACAAGTCTCTGACTTCCGAGAGTTGCTTTGCAACTGAGTTGGCGGTTGAGAACACTTTTCTTAAACACTTCTAGTTGTAGAGAAAGAACTAGTACTTGTTCCAGGAAAATTGTTTATCAGCAATTTAATTTTTGATTTCAATGGAATCCTCGATGTAACCCTCAGCTACGGTGGCGGACTTCCACCCTCCATGTCGTTTTATTGTAGTGAAATTTGCTACTGAATTTGCTAACAAAGAGGCTGAAAATCTTCGAAAACAATGGCTGCGTATCTGGTAACTTCATAAATTCGACAATGGTGGTAGGCATCTTCCTGAAAGTATTTATTCCAACACAGGGCGTTTGTTGTTAGAATAATTCAGGAAAAATCGACGATGAGTCATGGAAGTTGGGCGTAATGCAGCATATTCACGGTAAGATTCATGTAGTTTCCAACGATGCAAAAACTTCGTTAATGTTGATTTTATGCCAAAATGTGGAAAAGTAATGAGTTAGTTGTTTCATAAAAATTGTCATCTGTTCTCTTGTCAGAATTTCCATTTTTCAGACGGTATTCGAAACTCTCTCGTTTCGAAAATACTATCAATGTATGGTTATTGCTCATAGACACGTTTTTCTTGATTTTCAATCCAGATTCCATCATAAAGAATTTAGACCGCAGCATTGATGACTACCATTAGAGGCAATTTCATATTGTTGCCGTTTATTAGGTATATTATTCATTGAAAATCATCAAACATTCCAGAAACCTTTTTTACAAGCTTTTATTTAATTGAGTTCAGTTTAGTTAGCGCAAATCTTGCAAGTGAATTTTGACCGACTTCTAGTCGCCCGAATGATTTGAAATTTGGCAGGTGTTCATAATTCCGGTGAAAATGTATTATGAAATTTTTGTAAGGGGACAAAACCTAATAGCGACTCAAAGATGGCGGACGAGATTTGTAATTATGGTCCGATTTGATTCAAAGTTGATATGTGGGATTTTTTGAGTCGAAGATTATGATTTTTCTTGTCAAAATTCATAAATCCAAGATGGCGAACGAGTTTTGTTATTATGGTCCAATTCGATTCAAAATTGGTACGTGGGGGTTTTTTGGGGTCGGAGATCATGAATTTTTTGTCAAAATTAATAAATTCAAGATAGCGGCTCCAAGATGGCGGACGATATTTGTGATTATGGTCCGATTCGAAGTCAAAATTGGTATGTGAGGGTTTTTGGGGTCGAAGAATATGGAATTGTTATTGAAATTCATTAATTAAAAATGGCAGCTCCAAGATGGGGACGAGTTTGTCATTATGGTCTTCGATTCGAAATTGGTATACGGGACTTTTATTGGTCGTAAATCATGAACTTTTTATCGAAATTTATAAATTTGAGATGGCGGCCTCAAGATGGAGGATAAGGAATTCGTATGGGGTGATTTTCGAGGTCGGAGTCCTTGAATTTTCTGTCAAAATTTATTAATTCAAGATGGCGGCCCCAAAATTGGTGTGAGAGTTTTTGGGATCGGAGATCATGATTTCTTTCAGCTCAAAACTTACAGGAAAGCAACCTTGTGATAACGTTGCTCTATCAGAAATAAACACTAAACTGAAAAGCAAAAAAAAAAAAATAATCGATAAAAAACTTTTTAAAGACAAGCTTTCATGTAAGCCGTGTTCTAAACCGTATAAAATAAGTTCAAGTCATCGTTGACAATGATTCAATTATTTTTGTTGAATTATTTGGTTTCAATAAGCTTGTCGCGCGAATAAAATTAATACTTACCAACCAATCATTGTCCAATGAAATTTAATTGGTACCTACTTTTATGAATAAATACTTTGACAAGTGCTTACTTACCAACCTTCACTGCCCAATCAAATTGGTACACTTTTATGAACACTTCCCGCGACAAGCTTTTCAAACCAAATAACAAAAAAAAACAAATCAATGTCAGCGATAAGAACTCATTCAATACGTTTCAGTACACGGCTTGAGTGAAAGTTTTGTCTCAATTTTTTTTTATTATTTATTTGTTTGGGTTTATGTCTCAATTTCTAATAAATATTAGTGGAAATACAAAATACCCGCATTCATTTCCAGTGCTTTGTTATCTCAAGCGGTTGGAGCATCTGCCTCGTAGTTCAGAGATCGTAGGTTCGAATTCTATAGAAGTTTTTTTTTCCAACGGTAATAGTTGTACAAAAAATATTTTATGATACATTCGTTGAAAGTGTTTTTATTTTATAATAAAATGCCACTTTGACACTTGCATCATGAATAACTATTTCATAGGAAGATTTCGTTGCATATAGTTATTCTAATCCCAATTGGAACGGCAATAAAAATAAGAACACTACGAGGAGTGTTCATATGCACTGCCCGGCGAATGGGAAATTTATATACTACCAGTATTTGTACTTTCAAAGCGTTCCTGGTACAATCATAAAAAAGTTCAGTCGTGTGGAAGAGAATTCCTTCTCGAAACTTTTTATATCGGTCCAATTGGGATTATAAGTACTATACCAGTGTGATCAGAACTTCATTTTGGCCTACTGCGAATCATTAAATCGTACCAAGCTTTAGAAATTTAGAACATGTAAAGAGTCATAATTGTACTTTTTCAGAACGGCTTTTTTTCCAGAACAATGCTTTATCAGAATGCAAATTTACTTACCGCCAAAATTGCAGAATACCTTTTTGTTAAATCAGGAAATGTGATTTCTGCTACTTTTCCAACAGTACATTTTGATAAAAGTGAAAGGATTTGATTGAGCACTTTCCGAAGTAAAATATTACTGTAGGTGATTTTACTGTTCTGAACATCAGAAGTTATAGTGGAGTGGTATATAGAATACGTTACTGATACAATTGAATGAATCATAATGTATACTTCTGCAAACATACAATCGATATTTTTCATTCAAAGTGTCCCTATGTAATAGTACATAATATTCCATAGCTGAATATATCCAAAACACTCGGCGTATTTCTACTCGTGACTTTCCGGTATCAATGGTGTGGAGATTGTGGAGGTCCTTGATCTTATTTCGTTGCCAATTTTGTGAACATTTGTGAAATATTACGATTATATTGAATAATGGGGAATGTATCTTATATACCTGCTATTTTGGGAATGTATCCCCATTAAAAAATGACGTTCGGGAGGGGGGGGACGTTATCCACCATATTTTGTATTTTTGGTGGTGAAATGAATGTCTTTTGGTAATCTTACGGAATCCAGTAAATATCAAAGGATCAGTACTCACAAATATGTCTGGATCAATTTTGATTTTTCACTCATTTTCGTTGAAATGAGCTGTAATATACATATGCAATATTATTTGTAAGTTAATAATTCAATAAAGTTTTACCTATTCAATGTGTGTGTCAGTGCAGGCGTTTTTGGATGGCGAACTAGGCAATACATAATTGGTGAGAAGAAATGTATGTATTTATTCAATTTCAACTTTGTCTGCTTATGGTAGTAGGAATGAGTGACAGTTGTCGGGCCAGCCCAAATTACACTAAGAGTAACGTCTTTGAGTTGCATTATGCACCAATGATTTATTGCCGACTTCGCGATACGAAAGCGTTCCAACTATACTTTTGATTTTCCGTTAGGTGGATCCTCATACAGTGCTTTTCTTCAATGTCTCCCCCTCCCTTTTATTCTTTGAACGGATCAACTCAAAAAATTGAAACTTGGGATAATGAAATTGATGCATGAACACTATACTTTGGAGTAAAATTTACAGATGAAACTTTCAAGATGGCGGCGGGGTGCCATCTGGGAAAAAAATATAAATTGAAAAGGGGTTTTGTGACACATCCTTTTGAAGCTTCTAATGAATACTTCACAACCCTAGAATATAAAGTCAATATCAATACCTACTTCAAAATGGCGGAACATTCAATAATTGCCTGAATACATCGACGTTTAACTTCATAATTTGAGGAAAGAAGCTGAGTTCAGTTCAGAAGATGCTCGAAATGGTTGCCTTGAACTGCTTGACAAAAGAACAGCCTATCCGATATTTCGCGCCGAACATTTTCGAACACAGTAACGTCGATATTTCTACAAATATTTATTATTCTCCACAGGTGTCAAATCTGGCGAGGGGGCTGGCCATTCCGTGGGACCTCGACGGCCAATCCAACGACCAGGGAAAGTATTATCCAAATAGTTTCTTACTTGGCCGTAGTAATCTGGTGGTGCTCCATCTTGTGGGAATACAATATCCATATCGAATTCATTAGGACTCGCTTCGACGATTTCGGTGATTAGAGGGTCAACAATATTTTCCAGCACATTCTAATACAGTTTCCCTGTTGAATTTTGTTCAATGAATAGAGGTCCTACAATATGGTTCCCCAATATTCCTGCCCAGACGTAAATTTTTTCTGGATATTGAGATGAGTTTCCCGAAAATGTGAGGGTTGGTGTCACTCCACTAACGGCAATTCTGTCTGTGAACCTTGCCGTTGAGATAAAATGTAGTTTCGTCACTGAAACAAATATTGTGGAGATAGAAAGGATGCCTCGCAATGGTTGCCGTCATAATTTCGCAGAATTATGTTCTTCGATCAGGGTCATCTTCAGTTAACTGGTGTACCATTTTGATTTTGTATGGATGATACTTATTCCTTTTCAAAAGTCTCCACACAGTAGAAGGATACACCTCACAAACATTCGCGACGGAGGAAGTAGACTGTTGAGGATTTACTATCATCTCACCAACTATTTGACCTTGCTGTTCTTCCGGAATAGACTGATGACCTGGGAGCTTTCTGTTCTGTACACTACCGGTAGTTGTAAATTTGGTTACAAGTTCCCTTAAATATTTTCTACAGATAGGACGATTCGGGAAACGATCATTAAACATTTTTTGGGTTTCGTGAAAGTTACGCGTCGCACCGTAAATAAAAATCGCTTCGATTTTTTTTCCAATGGACTAGAATTGACCATTTTAGAGATAGTTCACGTGGTACCTATGTACTAGTGAAACCGAAAACTAAATGATAATATTTTAACTGAACAATGATGTTCGTTGTCGTACTGACATTTTTCGTCATTTTTTGTTTAAACAAAAAATAACCTATCAAACCTTATCGGGTTGTTGGGATTACCATATGGCAGAGAAAAACAAATATTTCTAGATGTATCGATATTAAATGTTTGTATGCAGGTAATCATTGAATGTTCCGCTGGTTTGTAGTTGGTGAAGATATTGACTTTATATTCTGGGGTTGTGAAGTATTGTCAGGAGCTTCAAAATGATGTGTCACAAGACCCCCCTTTCAATTTTTTTTCCCAGATGGCGCCAGTCACCATCTTGAAAGTTTCATTTGTCAATTTTACTCCAAAATATAGTATTAATGCATCAATTCCATTATCCCAAGTTCAAATTTTTTGAGTTGATTCGTTCAAAGAATAAAAGGGGGGGAAAGAAAAAAACAAGGAGTGATAGAGAAAAACATTTCATAGAGATTTTATCAGAAAATGTCGAGCATGTAAGATTGGTGATTGACTGTGTTATAGTTTGTCTCCGGAAGTATTTTTTTTTCACTCAATGGCAATATCGTCAGAAGCAATTGAACAAAGTAGAAGTGCTGAAACTGATTTCAGTGTCATGCCAGCATTATTTTTTGTCGAATGATAGAATAAACAGCCATTTTGAATCTGAACAAAATAATATAATCTAAATTGGTGTTTTCTTGACTTTCCATATGCCTTCTACTACAACGGAAAAAAAACATAATTTGAGAATAATATGGACAATATTTGGCCTTATTACCGATAATTCTGGTATTTATAACCTCTCCCAATCTGAAGAAAATTGAGAAAATCACTGAAAAAATATCTATACTCTGTTTGCTGATGTGAGAGAGTAAATTTGCAATGTCAGAACCCATTAAACAGGGTGGACAACTTGAAGGTTGCATTGCAAACTTGCAATGATAGCTTTTGATAATTCCGTATTTCAGATATTTAAGACGTATACACCTCGAATCGGTCCTGAACTAGGGTCACCCCAATTTGCATAACATTAGGAACAGGAGTTTTCTGAATGAAAATTATATGACAGAGCCTTAACTACAGGTAGTTTATTAGAGTACTAAAGTTAATGATAATTATACATGATTATAATTATAGAGATAGGCAGATAATTGAGATATTCATTATTCTAATATTGAGTAGATAAAAACTAAAATAAATAAATTAGAATAAATATTAATATTTACAAAAAAATCTACTATTTACAATACAACTTAATATTTGAATTTTAGTCATCATAATCCGAGTAGTCCAATGAACTATCGTCGTTGGGTCCAGAGAATTGATAAGGGGCTTTTCAGTGTTTCAAGCATGTTATCAACTTTCCACATTCTTTCTTCTATTCCAATCACATGTTCGATGCGTTTACTCCATTTTCCAGCAATCTTCTGTCTTTATCCCCCCTCGCAAGAGGTTTTTAACGTCTCTCATTTCAAAAGTAGTGTTGAGCCGTGCAACAAACCCTTTTATTGGCGCCTACACCAACTCTAATTTTAAGAAATTAGGAAAAACATTTTTATTTGGTAATTAATATTGCAGTATAAACAGAAAACAGTACCTAAAGAAAAAATTAAGGGATATGTTCAATATAACCTACTTGCCTTTGGAAACAGAAATCCATTCTGGATGAAAAGTCATCCAAGACTTTTCTAATCGTTTCCGGAGAAATTAGTGCTATATCCTCTGTAATTCTGTCTTTCAGTCCTTGGATAGTCTGTGGCCATTCACATACACTTTGCTTTAATAACACCACGAAAAACATGTGTCAAATCCGGAGATCTTGCTGGCCATTCGATAGCTCCTCATCTTCCAATTTGGAAATGTAATGTCGAGAAACTCACGAACGTCTCGAAAATAATGAGGAGGCGCTCCATCTTGCTGAATCCAAATTGGT
The DNA here is from genome assembly GCA_018342105.1 of Gonioctena quinquepunctata. Classification (NCBI taxonomy): domain Eukaryota; kingdom Metazoa; phylum Arthropoda; class Insecta; order Coleoptera; family Chrysomelidae; genus Gonioctena; species Gonioctena quinquepunctata. The sequence continues at coordinate 213,229 of JAFIRS010002210.1, read as the reverse complement.
CCATTCACGATATGAGGATTTATATCATCAGGAAAGAGTCTGGCTAATTCTGGAATTAACTCTCATTCTGAAAATTACCAGTATTCTTCATGTGTCATGGTTCTATTCCAAAAATATTAATTATTATTGATAATTTCTGCCCACACATTGATCTTTCGTGAATACTGTGTATGTGCCTCCACCATCCAATGAGGATTTTCATCTGACCAGTAAACCTGCATTTCTGTTTATTGACCGGGTCATTTAATTGGAAAGTAGCCTCATCAGAAAAAATTATTTGATTGAAGAAATTAGGAATAGTTTCAAGTCTATTTAACATTGTTTCACACAACATGTGGATCGTCTTCGTTCAGTTCCTGTACCAATTGTACTTTATAGGGATTCCATTTTTCTTTTTAAATATTAGGAACAGTTGTTTGACTGATGTGATTTTTGGTTGCAACAACTCTAGTAGCCTCATGAGGGGTCTTCAACCATCGACAAAAAATATCAGTTTTTGTTTGCTCTGGAATAGCAGGGCGGCCACTTTTTGGGAGCTCTCGAACATGTCCACTTTCCTCAAATCTATGAATAATTTTAGATACAGTACCACGTGCTATGGGAGTTCTGTCTTCATACTTGTTATTAAATATTTCACATACCTCTTCGTGTGTTCGTGTCCTACAAATAATGAAGCAAATAACACATACTCGAAATCATAATATTATGGTATTACCTGTCACCACATCCTTTTTGTATTGAAATTTAAATTCTTTGGCGCTCTGTTAAATGAACCATTGTATATGGCTCTGATTTCTATTGCTGGTAAGCCTATTTTCAGAAAACTATCACGACGTACCTATACTGAGAGTTAATCACGACGTACCTACTGACAGTAAAACTCACTTGATTTAACGAAATGGAACCGATATTCATATCATGTTTATCAGAAAAAAAAACAGCAAAGATCTTTTTAAACTAACGAATACCAAGTTGCCCATTTTATTGTTGAATAAGGCGAGGATACAATTGTTCCTCTAGCTATTCGACCACGAAAGTGGTTTACGCACGATGGTGCGCCTGTTCATTTCAGCATAAATGCTCGTCAGTACTTGGACGACGTGTATCCAAATCGTTGGATAGCAGAGCAAGACTTCAACCTTGGCCTCCCAGATCTCCAGACTTGAACCGCTTGGACTTTTGCATCTGGGGTCACCTGAAGTCCTTGGTTCATACTACCCCCATTGAATGTGTGAATGATTTAAGGAATCGCATCATTGCAGCCTGCGAAACAATTCAAAACACCAGGAATATTTCAACGTGAGGCGAAGACTTCATTCCTGTCTAATGGTTGGAGGTGGTCATTCCGAGCAGTTTTTATAACTCCGTTCCGTTTTATCTTGTTGCCTTTTTCTTTGTTGTAATACACATAATTTTGTTTTGTTTGTATTTTTAATTTGATGATCTATTAAAACAAAACATGGTACTGGTACATGCCTACATTCAAAGTTAAAACAAGCGGAATAATTTTAAAACACTACAATTGAACTCACAAGTTGTGCAAACAAAACGTGACAGCCACCATATAGATTTTTTTGATTCCATCCAGAGAAGATCCGTTCATGCACAATGTTGTATTTTATTTTTTTATTAGGATACTATTGCTTTTACGGACACATAACAAAAGTTAAAAAAGTTTTGCAATGAATCGTTCTTTCCAACAAATATTTCATTTTTGTATTGAGAAATTAAAATATCCATAGGTAGAACATGCCCACGAAATGCCATTCCTTCAACTTCTCAGCAATTTCAAGAAAATTTTTTTTTCTAATTTTTGGAAGCGTGTAACTTTTCAAGGAAAGGCCTAATAATGATGCGATTTGGTATCTGAATGAACTTCTGAATATTTGTGTTTTGAATAAGGGTTGGCATAAGTGTGCCCTTGAATCTTATGTTCAAGTTCTGGACATCCGTTCTATGAGTATTTTTCGAGTCAGGTAAGAAATTTCTTTTGTAATTAAGATTTCATGAAACATACATGCATTGTGAAGAATTCTCCTCTTTCCATGTTCAACCATCCAGCCTCGCGTAGTTTATTAGAAATGCGTTTTTAATTACGAATTCCGTAAATAAGCCGGAGACATGAGTTTTCTACTCTTTGAATTTTGTTTTTATACGTATTTGTTAAGTTAGGACCATAAAGGCTGTCTGCGTAGTTGAACAAAGATGAAATAAGTGTTTCACGCAATGTAGCTTTGACTAAATTTGGGAAGAAATGTCTGTGGCAATAATTGAGTTCTGTGATGAGTAAGCACGTTGTATGAGTCTGTTGATATGCAAATCTCAGGTCACATCCAGTCTGATTCCAACTCTTTTTACTTTTTTAACCAAAGTAAGTGACTCATTTTCTTTTTCAACATCAATCGTAGTTCTGGAGGCATGATATCTCAGAGGCATTTGGGAATAAGCAATGGTTTGCTGCGGCTTTGACGAAGGACTAAAGGTCACCATGATGAGAGTGCAAGCATTGTCCACTACAGTTTGGGAAAAACTATGAATGAACTGAACAATGTTGCAGGCATTTCACTAGATTTGCGGTATACATAGTAAATAATAGGGGACCTAAAATAGACCCTTGAAGTACTCCTGACTTCAATGTCAAATAAGTGGAATATTGACCATTTGTTTTCTATTGAGAAGATATGATCTCATCAAAGTTATTGACTCACGCGAAAGTCCCAAATAGTGTAAAATTGCCAAAATCACCTCAAAGTTGATTGTACCAAAGACCCGACTAAAGTCAAGAAGAACCAATGCAATAGATGATCCTCAATCCTTTGCCCTGAAAATATCATCTGTAACTTAAAACAGAGTAGTCGTAGAGCTGTATCCCCTGCGGAAGTCAGATTGTATGGACGGTAACAAAGAATGTTCTGCGAAATCTGTTCGTAATTGAACTTCCATTGCTCGCTTCATCACTTTGGAGGGTACAGGAAAAATGCTCAAGCCTCTCAGATCTTTGAATTCTGGTGGATCTTGGTTTTTTGGGATAACTTTGAGAATATATTTTTTCCAGGCTCCCAGAAATATATTTTGGGTGAGACATGTATTCATTATATGGGTAACATATGAAACTATATGAGGACAACACAATTCCATAAGTTTTATGTTTAAGTGATAACATCTTTAGGCATTTGTATCAATTTTGCAAATTATTTCGTATACGAAGAGATCACTTACCTTCTGAAACACAAACTCAGTTTCTGTCGAATAGTTAGGCCCGATTTCAGCAACCTCTTTAAACGAGTTTTGTTCAAATCAAACTCAGATTAAGCTTTCTACACGTCATATTGGATTTCACCAGGAACTATAAACCGCGTTTAGTTCTAAACGGCGTTTCCACTCAAAACGGGCTGAATTTGGCCAGTTACGAAGTTGAACGACGTTTAGTTCATTGGTTTCGTGCACGTTTGACAGATGGTTGACATTGGAGGTAAAACAACCTTACTTTTCCGATTTGTTTATGTTGGAGAATTGAACATTTTACCTATTTCAAAAAGAATTCAGTAGTTGGATTACTTGTGTAATTGTTCAATTCGTAGATGAGCATGCCTTCATATTATTCTGTTGTGAAATGCAATAAAAATGCATCAAAAGACGGCCGAGTACGATTTTTCGGGTAAATTGTACATGTTTGTATTTTTGACCCTGTTATCAGAATTCCATCTGCTGTTGTAAGAAATAGAAAATATTGTGAAATCTCCCAGAGAAGGCAAGCAGCCTAGATACATGCCATCAAACGAAAAGACTGGTCTGATAAGTTAACGAAATATGGTAGAGTTTGTTCCAGACATTTTCACTCTGGTAAAGGGAATATGTTGTACCAATTCATTCAATAAGCTGGGTGCCGAATGGAGTCCAAAGAAGGAATTTGATGAATTATATTTTCACATTCCAACTTGAAATTCATTGTAGAAGATATTGTCACTTTTATCAAGTTTCTTCAAAACTTAAACTTTGAACACCGAACACCCATAAAAATATCACAAAACATGAGCCAAACACAAAAGTTATCGGTTTTCAATTTTTAGGTTATATTGTCACTTGGCTTTGGCTCCTCTACAAAACAACAAAATCCATGCTAAAATGACAGAAACGTACATATTTCACTATGTTGCCAGCTTTTGACTGTCCTTAAACTGAGTTTCAATAAACTCGGTTTAGCTTTCGTCTGTTTGTGTCGGTGAAACTGGATCGAGGTTTATCAAGATTAAATTCTGAGTTTAGTGAGAACGGAGTTCAGTAAAACGCCGTTTATCTGTCTTGTGGTGAAATCTGGCCTTAGAGTCATAAAAGGTTGAAAGCTCAGGAGGTGGTGGAATATACTCCTTTTTTCACTGGAAGTACGACTTCGTGGTCTCAGGTGTTACATTCCTTACCAAAATGTAAGACGGAAATTCAATTATATTAAAGAGCAAGTTATGAGAATATGGTTAAATATCTACAAAATTGATATATAATATAACCTATTCCTCTCACCACTGAGGTGAATATTTGGGCACATTTACTATAGTAAATAGTCAGGTCGAAATAAAATATTCAGATGGAAATTCCCGAGATACACTTCAACTGTACATTCGTTTCTTAGAATCGGACATTATTACAAATGAGGGTACTTAGTTTACATCTCATAATTAAAATTTGCCTACTTCCTAGGTGAAATCAACACAATTAGAAATTGTTATTATGAAGGATAATGAATGCAAAGTGAATGTACCTGCCCCATTATAGGATCATCAGTTGGTATTATAAGCAAATAAAGGAATCATGGGTTTTCCCCGTCGGCTAGTTTCTACAAAATAGAATAGAATACTGTTCTGCTGTGGACGGGAGTCCATTACGAGCTACTGCTTATTTGCAATACGTTTGTGATCTTTGAGTAGTGTTTATGATAATGGCATCGGGTGCAAACTTTACACAAGTTAAACCCAATACATTTGTTCCATACTCTGTAGGAGAAAACACTATAGTGCGTAATATGCACTTGTTTATCAACAACCCACGAGTTCCGTTCGCCAGATAGAGTCCACATGTTCTGATAGGACGAGAGTGAGTGAAAGAACAATTTACAGGTTTTTAAACGAGAGGAAAAGTGGTGATATTTGTGCACCAAAACAAAATTCAGGAAGGAAGTCACTCTCAATCGATGACTTTGAAAGAACCTCCATCCGGAGGAAAGTTTATTCTTTTCATATAAATGAAGAGACACCAACAATAGACAGAGTTCTACAGTCAATTCAGGAAGACGACGATTTACCACAAGTAGGCAGAACCAAATAATGGAAACTCTTACGCTAGATAGGCTTTTCCTGGAAAAAGCAGAGAAGAGATTCTCTCCTCATAGATGAAGACGAAATTGTGCGTTGGAGAAGAAATTATTTAAGGACAGGAAGTACTACTACTTTTCACAAATGATAGAGGTATTGCCTGCGAATGCCGTTATTGTCATGGACAATGCTAACTACCATTCCAGGCTTGAGAAAGCGTTGCCAACATCAAAATGGGGGAAAAAAAATATAGGTTACAGCAGAAAGATCTCCCACATGATAATGGCATGGTAAAAAAAGAATTATTATCCATTGCGAGGAAACAAAGGCAAACTACTAACAGTACGCAGTTGACGAAATGGAAGAAGAAAAGGAGATAGTTGTATTTCGATTACCTCCATACCATCGTGAGCTCAATCCTTTCGAGCTCAAATGGGCTCAAGTGAAAGGAGACGTTGCTAGGAACAACAATACTTTCAAATTGGATGATGTAAGTCAGCTTATTTTAGCATAGTTCTCCAAAGTGACAAGCGACAATTGGAAAAATGCTGTGAATCATGTACATCAACAGAAGAACAGAAGATGTGGTATCTTGATAATTTAATTGTAGTAATTTCAATAGGACCCGAAGATTCATCTGATTCGGATACCGATGATGACTGTGAAATGGACATTTGGGTAAGTAACTACATACATTTATCACCATCACTATTTGCAACTCAAACATTTCAGGTGAGCTGCCGAAGTCGCGCACAGGACGCTGTTATAATAGTTTGACAAGTGTTACTTTGATACATCCAATAATCGATGAATTGTCAATTATTACTGTCAATTTAATATAGTTATAAACATGTATTGTTCTTCTGAATGTTTTATAAATAAATAAATATTTACCGAACGCACGTCACTGATCAGTACTTTTACCATCGATGCTCTGTAATGATTTCATCGCTCTGTAGTTATTAGAGAAATAACAGTGTGGACTAGAGAAGTATACTCGAAAACACATGAAGTCCTATCAAAACGTGTTTGTAACCACGAAATTTATTTGAGCCGACGGTGAACAACTTCTCGCAGATTTGCATTTACAATGAAGGTGTTTAGCTGCCAGTGAAAAAAGGACAGAAATTAGATGGAATGGAACTGATGAAGATGTCTACTTTCTTGAGGTCGTTTGGCAAATTCCGAGATTTATTAACTATAAATTTATTATTCTTGAGTGTTTTATCACATTTTATCTTATTGGTAGTACCAAATTGTTGCAAAAAGTACGCTTTCTTCTCTCTTTTTACTGCTTCATCCCCATAATCACGCCTGCCTTCATAAAATCTGAAATTATTTGCAGAATTATTTTTCTTGTATTTTTTCAGTGCATTATTTCTTGTGATCATCATTTCTTTTATGGTATCTGTCAACCATGGGGCTTCAGGCTTGGAAACTCTAGAGGTTACAACGGGTGCATGTCTATCGAAAAGATTTGATAAGCAATTCACTGAGAATGGAACTTTTTCATTAATGTTTTCTTGATCGAAAATTCTGAAGAAAGGGGTGTTGAAAAGATCCCTCTTGGAGAGTTCATCATTGAACTATTTGAAGCCTCACATATTAAAAGCCAATCGAAGTCATTATCAGATGTCAATACCAAGGGAAAAATCATAAGCTTTGCAGATGACACTGCAATAATATATGAATCTGATACTTGGGTGAACTTAAAAACAGAAGCTGAAACTGATTTAAGTAAAATAGGTAAGTGGTTTAGGTAAAACAAATTAACTCTGAATTTAGATAAAACAAAGTACTCATCATTTACTTCGTATTCCAATCACTTACCCAATATGGGTTCATCACATTTCGGAAATAACTCAGAAATTCCAGAAGTAAACTCCATCAAATACTTAGGCATTGTGATAGATCTTAGATGGGATCTTCAAATTGAAAATAAAGTAGGAAAACTGAGAGGTCTTTTATTTAAATTCAAATACTTGAAATAATTTTAAGATGTGAATCATTTGAAAGTATTATACTATGCTCTGGTACGGTCACATATATCTTACGGTATAATTGGCTGGGGAGGTGTTAACGATTATCACTTGGAAATGCTGAATGTTATTCAGAAATTTAATCAACCTTGGAAAAAGAGCTACATATTCCAGTGAAAATTTATTTAAAGAGACCAATGTATTTGACGTAAGGCAGGCTTACTGCATCAACTTATTAGTTAATGTGAAAAACAATAAAATACAACTTGAATCTGTCGATCACAATTATAGTACCAGGAACAAACAAAACAAGATATCTAGATCGGAAAAAGCAATTGGACAACGATGTTCAAATCACCTCGGACCTCGCCTACATTATATGCTACCAGAGTTTATAATAAAAATTAATAGTTCTATTATGTACAAAAAATGTATAAAAACTTGGATTTTGCTTTCCAAAAAGACTTTGTTTCATGATTTTGTCAACCAAACTTTCAAAAAGTGATTAAAGTTGAAACAACAATCGTTTGTATATAGCATGCATATACGCGAAGCTGACAACAAACAGAATATGAGACAATACCCGAATATGACCTACACCCCGAATATGACGTACCTACACCTCAATTATCATAAACATACCTATTGCAAACGACATTCAGCCTAAATATGGCATTTACTACAAGTATCACAAGGATAAAAATAGCTATTTACTATTTTATTTATACATTCATTAGTTGAAACTTCTTTTACCAAATTAATATACTTTTGTGCTTCAAAATATGTATTTTTTTTCTTTGTATATTATAGTGTTATACTACTTAGTTTTGAGTTTAATATCACATACAAGCGATAGTTTTATACTAAAGCTTCGTGATTTCTTTCTGTTTATTCACTTACACAGTATATATATATATATATATATATATATATATATATATATATATATATATATATATATATATATATATATATATATATATTTTATTTTATTCACCAAAGGTTCAAATTTTATATATATGTATATATATATATATATATAATACATATATATAAAATTTTAACCTTTGGTGAATAAACATTAGTATTATTATTATTATTAATAATTTAACCTCTTGAAGAGATGGCGTCAGGGATCTTACATTTATAGTGCCTATTTTTATTGTTTTCATGATATTTTTGGAGAGATAAGGTGTTCTTTCAAACCGACGAAACCAAAAAGGAGGAGGTTCTCTATTCGACCCGTATATTTTTTTTCCATCATATTTTTTTATGTATGATCACGCAGAACTTTTTCCTGAGGCGTCCGATTCCGATCATTCTTCTTTCAGTGGATAGGGTGTACTTCGAGTTTGGTTCCATTTGAATTCTAAAATGAAATCCACCCCTAAGGGTAGCGAAATGAAGGATATTGATCACTTACTCTCTGAATTCTGCTCCGTTAACCGATTCTATCAGGCATAACTTTGTACTGAGTTCTTCGATTTGGATGATTCTTTTTTTAATAGATAGGGTATACCTTATATTTAGATTTCGAGAGGAATAAGCCACCCTTACGGGTGGAAAAATAGGGGATAATTGATTTTTCACTAGTGAATATTGGCACACACATACGCAGTTGACAATGACAGATCGCTACTGACATTATTCTTGTTCCACATCCGTCAAAATCACTATATTTCATGAGAGGATGGAATGATATACAAAGTAATGGAATAAACTAACCAGAACACGAAAATAATTTATATTACAACAAATAGTAAAAGTAGATAATCATATTGCAAAAAAAAAAAATTAAAAAAAAAATATTAACCGACGAAAAAATCAACTGAAAAGCGAAAAATAAAATAAACCTTCATAGTCTAAATGATAATTGAGCTCCTAAACTAATGTAAGTAACTGATTTTGAGTCGGCGCCAAACAAACTAGCAATTGAATTAGGTGAAGCGTAAAATGATGGCAGCGAGATGCACGGCTGCGTTTTGATGACTTCTTTCATAGATAATGATCTTCGATAATTGTTTGTTTGGCGCCGACTTACATTAGTTTAGGAGCTCAATTATCATTAAGACTAAGGTTTATTTAATTTTTTGCTTTTCAGTAATTTTTTTCGTCGGTTCAATTTTTTGTTAAAAAGTTTTTATTCATTGTAGAAAATAATAGAAATATGATTGAATATTTTCTATATCAGAATCAGAAAAAGGCACAAAAATCAATGGTGTTGGGTATGGGTCAACTGCACAAAATGTGACATCAATATTTTATATTTGGCATATTTGTTCATAGTATATATATTCCTAATGACAATGTAAAATAAATGAAATTGTTAGAGAAAAAAATGCAGGTTTGAAGAATGTGTCTAATTAATGCAAGAAGTCGAAATTTGTAGAATAATCTCATAGATTATTGAAATCATACATAAATTTTATTATTATTATGTTTTCTTCTGCATTGAACTGAGCAAAGATGTTGCCGAAATTTGTCCATACTCTCCCATCTCTGCCTACTTTGAGGAGAGCAGCCTTGAAAATGTTTGCACGTTCTTTTGTGAGATCTTCTTTAATAACGATGCCAGATCTTTTTCATTTTATTTTATTTTTGTAAACCATATTTTCATAGAACTCTGTCGAAAATTTCAAGAGTATGGACCTATTTTTATTAGGTATGAACTTTCCAACTCTGTAGCAACTTTTAATATGGCATAGATCTGTGTTTATGTTCATTTCTTGCAACAAAACTTCTTTAATCATCTCTATCTTCCCCCTCATTCTCTGTTATACCATGGAAACCAATATTCCTATTTCTGAAGTTATCATGCATCTCTTTTTTTACACGCTTTATATTAGCTTCACTTGTATGTTTGTAACCGACTCCTTTGTGCGCAATTTTGACCCACTTCCAGACGTACGCATGATTTGAAATTTGGCAGGTGTACATAATTCTGGTGACAATGCATTATGAAATTATTGTTTGAAAAAAAAAAAAAATGGCGGCTCCAATATGGCGTACGAGTTTTGTGATTATGGTCCGATTCGCTTCAAAATTGATATCTGAGGGTTTTCGTGGTCAGAGATTATGATTCTTTCGTCAAAACTGGAGAATTCAAGATGGCGGATCCAAAATGGTTGACGAGTTTTGTGATTATGGTCCGATTCCATTCAGAATTGGAGAATAATAGTAAAAAAATTAAATAATGATAATAATAGTTTGAAAAACGGAAAAACACGCTTTAATGGAAAACTAAACTAAAAAGTTGAAAATAAATGATAGTTTTAAAACTAAAGAACACGCTTTGATAGAAAACTTAACTAAAAAGTAGAAAATAATTTTAAATGAGTTTGAAATAAGAATACAGTGATTAACAACAAATTCATTTCATCGTAGAATACTCATTAGTATTCTATGTGTTTTGACCAAAGTCTTGGAGAAGATCATACATGCACAAATGAAAATCTACTTAGAAGACTCATCACACTTGTAACACAGCACTTTTGAGCGTGACAGACGACATTCTCAAATATTTAGACGATGAAAAATTGGTGTTATTTGTATTTCTAGACTATACTAAACCATTTGATAGAATTAAACATGACCTATTACTACCCATACTATACTATATTGGTTTCAGTGATTCTTCTGTCATGTTTTTCAAAAGTTATCTATACTATCGTTTTCAAACAGTCGAACTCGATAACCAACAGTCTGATTTCGTACACATAAGAAATGGGGTACCACAAGGATCAATTTTAGGACCGTTGCTCTTCATTTTGTATACTATTGATTTACATAGACTTCACATTATTCCAGTAGTCCTTTTTAATCAGACGATGTTCAACTATCTTCCGTCAACCGAAAGTAACTTAGCCCTCTCGGTTCAGCATATGCATGATAATCTGACTGCTATAGTCGACATGTCGAGCAAACTGTGTCTTTCTATCAATCCTTCGAAATCAAATGCCATACTGTTTAGCAGAAACAAAGACGTCCGAATTAGGTATTTACCATATATCAACATCCGAGTCAACAACGAACTCATTCCATTTAAAATCTAGGCTTGTTTATGGAACATGTGAATAGTGTCATCAGGAGAGCATTTCGCAATCTGAAACTCATCTACTCCAATAGATCCTTTCTAGTCAAAAAAAGGAAAATCATCTTATGTGAAGCCCCAGTCTTGTCTCACTCAAATCACGCAGATGTTGTCTTCGGCCCAGCCTTACTCAAATCGGATATAAACAGACTACAATTGGTACAAAATTCATGTGTTCGTCTTATCTGTGGTTTAAGGAAACGAAATTATATACCAACCCCTTTGAGAGAGCTGGGTTGGCTGAGTGTTCAAAAACGCATCTTTCTGCATTCGTCTGTTCTGTGTCATAAAATCATCCTCGAGAAGAAGCCACCATACTTATTTAAAAAATTATCGTTCCGAACAGACGTCCACAACATTACTTATTAGATTCAAGTCCAAACCGACACCACTTTTGCATGAAACCTCTCTCTATCAGTCTTCATTCTCCTACATGATATCACGGCTATACAATAGGGTACCAGATGATCTGAAAAATACTTCCATTGGGCACTTCAAGAAAAAAAATGAAAAAACTTCTGTTGATGGATGATATACATCTATAAGTATTCCCGCTGTATATCTGCATTTTTAAATACCATAATTATCCATGTAAAGTCTATCCCCATTCTAACATATCATACTAACATATCATTACTTACATAGTTATTTTTTTGTCTTGCATATTATTATATAGGTATATTGCTAGATATTGTAATTCAGCTTTCTTTTTTCTTTTTTCTTTTCTATTCTCCATTAGCATATCAGAATATTGGTTGAGTGTAAGAAAGTACTTACCCATCTAACACATGGGTAAACGCTAACTCTGCCCTTTGATAGTAGTAGGAATCACATTTCATGTACGAATTATGTCTTCCTTACTATCAATGAAAACCATTATTATTATTATATTTTTGGTGTCAAACAATCGTCAAATATTTACTTTGACGATCTCATTACTGTAGTTTACCTATATTTCTTTCACTTATATTGTTTGATAACTCGGATTTCTCACCGAGGTAATATTATCCGTGAAATACCAAACACGTGGAACTTTATAGTACGAAACGGAAATCACATACGACGATGGAGCAATATCGCATCGATCAACAGGTTTCTGCGATTCAGGAAATGGAGTTCGGAAAGTTTCATCGTTATGGGACTCAACAGACGGCGAGAGTCATAACTTTCCACGTCCCGGATTTATCGATTCGTGTACCTCCTTAACCAATTGATCATTAGAGTTTTTCAGATTTTTCTATTACGGTATCAGATAATAATTTTCAAAGAGGTATATGTATTCATTCATTCCATATACATATACTCAAGAGAACCAGTCAAGTGACTGTTTGCCGTGACGGAACATCAATAATAGAAATATACACATCTGCACAGGTTGCGAATGGTAATCGAAGCTCTTGAATTGAAGGTTGTTGGAACTCAACTTGTGAATGTCAAACAACGTTTGAGAAGCTCAAGAACATTAACAGACTGATACTAACCAAATTGGATGTTTTTGTCGTTCGAAAATTTTTGAGCTGGAAACAATGCATCCTGAACTTCTTCATCAACCACTTATAAGCTTGTGTCATATCTTTTTTCTCATTAACAGCTGGTCCGTCGAATTGCAAGAGACATTGTGCCAGCGCATCATCAGTCACTTGATACCGCAGCTTCTGAATTATGGTAGGTACCATTGCAGTTCACGAGACACTGTACCAGATACCAAGCTGGGAACTAATATATAGTTCAATAAGATCGATCTATTGCCATTATTGTGAAGAAGGAAAGGAAGTAAGATATTACTAACCTAATTCAGTCTGTGAGCTATAGTATATATATATATATATATATATATATATATATGTATATATATATATATATATAAACCAGTTAATAGTGGGAAATGCAGCAATGTCAAAAAGAAAACTCTTGTAAGTTTGTCCAAGCTTTCGGAATTGATTTATTCCATTATCAGGGAACTACAATCATAAAATATTATACATATGAGAGAGTTAAGTGCAGTTAATAATACTTACAACTAAGGATTGGATTACACGATGTTCATTACAAAATATTTATTGTCTTCTGACATTATGGTAATAAATAATGAGAAATTTAAAACAGCGAATTGAACTAATGTTCAATAACCACACACATTATAGATAAACATATTAAAATATCTTCAACCATGTGGTTGGGATCAAAACTGACAGGTCAGAAATTAAATTCACTGTAGACAATTGTATGTGACATTGGCAATTGACATTGACGCATGTCAAGTAATATTTATGCCATCCCGGGTGCCAACTGAGACAGTGGTACCAACTGGTGTGGTTAGGATTTTTTTAAATGTTGGAAATGAGAATCATGATATATATATATATATATATATATATATATATATATATATATATATATATATATATATATATATATATATATATATATCTGTAATTTTGTTTTTTTTGGGTTTTGGTTCACTTATAGGAATAAAACGTGGATGCAAATTTGGTACTATTTCATATTGCAATTTATTTTTTTATATAGAAAATATAACGTTTCGCTTAAGTACTTAAGCTTCATCAGATATTGTATCTAAAAAGGGTGGGAGGTGTTAGATCGTTTTTTTTGTGAAAAGAGATTATGTGTTATTACCTGTCAGCACAAATTCGGTTGGGTTAGGTTCGATGTTTTTGGACCCACAAGGATTTCATTGCAGTGGGTTTCTTTCTTTGGTTTATTCATTCTTGAATAGTATTGTTTTCACTGTGGTTGAGTAGTAAAAAGATAAACCAATTTTTTCGTTTATCATCAGATAGTTTGGAATTTTTCTGTTTTTCGATATTTAATATAGGAACGTTTGACATTGTCACAAAAGACAGGGAATGACGTATCTCAAGATGGTTTTAGGAATTTCGTAGTTTAGTATTGTCATCTATCTTCCATAATGGAACTAACTCAATAGTGTATTATGATGAGTATATATTGTGATAGAAGTTTCGACTGGTGTTTTAATTTGATATGAAGGAGTTGGTGGTGTTGTTTTTTATTTTGTAGTCTGTAATTTGAAAACCAACATCACGATATATTGTGGTACGATAGATGTAGATGTAGCAAGGGGAGTAGACAGAAGTGGAAATTTAATTTAGATGATCTTGTGGTAAATTTTACTCAGTCCCTTAATCTCCGTTTTATCATTTAAAGCATTTTGGTTCCGTTTATGTGGATCATCTCTAGAAATTCTCTTTTTTGGTTTCTCTCTGTGGTAAGGATTTTAGTGTCGTTATAGTTGAAAACATGGTTAGTAAATTTTTTATGTTTGTTTAGTGCTGTTGATGCACTTTTTGTATATTCATGCCCATTTATTCTACTTTCAAGGTATTGTGACGTTTGGCCGATATATACTTTTTTGCAATTGTTGCCATTACAAGGTATTCGGTATATAGTGTGTGTTGTTTTGTTTTTTGGATTGGGCGTTTTTAATTTAGAGAAAGTACTTTTGTCTAATGTGTTGTAACCTTTGTGGCCAATTTGTAAATTATAGGGTTTTGTTGCTTTGGAAAGTTGTTCAGAGAGTCCTTTCACGTATGGTAGTCCAAAGTGGAGATTTTTGGGCGAGTTTGAGGTTTAATTTTTTTTATTGTAGTATTTATGGATTCTGCTTTTGAATAGTTTGTTAATCAATGATGATGGGTAGTTGTTGTTTTCAAGTGCATTTTTGGCTTTTTTTATAGCATCAGGTCTGAATTCGGGATCTGACGGTGAGATAGCACGAGCAGCGAGGCCGATTATGACCGATTTTTTTTGCGATAAGGGGTGGTGTGAATTATAGTTTACATATCTGCCAGACCATGTGCTTTTTGTATACCAACTAGTTCTTAAGGTGTTGTTAGTCCGGAATAATGTCAAATCTAGGAAGTTGATTTTTTATTATATTCTAGTTCGATTGTAAATCTGAATTTGGTATGGAAGGATTCGAAGGTTTCTCTGACGTGGATACCAAATTTAGATTTACAATCGAACTAGAATATAATGAAAAAACCAACTTCCTAGATTTGACATTATTCCGGACTAACAACACCTTAAGAACTAGTTGGTATACAAAAAGCACATGGTCTGGCAGATATGTAAACTATAATTCACACCACCACTTATCGCAAAAAAAATCGGTCATAATCGGTCTCGCTGATCGTGTATCTCACCGTCGATCCCGAATCAGACCTGATGCTATAAAAAAGCCAAAATGCACTTGAAAACAAAACTACCCATCATCATTGATTAACAAACTATTCAAAAGCAGAATCCATAAAACTACAATAAAAAAAGAATGAAACCTCAAACTCGCCCAAAATCTCAATTTTGACTACCAGTAAAAGACCTCTGAACAACTTTCCAAAGCAACAAAACCCTATAATTTCAAATTGGCCACAAAGGTTACAACACATTAACAAAGTACTTCTCTAAATTAAAACGCCCAATCCAAAACAAAGAAACACACTATATACCAAATACTTGTAATGGCAACAATGCAATAGAGTATATATCGGCCAAACGTCACATCCTTGAAAGTAGAATAAATGGCATAATATACAAAGTGCATCAACAGCACTAAACAAACATAAAAATGTACTAACCATGTTTTCAACTATAACGACACTAAAATCCTTACCACAGAGAGAAACCAAAAAAGAGAATTTCTAGAGATGATCCACATAAAACGGAACCAAAATGCTTTAAATGATAAAACGGATATCAAGGGACTAAGTAAAATTTACCACAAGATCATCTAAATTAAATTTCCACTTCTGTCTACTATATATTATCTACATCTATCGTACCACGATATATCGTGATGTTGGTTTTCAAATTACAGACTATAAAATAAAAAACAACACCACCAACTCCTTCATATCGAATTAAAACACCAGTCGAAACTTCTATCACAATATATACTCATCATAATACACTATTGAGTTAGTTCCAATATGGAAGATAGATGACAATACTAAACTACGAAATTCCTAAAACCATCTTGAGAAACGTCATTCCCTGTCTTTTGTGACAATGTCGAACGTTCCTATATTGAATATCGAAAAACAGAAAAATTCCAAACTATCTGATGATAAACGAAAAAATTGGTTTATCTTTTTACTACTCAACCACAGTGGAAACAATACTATTCAAGAATGAATAAACCAAAGAAAGAAACCCACTACACTAAAATCCTTGTGGGTCTAAAAACATCGAACCTCACCCAACCGAATTTGTGCTGACAGGTAATAACACATAATCTTTTTTCACAAGAAAAACGATCTAACACCTCCCACCCTTTTTAGATACAATATCTGATGAAGCTTAAGTACTTAAGCGAAACGTTATATTTTCTATATAAAAAAATAAATTGCAATATGAAATAGTACCAAATTTGCATCCACGTTCTATTCCTATAAGTGAACCAAAACCCAAAAAAAACAAAATTACAGAAATATAATATATATGGTTCAAGAATACAAGAAGAAATATATATATATATATATATATATATAGCTGTTAGGAGAATAAAGTTTAATATTGGTTAAATAGTTGAGTTTATAATGTAATTGTAGCAGAGTTTGATTTAGTTTCGTTCATGTCTAGTGCCAGTAAATAAGCATAAATCTCACTTAAGTGATTGATATCAGTTTTTTTGTTCTTTTGTTATTCTCTTGAGATATGAAAGTCATTTCTAAGAAGACCCTGGGACTCGCTTGCTAATACACTCACTGACCCATAGTCCATGTGATGATCTTGTGTGTTAACATGAAGTGCTAACGCACATCTCTCTGGAGTATTCTGTACAACACACCTTCCAGTTTAGAAACAATAAACAATATTATCAATCCACCCATGAATGTGAATGAACCTAATGGTACCCCTACACTACCGGTTTATACCTCACTTCCATACATCAAGGAGATTACACCCAAACTCACTAGACTTTTTTGCTCGGTAAGCAATTGTAAAATTGCCAACAAAACAATTTTGACACTAAAGTCAATTTTCTCTAAAGTTAAAGATAAGACACCAGTCACATCAATGTCAAAAATCATATATAGTATCCCGTGTCAAGATTGTGATAGAGAGTATATTGGCCATACTTCAAGAACATTAAACAGTCGTATCACCTCACACAGAAGTGATAGTAGGCTATATCCAGAGTGATGTGCGTTAGCACTTCATGTTGACACACAAGATCATCACATGGACTATGGGTCAGTGAGTGTATCAGCAAGCGAGTCCCACTGGGCAAAATGGGTCTTTCTAGAAATGGCTTTCATATCTCAAGAGAATAACTGCATCAACAAAAAAACTGATATCAATCACTTAAGTGAGATTTACTGGCACTAGATATGAACCCAACTAGATTAAACTCTGCTACAATTATATTATAAACCTAACTTTTTAACCAATATTGAACTTTTTTTTCCTCACAGCTATATATATATATATATATATATATATATATATATATATATATATATATATTATATATCATAATTCTCATTTCCAACATTTAAGAAAATCCTAACCACACCAGTTGGTGCCACTGTCTCAGTTGGCACCCTGGATGGCATAAATATTACTTGACATGCGTCAATATCAATGTCAATTGTCAATGTCACATACAATTGTCTAAAGTAAATTTAATTTCTGACCTGTCAGTTTTGATTCCAACCACATGGTTGAAGATATTTTAACATTTTTATTTATAATGTGTAACATATAAGTGTGGTAATTGAGCATTAGTTCAATCCGCTGTTTTGAATTTCTCATTATCTATTAATAATGTCAAAAGACAATAAATATTTTGTGATGAACATCGTGTCATCCAATCTCACCTAAGTTGTAAGTATTATTAACTGCACTTAACGATAATCTCTCATATGTATAATATTTTATAATTGTAGTTTCCTGATGATGGAATAAATCAATTCCGAAAGCTTGACAAACTTACAAGAGTTTTCTTTTTGACATTGCTGCATTCCCCACTATTAACTAGTTTATATCCTAACTAGTCAGCAAAGACTACCCTTTCATATATATATATATATATATATATATATATATATATATATATATATATATATTGTCATGATATGGTATATTTGACAAATAAAAAAGTAAAAATTGGGCACAATGATATTTAAAAACTGCATAAATACCTGCTATGATTGTTTTTATAATTTTTTTCTGTACAGTTTGCATCTGGAAAACCTTCGGCCATATTCTAGTCGATGCAGATAATCCAAGAGGGTGGCAGTAGGTTTTTTCTATTAGCATCATTATGTTTGATTGGTTCATACAATTGTCACAATCTATGAAAATATACAAATCCAAATTTAGAAATAAATATTCAGAATTCAACTAAACATTAACTTTATATGCAAGAAACATCCTTTATACCAAATTAGAACCAAAAGGCGATATGACAGGAAAATGTCAAATTATGTTCCTTTCAATGATCAAAATAATGAAATTTGAGAACAGAAAAAATTGAACTATGTGTAGAAGAAAAATCTGAAAATAAAATATGTATAATAGGTAGGAAGTAGAATAATGTGCTTAAACTAGAAGTGCTAAAGTAAAAATTGATAAGATAACAAAAAGTGATGGTTACCAAGGAGAAAGAGGAAAAAGTGAAGAAGGAAAATCAAAATGAAAATGGAAGCATATCAGAAAATTTTATGATTGATTTTAAATGCCAATAACTGACGTATATGAGAAACATTAATACATGCAATCAGGTCAGAATCAAATCGGAACCAAGGACTATCAAGAAACGACTTACCACGAATTGGAAGTAAGATTTCCAATATTTGACTTCAACAGCAGTAGGGAGGCTGACATCCACATTCACTATTCATGGATCATCCCAGGATTCGTGTGAGTGCAGAGCATAACTCAAAACAGGTTCTTAATCGTCATAAACTTAATAAAGTGATCGACCAGCCACATTGTTTGGTTTATTTACCATAATACACAATTTTGAGTGGCAAATTTCTTCTTCTATTCATCACAAATGACTTAGGTATAACCTATAAAGATTTATTTGAGAATATGTTCATTATTGCGCATGATTAAGTTTTTCAATGTTTACAATTTTGATTGGTTGGGAATTATAATTAGAATAAGTTAGATATCTCAGGGATAGGTTGCTTTCAAGCAATATTTTCAATAAAAAACAAGTATCTAAGTTTTTTCTGGATCAATTATTTTACCATATTGCAATCAATATTTCGAACATAAACCGTATATTGACATCAAGCAAAGAAGTAGATGGCGCTGCTGCAATCCTTCTGAGATTGGGAGAATCATGTCTTCATAGGCGAACCGACTGAGCTACAGAAAGGTAAAAAAATAAATCGAAAAGGAGGTAAAGTGTACAGAGAAAGAGTGTAGAAGCATCATAGCCGGAGCTTTCTTTTGTTATGATCAATATATGTCACAAAAATTAAATAACTTACTAACAATCAAATATATTAACATAACAATATATATATATATATATATATATATATATATATATATATATATATATGTATATATATAGGGGAGTACTCGAGTACTCATATCGATTGTTCATACTCGTATTCATTGTAACGCTTAACCTCAACGTATTTGGCACTTCCTTCTCCTTTATTCATAGGTTCAACATTTCAATAAGTTGAAGACATTCCGGCTTAGAATGAAATATCTAATATAATAGATAAAGACACACAAAAAACCGAAACGAAAGAGAAAAATCAGAAAATTCTGAAAAGTCACAAAAAACAAATGGAAATTCTAACACCAAATCCAACCAACAAGAAAAATCCAGTGACCAATGGAAATAAAAAAAAAAGATGAAGAACAATTCATAGCTCCAGAAAATAGGCAAGAGGAACGATCATATAAAAAACCCCGAAAGAGAACGGAAGAACACTCCCAAAAAATCCGGATACCCAAAAGAGAAAATTTAATAGGGACAATGAGCGACACAGAGTTGAATGAAATAAATAATTATTTCGATATTGCTTTTAATAAATATATATATATATATATATATATATATATATATATATATATATATATATATGTTATTTTTTTAAACGGTGTGAAATGCCGTTGTCAGGCATAAAACTGATAATAATGTGAAATATCTATAAGAAAAAATTACAATATTTACTCGATTCCTCATATTTTGATAACTCTAGAAATTTATAATTTACAAAATAATCACCTTTCAAACAATTTTTCACATACAGTGCGCGTCAAAATTATGGAACAAATTCGATATTTCGCAAGCCATGTACTTTTGACAAAAATCCTGAAATAGTCGTTTTTTATTTTTAAATGCCGATTTTTTTATGTATATTCTGAAGAGGTTATGTCACTGGTTTTGACATGGTGACGTAATCGGTAATTTTTTTAAATTGGAATAGATATCTTGTGATGCCTCATCTGAAAGGACTTTCAATACTGCATTCAATGATAATAATTAATTAGATATTTTTTTACAGGGTGAACAAAAATTAATATTTTATTTCAATAAGAGAATAACTTTATATCCAACAAAATAGAACAGTTAAATGAGATGTTCGAAATGCCATCCACCACATATTGCGAATAACTTCCGGAGTAATTCTGTTAATTTCGATCCTAATTCGATTTTTCAACTCTTGTAGATTTTGCGGCCTATCTACATAGACCTTTGATTTCAAATAACCACACTGGAAAAAATCCAGGGGCGTAAGATCTGAAGATCTTGGGGGCCACTCTATCGGTCCGCGTCTACCAATCCACCTCCTAGGAAAACAGTTATTCAAAAACTCGCGAACATCACGTGCATAGTGCGGGGGTGCACTATCTTGTTGCGACCAAATACTTTCATTTGGTGAGTTACGATTGTTGGCGTTTGGAAAAATATCGGCAAGGCTAGGTATGAGTTCATTTTTCAAAAATTCCAAGTAACGCTCCCCTGTGAGATTTCCTTCGAAAAAATACGGGCCAATAATCCTGTCGTTTATTATCCCTGCCGAAACATTGACTTTCTGAGGGTATTGAGTATGCCCGTCCATCATCCAGTGAGGATTATCCCTACTCCGAAATCTGCAATTCTGACGATTTACTGAACCATTTAGGCAAAACGTAGCCTCATCGGAAAACAGAATTTGTTTTATAAAACGTGGATTGCGGTTACACAAATCCTACATTATTTCACAGAACTCCACACGGCGATCGGGATCATCATCATTGAGTTGTTGATGTAGCTGTACTTTGTATGGATGGTACTTTTCTGCTTTTAGAATACGTAATACAGAACTTTGGGATATGTCAAGGTCTGCTGCAATTTGTCGTGAAGTATTGTGAGGATTATTCTCTACACCCAATAGAACATGAAGTTTCACGTTTTCTTCTATTTCAGGACGTCCAGCATTCGGAATATGTTTGACATGACCAGTTTCTCTAAATTTTTTCTCAATCTAACTGACTGTTGAACGAGTCGCATACCTATTGCTGAGTTCTGGTTCTATTTCCGCATCTAATGAAAAATTAAAATTTCTATGCGTTGGGTTTCACTTGAAGTAGCCATAGTTTACTTTGAGAACCTTTTCACTTGGAATTTGTGGAGAATATTTTTTGATATTTCAACTAACATTTATTTGACACTAACTTGCCTATTATGGCATTAATTTGTGATTGTCTCTTGTTTCCATTTTAGACTAGGAAATAGCTAACTATTAATATTTGGAGAGGATCCATTGGTGTAGTAGAGCACTGACTCACTAGTCTGCCAGGGCAGTCTAACGGATTAGAGCCTTGGCTCAAAAAAGTGAAATTTTTCATTTTTCAACACGCTTTTATTATCTTCACTTGTAACTAAATAACTCACAATGTAATAAAATCTTGGAAGTAAATATTCACCCACTTCCAATCTTCCGAATAATCTGAAATCTGTCGCACATATCAAGGACCGATGACAATACAAGAATTTCATAATCATAATGTAATAATAATGAAAATATATTTTTCCAAACGCCAACAATCCTAACTCACCAAATGAAAGTATTTGGTTGCAACAAGATGGTGCACCCCCGCACTATGCACGGGATGTTCGCGAGTTTTTGAATAACTGTTTTCCTTGGATTGGTAGACGCGGACCGATAGAATGGACCCTAAGATCTCCAGATCTTACGCCCCTGGATTTTTTCTTGTGGGGGTATTTGAAATCGAAGGTCTATGTAGATAGGCCCCAAAATCTACAAGAGTTGAAAAATCGAATTAGGATCGAAATTAACAGAATTACTCCGGAAGTTATTCGCAATGTGCAAGAGAAATGTGTCCGTGAATTTGCTGTTTGTCGAGAGACTGGTGGATGGCATTTCGAACATCTTATTTAACTGTTCTATTTTGTTGGATATAAAGTTATTCTCTTATTGAAGAAAAATATTAATTTTTGTTCACCCTGTAAAATATTAATTAATTATTATCATTGAATGCAGTATTGAAAGGCCTTTCAGATGAGGTATCACAAGACATCTATTCCAATTAAAAAAAATTACCGATTACGTCACCATGTCAAAACCAGTGACATAACCTCTTTAGAATATACATAAAAAAATCGGCATTTTAAAATAAAAATCGACTTATTTTAGGATTTTTGTCAAAAGTACATGGCTTGCGAAATATCGAATTTGTTCCATAATTTTGACGCGCACTGTATAAGTAACTTCGATGAATTTCGAAAATAAATCCCATTTGCAAATTTTGGTAATTTACTGCACTCAGCAGCCCTTTCCATTGAGCAATTGGTTGGTGGATTACTGTATAAAACTGTAATTCATTCTGTTTATAACCATCCCTTAGGGTAGGCTAGAAATTTTGGCGCTCAACTTTGTAGTATTTTGTTGAGTGTCCTGATTGTTTGCAATTGAGTGCAACTATCGAAAATGATTTATTTTACCGTAAAGATTACGGTGTCAACGAATCTATTAGACAAGTCATAACTTCTAGAATATTAGTTGTATCAGAATGAAATTTGGTATAGCTAAATGGTATGTGAAAAAGAGAGTTTTCGCATATTTCTCACTTCCCGATAACTTCCGTTTACACCGGAAATGGCTCCGATTTTGAATTTTTAAATGGAGCACCATGTATATTGTAACATTTTTGGATTACTGACACAATTTTGGATCAGAATGTGACAATTTTTTTTTACACCCCCTTCATTTTTTTAAATCACTTTCAATATTGCATCTAGGTGGCCATGATCTGACCTAAACTAATCTGAGAACCTCAGGTGTTGTCAGAAAATTACAATCGCAAAGTTTCAGTGACTAGTATGATAGATAGGAATAAGGCAAGTAGGCAAAATTACATTTTCGTGTGTAACTATTATTTTTCAAATGCCGACCATTTTTTGACGAGCACTTTCCGAAAAAAGGATTTTTTTACGAATCTTACGATACTTTATCCGCGATTGGATTGAGAATAAGAACATAAATTAAATATTCCTAGACAAAATAACAAAATGATCCTAGACAAAATAACGAAATTAAAAAAATTAGAGTCATATCTCAACAAAAGCTAAATGAGTTCAAACGAACTATATCTACGTTTAACTGGACCGAACTTTATACTATTGAGAAGGCGAATGACTCATTTAACATTTTTTTTCTGATATTCCTAGACAAATTCCACAATCATTTCCCGGAAAAAAATATCAAATGCAAAAATGAAATAGGTATAAACTGGTTTGATGAAAATCTGAAAAAAATGAGTAGTCAACTAGAAGCTATAAATACTATGAAACAATGCGTCAAGTCACAGGAGGTTTAAAAATTAAATAAACTATAAAAAAGCAATTGATTATGCCAAACGAAAAGCGAATAAAAATTTCTAAAAACTCAAAAACAAATCCAAAGCAATTTGGAAATTGATCAAACAACAGACAGGAAAAGATATCAACAAAAATGAAACAAATATTTCTGCCGAAAATTTCAACAATTTTTTTGTCAATGTGGGCAGAAACATTGTTAACTCAATACCTCATAGCGACATTGATTTTATGCATGCACTGCAAAATACTCATAGTTCTCCCTGTTTTTCTTTTTTCATTAGCCCTACTACTGATGAGAAAATGAAAAGTATTATTAGACACTTGAAATACTGTGTGATGAACTGGCTCCAATATTATGTTACATTTTTAATAGGTGCTTAGAACAGAGCATTTTTCCGGATAAACTAAAAATTGCAAAAGTAGTACCGATTCCAAAAACAAACGACCATAACGAAGTTAACTCATTAGGACCCATTTCAATGCTTCCTGTTTTTCCAAAAATTTTTGAATGTTTACTGAAATCTAGGATAGTTTCATATTTTGAAGATGAAGAACTTTTCTCAAAATAGCAGTTTGGTTACCGCTGTAATAAATCAACAACAAAAGCATTTATTTGCATTTTAGAAAAAATCATGGATGCGATTGATAAAAATAACTTTTTGTGTGCCACAATGTTGGATTTATCAAAGGCATTTGATTGCGTCACACATGAATACCTACTGGCAAAATTAGATTTTTATGGGATCAGGGATCAGTGTTGCCTTGGAATCATTCGCTTTCTACTTGCACAGTCCACAGCAACAAGTGGTTCAACTATCAGGCGAGAAGTCAGACATAATGGCGATAGATATTGGAGTTCCCCAAGGATCAATATTGGGTCCCATATTTTTTATTATTTTCATGAATGATTTACCAAAATATTTAAATGCCGACGCAATGACATTCTATGCTAATGACTCTACAATTTTAAATATAAGCCCTGATATTAAAAACCTAAAACTCAGAAATACTGAAACAATAGCAAAGGCTTCAGAATGGTTTTCGACAAATAATTTAAAACTAAACACAGAAAACACGAGCGAGCTTATGTTCTCAAATGGTAGTCAAGAGAATAGCGTTAAGTTATCAGGTATACATATTGACACGAAATTGAACTGGAAAGAACATGTCAACTACTTATCTAAAAAATTAAATAAAGTAGTGTACCAAATTAGGAAACTAATAGAATTTACTACTCTAGATACCGCGTTAACATATTATTACGGTAACTCTTATCCAACTTTTTCTTATGGAGTTCTTCTTTGGGGAAACTCCGTAGAAAGTGGAAGAATATTTAAATTACAAAAAAAAGTTATACGGATAATAGCAAAGGCTAGTTATCGAGAACATTGTAAACCATTATTTGCAAAATTCAGCATCTCAACTTTACCTATAGTATTCATTCTACACTGTGTGATGTTTGTGAAAGAAAACAAAAAGTCTCTATTTTCAAATTATTCCTACCATTCTCATAACACAAGGAATAGAAATTCGTTGAGCATTCCCTATCACCGCCTGGAAAAAACTCAACAGCCAATTAATCACACATCCATCAAAATTTTTAACAAATTACCGGATGCACTGAAAAATGCCCATACCAAACAGTTAAAGGCAGTAATCATCAACATATTATTAAAAAATACGTTCTATTCTCTAGAAGAATATTTCGAATTTAATTTTGAAGAAACAAATGATTGAGATATAAGCAGGCATTTTTTTTATCTATGTATCTTCTGTTGTGATGTAATATTGACTAATTTTAAATGTTCTATATATTTTTTGAATTTCATGTATTTCAGGTGACTGAACTTAACATAAGTATACATATAGTTTTATATTCAAAATTTAACTATAATTGTCAACGTTTCTTGTATATACCTGTACTCAGTTTCGTTAATATTTTCTGTTTTTCGTATTATTTGACAACCTTAAATGTAACTTACA
The DNA here is from genome assembly GCA_018342105.1 of Gonioctena quinquepunctata. Classification (NCBI taxonomy): domain Eukaryota; kingdom Metazoa; phylum Arthropoda; class Insecta; order Coleoptera; family Chrysomelidae; genus Gonioctena; species Gonioctena quinquepunctata. The sequence continues at coordinate 187,030 of JAFIRS010002210.1, read as the reverse complement.
TAACTGGGGCCAATAAATTATTATTATTATTATTATTACTAAGGAAAATACTGGATAATAATTCATTTCCTTTTGTCAAGTGTGCCATGGATAGCCATAATGCATAATATTTTGCAGTTATTTTTATCAGGTCTTCTTTGGAAAACAAAGCACTGACCTATGTGATGACAGTGACATAAGCTTTATGAGCAGGCAGTAGAAGTTTCCCAAGTTTCGTTGAATTTCAGTTTAATTTTTCTTCAAAATAATGTATACTCAAAGTGAAAAAGTGGATATGTTAATAATATTTGACAAGAAGGATATCGAGAGGCGGAACAGAGGTTTATCAAGAAATGCAGATAAGTCACGAACCAGCAAGAAAAATACTGAAAAACCACGGATATCGAGCATTTGAATATCTGTCACATGAAGATTTGTATACTGACGACGGCGATAGACGGGTAGTGTTTTATGATTGGCTGCATCAAAATCATAGAGTCAACAGAAATTCTATCAATTTTATTCTATTTTCCGAAGAATCACGATTTACATATAATGGTATGTTCAATAAGCAAAATACTCGGTACTGTGCCCAAAAAAATCAACATGCAATGAGAGAGGGCAATTTTCAAGAAAGGTTTAGCGTCAATGTCTGGGCTGGTAATGTTGGAAACAGAATAATTGGCCCAATATTGGTTCAGTTAACAGGGATTAGGTATAAAACCATTTACAATTGCAGAAGCATAAAAAATAAGTTCCGCAGTCTTGGAGCGGAATCCTTTGAGCAGCATAGGCGGAGAAAACTAATTTTATTTAGATATTTAAATATTTTTAGAATGCATTCTAAGAATTCGTTGAAAAAAAATACCTTAGGCGAGGAAGTATGTATTAATAGGCAATCGGATCATCATAATTTCATTTTCCTATGGTCGAAAAAGAGCCAACAAAACACAACAGAACTACAAAATTTTTATTTCGATCCCAGACCACAGACTCTACTGGCTTTCATTCATTTAGACCTCTTGAAACATAAATATAACTCGTGATTTATTTTTTTCTTGTCCTCTCACACACCTACAAGCATCATCATTGGATCGCGGTCCGTTTTTATTGGCTCAGGCGAATCTGCTGTAGAACTAGACAGCTGTCACTCAAACCCACGTTGACTGTCGGCTCTTGTGATCTTCTCTTGATCTCATGTTCGGCAACGGAGGATGTCCAGGAAAACTACACATTATTTTCCGTTCCGTTACTTCGTATATACGCTCGTGTAAGCGGAGTGAGTTTTTGATTTGTTCCTCATAGAAACAGCTTCTGCAACTGAAAATGGTTAAACTCATACTTAGGTTTCGGGTTTAATAATCAACGTTTAGCAGTTTTACGGAGAATTCACTTCCAACAATATGGAGCACCCCTCATAATGCCAGATAAGTTCTTAATTACTTGATAGAGCATTTCAATAATCAAGTTATTGCAACCAATGGTCCAGTACGGTGGCTTGCCCGCTCACCGGATCTCACTGTGCTCGATTTCTTTGGGGATATGTTGAAGAAAAGGTTCAGTATGTAACAGCCCCTGTCACTCCCGAAATCTTAGAAAAAAGAATTCTACGGGCATTTAGAAGTATAACGCCTCAAACGTGTTGGGAGAAACAATTGAACGGGCTGAAATGTGTCTTGAACAAGGAGGAATGCACTTTGAAAATTCAGTACAGTGAAAGTTATTATCATGGCACACTTGACAAAAGTAAATGAATTACTACCCATTATTTTCCTTAGTAATATTTAATTACTGTTCTTATTTTTAATCCAATCGTTATATTCGATGAAAAATCCTTTTTTCGGAAAGTGCTTGTTAAAAAATGGTCGCCATTTAAAAAATAATAGTAGGACACGAAAATGTAATTTAGCCAACCCGTCTTATTCCTATATATAAGGTCGGTTCGAAACCAACCTCAGGAATACCCAGGAGCATGGCCATCTCAAAAATGGAGGAACTGCGACAAGAGCAGTTCATCAGAACATGGATAGAGACGCCATGTATGAGGCAATCAAAGCTACATAGAAAGGGGTCATCAGAGAAACTGTCCAAAGAGATCCTATCACTCAACAGACAGAATCCTGACTGGGCTCCTGAAGGGACACAATGACCTGATGGGGCGCAAGGAACTCTTCGGGATCACAGACGATCCCCTATGCAGATGGTGCCTGAAAGATGACGAAACATAGAAGTCGGGCTATACGGGTTGAGGCGCGATTTCAAAGTCTAATTGGTGGGTTTTGAGGGGATTTGGGCCACTAGGTTCAACAAGCATTCGAAGATGACCATTGGTGGTTTGTTGTAGGAGAAATCGAAGTAAAAACAGGTCAGCAATATTGTGGGTGGGTGAGGATCGGGGGCAGAAATTTCCAGGTCACCTGTTATTGGTCAATGTTCAACCATCTTGTATGAGGGAGAAAAAGCATCGAGGGAAGGAAAAGAAGCACCTTTTTTTCTATGTTAGGCCATCACTCAGAGTTGGAGGAGGTTGTCGCCAGCCAACAGCCGCCATCTTGGTGGAGAGGTAGCATGAAGGATATTTCCTCAAGAAGGCCTCACTACGAGTGCAGAGTTTTCTAAGTAAGCGATTCTTCGCGAGAATGGAGCAATGTTATACAATAATTCGCTCGACCTTGAAAAATCAAAGCGTCTCCACAGATTGAGAGCAGCTGACCACCTGAATGAACAATCTTTGGCAAGAATGATGTTCTGCCATAATTCTGGGAACCACAACGGATGGAATTTTCTAAGAATCCAATTGCGCAGCGAATTTATATCTATGGGGTTTAGACGGTGTCATTCGTTTGCCAGTTGTCTAACGAACAATATCTCAGTAAAACTTTGCGATTGTAATTTTCTAATATATCACCTGAGGTCCTCAGATTAGTTTCATGGCCACCTAGATGCAATATTGAAAGTGACTCTAAAAAAATTAAGTAGGCGTATTAACTTTTCAAAATGTCACATTATGATCCAGAATTGTCTCAGAAATCCAAAAATGTTACAATATACAGGGTGTCCCATTTGAAAATTCAAAACCGGAAGTTACCGGAATGTGAAAAATAGAGAAAGAATCTCCTCTTCACATACCATTTACCTATACCAAATTTCATTTTGATACACGTAATATTCAAGAAGTTATGACTTGTCTACTAGATTCGTGGACACCCGGTATACAAGAAGGGAAAAAGAGATTCCACTATATTTTAGGCACGATACATTTTCAATTGAATAAAAATATTTTTCTGTGAATTGAAAAATCCACGATAAAAATGAAGTTATGTTTGTGAATATCCAAACAAAAACAACTACTACCCCGGCTAAAGCCACGCTGGACATTGAACTACATATGATGGATAATTGAAAGAAGCCTAACTCAAAAGAAAAGAATTCAAAGAAAATATTTGACATTCTATTCCAGTCTTAATTGAGAACTCATGAAGATGAATGAGACAAAGACAGATATTTTCCAAGAAGGGGCATCGCATTCACTAGGTCTTCAATACATTTTTATCGACGGGAATTTATTTCACGCTTCCACGATCATCAGGAAAACCGGAAGGATGGGGAAACACATTTTCTGGAAGCAATCTCACTTTGCAAATATGGAAAAATATCAGAATCATTTCTTTGTCAGTGTTGAAATTGGAATCAGTGTTTTTCGACATACATCTGTCATGGGGTATAATGGATTGATTTGTTCGAAAATATCAACGAGGTGTTCATAAAATCAGATGTGGATTAATCACTCTTAGAAAAACTCTAGTCATCGTTCAAGATAATTTTTGGGGGGGATTCATGTAGAAAAGGGAAACATAGGGAAAAGTTTAAATATTGGACCGCCTCCTGAATTGGATCACCCGAAAATTCCCACTAGTAAATTGCGTACAGTCAGCGCCCCCTATTGGAGGCCTACAATACTACCGATAGTATTATCTCAAGTCATAACTACGGACACTGTTGAAACGTGGGAATGACAATCAATTATTATTCTTATATCGTGATCTTGATGTGATATTTAGTCAACGTGTGCAAGACTGTTATGGCGAAATGGTAAGTCATATGATAAATATAACGACATGCGTCGTTTGCCTGTATCTTCTATCGTCTCGTTAATAAATTAGATGAACGTAGGGTAAGGTTTCATCAGTTATGAAAATAATGCTTACAAACGTGCGGATTTCCCAAATTGGACCGGTCCAAATTAGGAAAAAGCCCAGAATTGTTCAGCATTTGACTGAAAAAAATAATCTGAGCTATTTCCGGCGAAGGGAAAAATATGGAAACTGGGTGGAAAATGATATGCTGCTCGCTATAAATGCGTAGAAAAATGGCAGTGTTGGGTTGAACAAGTGTGCCAGGCTTCACAACGTACCAGAGGCTATCAGCAGACATATGAGAAATCAAAATAAAGTAGCCAATGTTGCTGTCAAGAAAGAAAACATATAGGAAATTGGCTCTCGGTCGAATTGGCTTGAATTTTATCATGTTAGAGTAGGATGGGTCATTAGAAAGTGTGAGTTCGAATGATTTTGTATGTTTAGTTTCCGATAAGCGGCCAAAGTTCGTAAAAACGACCTATTGGGGTAGGATTGATAAAGAAAAAAACTGTTTTTTTAGTCGAAATAAGACAAAATGAGGTTGAAAATGTATTGATCAAAACTCATAAACATATTCAATTATAATCTTATTAATGATAGTACATTAGGGTGTACACGAGGCATAGTGAAAAAAATCGTTTTTCCTGATTTTTTTTCCAGCACTATTTCAAAACCAACAAGTTATATTTTGATGATATATCATAGTTCTAGTCTATTGTAGTCGAAAAAACGTGTTTCGTTTCTTGATGACTCTCTCTGTTAGAAATATATAATTTTTTTTAATTTTCGAGTATACTGAAAACAATTGACAGATTGTTTTTGATTACAAAAAAAGAAATTAATTGCTACTGCCCATAGGGTAACATTCTGATGAACTCAATTGTTCATTATAACCTTTCATTTAGATAAAGGGTGCGTTACATCATATACGATAGTTTTATCAAATTTGTATATTGCGTTTCTAAGATATGCATTTTTGAAGTTTACGGTATTACGATATATGGGGAAACCTATCGATTTAACAAAATTTTATGGTACCTTTCGACAAATTCAATTCTATTATTAAACTTTTCGAAATCAATCATTTGATACTATAAACAACACAAACCACAACAATTTGGAACTCAACAGTATAGACTAAAAAAAATCGAATTATAAGTGACGACTTCTAACATAGAAAGTCAATCAATATTATGGAAATCATAATATTCACAGTTGATACTTTATAGCATTCCTAAATCTAGACGCTATGCGGCAGCGTAATAGTCCAGGTTCGGGAATACGCATCAATTTCAAATAGAAACAATAAAGTACCCTAGCTATAAACTCTTGAGAAATGTTTCAGATGGCGCAAATAGACCAATAAATAACAATATTAATGATTTTATTTGAATTTGGGTTCTGGTTATTGTTTGTTTTTTGAGAGTTCCATTATAAAAATTGTTGATTATGTTGTTTATAACTAATTAGTTTCAATTTCGATTTGTTATATTATAATTTCCATAATATTAATTGACTTTTTATGTCAGAAGTCGTTATTTATAATTGTTTTTTTTAGTCTATACTGTTGAGTTCCATATTGTTGTTGAGTGTGGGGTGTGTTGTTTATGGTATCAAATAATTGATTTCGAAAAGTTTTATAATAGAATTGAATGTGTCGAAAAGTTCCATGAAATCGATAGGTTACCCCATATATCGTAATAACGTAAACTTCAAAAATGCATATCTTAAAAACGCAACATACAAAGTTGATAAAACTTCCCTATATGATAGTCAACATTTTCAAAATATTGTGAGTAAAATATGGTCCAAATTAACGAAACAGTTTTCTAGATATTCAATGAATACATCGTAAATCACCTAAAAAAAAAAATGTAACGCACCCTTTATTTAAATGAAAGGTAATATTGAACAATTGAGTTCTTCAGAATGTTACCCTATCGTTTATTTAATACGCAGTAGTAATTCATTCCTTTTTTTGTAATCAAAAGCGATATGTTAATTGTTTTCAGTATAGGGGTATACTCGACAATTAAAAATATATATACAGGGTGGCCCACCACATTCGCCTCGGTATTTCTACGAGAAATGAAGAGAGTTAGGGAAAAACATTCAGCACAGTCATATGTAGGTCCATATTCCAAAATTATTTTGAAATATATAGGGTGATCCCCAAAAAAATTACATACCAAAGTTATATTTTTTCTTATGGAACACCCTATTTTTTTTATATTTTTAGATACTATAGAAAACATGAAGGTGAGTTACTATCATATTTCCCATACTTAAAACTGACCGTTTCTGAGAAATTTTGAGAAATTTAAAAGTACAGACCATAATTTGAAAATTGTTTTCACCCTGTAACGTGTAACGAGCTGCTCGTGATTAAATGTACTGCTTAGCTCAAAGGTTGAAGTTAACTACTACATGAAATTTTTAATGCAATATTATACAGAGTGGCGAAAAAAATTGCCTCAAAATTTGGACACACATTTAATTAAATAACTTCTCAAAGTTGAATGGAATGGTATTTAGTGGCGTGATTTGACGCAGAATTAGATTCCCTTCAAAACTATATTAGGGTTTCCTATACCTATCTCTTCTGCTTTTTACACAAAAGGCGTTTTTATATTTTACTTATGAGTAATTTTTTTATCTTAAAAATGAAACAAACTGTATTGTAATGAAAAGCTTAAAAAGCGTTTTAAAAACCTTTTCATTGAGGAATACGTAGATTCGCTAGAAGCAGAAGTTTAAATTTTTGAAAATACGGTGTATTTAAAGTAAAATGCAGGCAAATGTAAAAACTCAAATTTATTGCCATTTCTGAAATATTAAAGCATTCTTCAAAATAAGAAGATGCACGTGTCTTAATTATTGAGGCGAAATATGTTAAATTCACTTGTTTCTTAGCAAATTAGACTTCATATTGAAATAAATACCAAAATTACAATATGGGGTCAATAAAAACATACATTTACGATTTCCTATAAAATCTATTCTACAATTTTTTTAATAATAGGCTATTTTTTATGGGTATATATCAAAAGTATTGTTCACGATACACCGCCAACGACCCCTCAGGATATGAAAGTACGAATGAGAAATGCGTTTCGTTCCATACCGCAAAATATGTTATCCAGAGTTCAGCACTCATTTCAAGAAAGAGTTCGCCTATGCATCGAGAATAATGGACACCATTTTGAGCATTTATTAAAATAATAAACTATTTAAGATTCTTAATTTTTTGATAAAATGACTTCAAAAATGCTTTTTAAGCTTTTCATTACAATACAGTGTGTTTCATTTTTAAGATAAAAAAATTATTCATAGGTAGAATATAAAAACGCCTTTTGTGTAAAAAGCAGAGGAGATAGGTATAGGGGACCCTAATATAGTTTTGAAGGGAATCCAATTCTGCGTCAAATTACGCCACTAAATACGGGGTGTTCCATTCAACTTTAAGAAGTTATTTAATTAAATGTGTGTCTAAATTTTGAGGCAATTTTTTTCGCCACTCTGTATAATATTGCATTGAAAATTTCATGTAGTAGTTAACTTTAACCTTTGAGCTTAGCAGTACATTTAATCACGAGCAGCTCGTTACACGTTACAGGGTGAAAACAATTTTCAAATTATGGTCTGTATTTTTATATTTCTCAAAATTTCTCAGAAACGGTCAGTTTTAAGTATGGGAAATATAATAGTAACTCACCTTCATTTTGTCTATAGTATCTAGAAATATAAAAAAATATAGGGTGTTCCATAAGAAAAATATAACTTTGGTATGTAATTTTTTTCGGGATCACCCTATATATTCCAAAATAATTTTGGAATATGCTCCCCATGGACTCACATATAACTGTGCTAGAAGTTTTTCCCTAACTCTCTTCTTTTCTCGAAGAAATACCGAGGCGAATGTGGTGGGCCACCCTGTATATATATATATATATATATATATATATATTTCAAACAGAGAGATTCATCAAGAAACAAAACAAGTTTTTTCGCCCACAATAGACTGAAACTATGATATCTTAACATAATATAACTTGTTGGTTTTGAAATAGTGCTGGAAAAAAATCCGGAACAACGATTTATTTGACTATGCCCCGTATACACCCTAATGTACTATCATTAATGATATTATAATTGAACATGTTTATGAGTTCCGATCAATACATTTTCATCCTTACTTTGTCTTATTTCGAATAAAAAACCAATTTTTTTCTTTGTCAATCCTACTCCAATACGACGTTTTTACGAACTTTGGCCGCTTATATCTCAGAAACTGAACATACAAAATCATTTGAACTCACACTTTTTTCTGATGGCTAATCCTACTATAACATAATAAAATTTCAGCCATTTCGACCGAGAGCCAATTTCCCATGTTTTCGTGCGAGGTTCTTTGAAGCAGATACCACTTTTTCGAAAAAAACGGGGAAGCTTATTTACTCACACTTTAAATATGGAGAAGCTTATGTTAGGGGATGAGGTTATGTTAGGTGTAATCATATTTAACATGAGAACTTGCCTATGATTAGCTAAAAAACGGTTTGCCGCATAGTTTTAATAAAGAAAATTGCTTTGCAGGAAAGAAGTGATCTCAGAATACTCATTACGTTTTTTATATAATTGATCACTTTTTATTTACTTTTATATTCTGCTGTAGTTTAAGATACATATAAGATTTGACAAATAACCCCAAACAATGACAATGTGACAATATAGTGCGCGAATTCAAAAATTCAAATCGAAAGGAATGAGGGAAAAATGGTATCCAGGCAACAAAAAACAAAGCCACGAAGAGACTGAAAATAATTTTGAAACGAATGCCACGTTTTGTTGGGAGAGAAAGAAAAATTCATTAATTTCGACATAATAAGCAGAAAACCAACATTACCTTATTTGTACACCCTATACAATTATTCAAAGCTGATTTCTGAATTTGTATGGTTCCTCCTTTTTGGTATTGGAGTTCCTGAGAGCATTGGAGTGAAAAGGAATCCAAATCCTGGTGTGTATTGAACAGCGACAGTTCCAGCGACAGGTATAAACTTACCTTGTGCACATCACGAACTGAACAATTTCACTAATAACTCATATCCCATCAGAAGAACTTTATTTCATTTGAATTTGAACTATTGAAGAAATTTTCACTTTCAAGGTAAAAGTGAGGTTGTGTATATTTTACCCATGAACTTTTCTCATGATTATCCATGAATATTTGTAGATTCACCATAGAATAATTCATCTATCGTAGGCCAGGTAAATTTAAGTTTTCCTGAATAAAGGGAATGATTGCTTTTTGATACTTTGTTGCTTATTTTCCACAATTATCAGCAATCGTATTTATAAACACTGAATAGAAAATGACATCAAGCAGTGGCTAGTGGTTAAATTGCCTGAACCGGCTATCTGAGATAAGAGGCGTACCAACTGTGCTTAGCTGTGGTAAGGAAAGTGATAACAATTGGCAGCAACGTGACGAGAGAACAGTGACGTTAGCTAGCAATTATCATTACATCATTGCAAAATATATATACAGCGCGAAAATACTTATCTATATCATAACAATTTGGCTCACAACGAAGAGCGGAAATTATTAGCAATTTTCATTATAATAACAACAATTTATATTATTATTCAATTCATCATTACATAACAAATGGCGCCCAACGTGGGGCGAAATAATAACAAAATAATTTGTTAAATCATCATTTTATAACAATATATATATATATATATATATATATATATATATATCTTTGTGAATTTTTCTCGAACCATGTAAATGTATCATAGGGGTATTTTCTTGGGGATTGGTTCTGTATAAATATAAATAAAACCCGGTATAGAATCTGTGTTTTTTTATTTTTTACGACGTTTCTCCTGGAAGCCTCCAGGCTTTTTCGAATCTATAATAGAATTTAAACAATATAAATACATTTTAAAGATATAAAGTGGTGGGGTTGTGTTACCTTTTTATAACACAGATTCCAACAGGTAGACAATAATTTGACCAAATAGGCCATCATGATTGGAACGTTTCATTTTGCACATTTTTGTGATATTCTTCGAGTATTCACTTGTAGTTTGGTATTTCTTTTTAACAGTGACCATGCGCCGCTTGGATTTAGGAAAATGGACGGTGGTTAGTTTGTTTCGTTGTCGAATTTCTGCGAGGTTTGTTCGTTTCGTCTTTTGGTTGTACACTTTTGTGTTCGAGTTGTTTTGTTGGACTGTTATTTTCTTAAGCTGTTTGAAATTGAGAGGGGAGGGTGAGATGCTCTTGTTTTTCTGAATGAAAGGGTGACGTTTCATATACCACAACATTATATAAAACGTCACACTTTCATTCAGAAAAACAAGAGCATCTCAGCCTCCTCTCTCGAATTCAAACAGCTTAAGAAAATAACATTCGACAACGAAACAAACTAACCACCGTCCATTTTCCCAAATCCAAGCGGCGCATGGTCACTGTTAAAAAGAAATACCAAACTACAAGTGAATACTCAAAGAATATCATAAAAATGTGCAAAATGAAACGTTCCAATCACGATGGCCTATTTGGTCAATTTATTGTCCACCTGTTGGAATCTGTGTTATAAAAAGGTGACATATCCCCACCACTTTATATCTTTAAAATGTATTTATATTGTTTAAATTCTATTATAGACTTGAAAAAGCCTGGAGGCTTCCAGGAGAAACGTCGTAAAAAATTAAAAAACACAGATTCTATACTGGGTTTTATTTATATTCATACAGAACCAATCCCCAAGAAAATACCCCTATATATATATATATATATATATATATATATATATATATATATATATATATATATGAACCTAATAAATATATAAAAATAGTAAAATAGTAAAAATAGTAAAAAAAGTAAAAATAGTAAAAATAGTAAAAATAGTAAAAATAGTAAAAATAGTAAATATAGTAAAAATAGTAAAAAGAGTAAAATTAGTGAAAATAGTAAAAATAGTAAAAATAGTACTCTAAAATCATATTAATTGGTAGTAATATAAATAGTTTTAATGGATATTTTTTATTCTTTCAGTTTTCTATTATTGATTTTACGTATGTGGTTGGTAACTCTTTGATATAGTGTTTTAGCGTTTTAGTGAAGCGTTGGATTGTGGGTTCGTTTTTAATATTATCAGGTAAGCAGTTGAATACTTTCGGTCCCAGATATTGGTAGCATCTCTGACCGACTGATTCATTCATAAAAAGTGGTATATATTTATTTTTTTGTCGCGTCTCATGATAGTGAGGATGAGTAAGAAGTTCGTTCTTATGCAAATATTATGTTTTTCCTAATCTCAAAAAATAAAGTTTACGCAAATCATAAATTCGTGTCTTTTCAAATAGTAATTCGCTTGGATATCGGTTATTTCTACACATTATTTGTTTCAAAAACCGCTTTTGTATGATTTCTAGTGATTTCAGGTATGTTTTGGATACTCCACCCCATCCATACCATAGTCTAGATGTGATTCAACTAAACTATGATAAAGATTTTTTTTGTTTGAAGTTGTGTATATTTGAGACTCGTTTGATTCTATATAGAACACTACTAAATAGTTTATATGTATGTCCCATTTGAGGTGGCTCTCTATCATAATACCCAAGTATTTAGCGCTTTTTGATGGTTAGATTTCGAGGTCATCTTCTAGTGATATTTTGTCAAATGCTGGGAGGCTTGTAGATAAGCTACAGAACGCCAAGTAGATAGTTTTTTTGAGATTCATTGATAGGAGCCTATTATCGAACCATTTTTTGATGTTACCAAAATCAGTTTCTATTTTATTTCTTAAGTCATCCCACGTGTTACTTTCATAAAATATTACCGTATCATCTGCAAAACTTATGATGCTGCCTTGTGTTCGTATGGAGAATGAATTATTCAAATGAATATTGAAGAGCAAGGGTCCCAGTACCGTTCCTTGGGGTACACCACATGATATAATTTCTTTTTTCTGAGTATGTTTTGTATTTTTGTTTGTTGTTTCCTGTCAGTTGAGTATGAGTTGAAAAGGTCGTGTGCTTTACCCTTTACTCCCAGATCGTCAAGGCTTGATGAAAGTATATTGTGGTCTACGGTATCGAATGCCTTTGCTAAGTCTAGAAAAATTCCAATGGCCGGTTTTTTTTATCTATAGAATTATATATTTTGCTCGTGAGTTCTTTTATCGCATGGTTGGTGGACGTTTTTTCTGTGAATCCATACTGCGCTTCTGACAACAGTTTGTGTTTCTTCAGAAAGGAATTTAGTCTTTTTTTTATAATTTTTTCTATAATTTTACCCAAATTTGATATAAGTATTATAGGTCGATAAATTGACACTTCTGTTTTTGCATCACTTTTGTAAATAGGTACCACAGATGACATTTTGACAGCAGAAGGGAAGTGACCACTTGACAAAGATTTATTGATAATACAACTGAGAGGTTTGGCTATGTAACTTGATAAGAGTTTCAGTGTTTCTACTTTCAAGTCATCAGGTCTTGGTGATTTTTCATTTTTTAACTGTGAAATGGTTTCTTGTATTTCATATGCATCAGTGGGAAAGAGGAATATGGTATGATCTGATTTGATTTTAGTTTTCGTATAATTTCTATCCTGCTTAATATTTTTTGCAAGATTTGCACTGAGTACTTTGAAAACACACATGTTCGAACATAAGTATGAAAGAAAAATGATGATTAATATAAAAACTAAACATGGTACAGCAATAAAAATTCGAAATATGTGGTTATATTCATTTTTGAAAAGATGGAGAATCAACTCTGAGACTACAGAAAAATTACGATTTTTTTTTGGAAAATACAACTTTAATCTAGGATTCAATCTTTTCCATTGAAAAACTAATAGAGACCATATCGCTGCAGGTTTGAAACATTCAGATCGTTCATTTCAAAAAAAGGACCGTATGAAAATCAATTTGTCACTCTATAGAGCCCCTATGGTAGAGTATCAAACGAATCAGAGAATAGTTTCCGCTTATTATCGTGTGGATTTTACCCTGCTTCAAAATATCAACATAATCATCGAAAAGGATATTGTTCCTCACTACACTTTTTTTGACTCCCTTTGACTCTTTTGTTATGCCATAACTCTCCAATTCCTGATCTAACCGTTCTTTACTGAAGCCCTCAATATCTAAACGTTTCCTCTCCTTTTCGATATCGTCATCAGTAATATCTACCCAGTAGCTGTACATTTTGGACTGTTACCCAGCAAAATGTGAATTTTTTGTCAAAATCTATAAATTAAAGATGGCGACTTCAGGATGGCGGACGAGTTCTGTGATCATGGTCAGATTCAATTCAAAATTGGTGTGTGGGAATTTTTGGTGTCGGAAATCATGATTCCTTTTAGCTCAAAACTTACAGGGAAGAGACCTTTCAATAACGATTCTCTATTAGAAATGAACAGATTGAGGCGAACTAACTGAAAAGCAAAAAATAAAATAACCAATAAAATTTTATTTCAAAGACAAGCTTTTATTTGAGTCGTGTACTGAAACGTATAATAGTATATTATTCAACGGGCGAGAAATGTAGCCATTACTAGTGAGAATGAAGTTTGTCGACGCGAGCCGGAGGCAAGCGTCGTAAATCATTTGAGCGAGTAATGGCTATTTCTCGCGAGCAGAATACTATTCTTTTTCTGTGACTTATATCAGGACTATTTGAAAATAAGATTCATTTGTGAAGGAAATCCTGAAAGAGTGTAATTCATTTAATTGCATAATAGGAAGTTTTTATTGAATGAAAAAATCTATAATTATATTTCGAAAAATTTCATAACATAAACGAAATCATTTTTTGTTAATGAAATTAATAATGAAATTGTAACAGTTGGAAATCATAATTGAAGGTATCGAGGATTCTATATCCAAATTCACATTTCCATTTTTCATTCCCGAAGTGTTCTGTGCGATAGATGTTTGTGAGATGTTGCTGGTACTGGTAGACGGTTTCATTGAACCCAAGACTTTTTCTGCAGTATTCATTTTATTTTTCATCGAATCATCTATGTATCTTTCCGCCACAGATGTTGACTTCCACCCTTCATGCCTCTTCAAAGAAGTGATGTCTCCACCCGCATCCACTAGCAGGGTGGCAGATGATCTACGAAAGATATGCCCTGTATATAGTTCTGGATTTAGAAGTTTCAAAAATGTTGCAATTTGTTTTCCCATGGCTCCGAATTTATTTATTCCAATTCTTTGATTGGTGCATTCACCTTTATGATAATTCAAAAAAAAATACTCCGTTAATATATTACTCGGTCGTAGCGTGATATATTTAATACAAATATGGCTCAGTTATGGTGAACTTCCGAACACTTTTCGTTTTGGTATTTGGTATGGTGACTAATATAGCCGATCCAAGATCTTCCAAGTCCCCTATTTTCATAGAGTGCATTCCATTCGCACGACAGGCTACCATGGTTCTCATGATCAGTGCAACCTAAAAAAAAGATACATAAAAAATATTTCCAATTTTCCTTATTTTATTCAATTTCAAACAGTTTGATAATTGTTAAATCAGTACAGAGCTTAAGCTATATGCTACCGAGGTGCTTGCAAATCAAAGTGATATGAAGCTTTTCAAGTTCCTAACTAAGTTCTCTCATTTTGTTAAGTGAACTTTTGAGGAAATATCAATTTCTTACCTTTGTCGCAAGATATATTTCGTCAGGTGCATAGTTTATGAATGAATTTATTTTTTCTGGGGTGATTGTTTGAGCCTTTCTCGGTATATAACCATCGGATTTGCGTTTAAAAAACGCACGTAATTTTGAATAACGTTCTATGTCGACGTCGTGGTTGATTAGAATGGTACTTCTTAACATTGAATATTGTGTCCAAAGCGAGAACGATTTATATTTTTCAGCTAATTGGGAGAAATATGCTAGAAGTACATTTTCCGAAAACGAATTCACATTATTTTTTTCTTTCGCCAATCCATGAAAATTGCATATATCGTCTCATATTTTTTTCTGGATTCATTTGGTAATAGATTTGAAGATGTTATTTTCTCTGAAAAATTTCTGGTGGGGTACACTCGTCACTTTCTGAATCCATCTTTTTCTCCTTGTTTTTCGTAAGAAACTATAATATTTTACAAAACGAACTGTCAATTCAATGATTATGACGTTTGAGAACAAGTTTGAAGTTGTTAAATTCTCAAGGCATACTTGCGAATGAAAACAATTCGAACACAACTGCACAGTAATGAATATGCTCATCTGTGATTGGCTTCAAAGGGCTGACTAATGAATCTGGTTCGACTGTTATTGTTTCGAACCTGATGATACATGGATCATTACCTACTCGGAGACGAAACTAGAGTTCATTACTTATCAGGTTATAAAGACACTTCCTTCAATAGTCATAAAAAAAAAGTTTAAGTCATCGCTGACAATGATTTGATTATTTTTTGTTGAATTATTCGGTTTCAAAAAGCTTGTCGCGCAAATTGTAATATAATCAATACTCACCAACCAATCATTGCCCAATGAAATTAATTGGTACTTAATTTAATGAATACTTTATGAAAATTAAATACTTTGACATGTTCTAACTTACCAACCAATCACCGCCCAATCAAATTAACTTCTATGAACACATCGCGCAACAAAGTTTTTGAAACCAGATTATTAAACAAGGAATAATTAAATCATTGTCAGCGATGACTCAAACTTACTTTATACGTTTTAATACACGGCTCAAATAGAAGCTCCTCTTCAAAAAGGTTTTTAATTAGTTATTTTATTTTTCTGGTACAGCCGAGCAAAGAAATAACAGGAAATGTAATTGTGCTTCAAATCTCCTGAACTGAGTATGGAGAAGCTGAGAGCGTCACATGGTGGCAGATTACTGCTGGTCTTTACAGAGAAATTGTTCCCAAGAATTCCACAAAATGAGGTCTTATAAAAGGCCTTCCTCCGAAATGTTTCAATTTATGTCAATGAAATAGATATTACAGTTTTTTTTTCAATATACTCGTCATATCCAAAAACGATTTTTTTTTCATTGATACTACTCCAAACAGTGTTATATAAGCTAAGCGCTCATTTAAAAATCGTATCTGTAACGCTTTATACAATTTCAAGGAAGCCAACTATATTGAACTTAACGAACATTCGGGAAAGATTAACTGGACTATCATATTAAAGAACAAATCGGTCCATGAGTCATGAGAAAGCTCCTACAATATTTAAAATTCAGCCATCGACAGCTTTGTTTCCAAATCTCTCAACAAAAACTGTATATTTTACAAATGCTACAATCAATACAATAAAACAAAAACTATCAATCCAAAAATAAAAACTTTTTTAACAGAAAATTAAACCGACGAAATACGGAACAGAAAAGTAAAAAATTAAATAAACCTTCTCAGTCTCAATAACTAAGCTCCTAAACTGATGTGAATCACTAATTTTGAGGCGGCGCCAAACAAACAAGCAAATGAATGGCAAAATGATGGCATCGAGTTGCGCGGTGACATTCTGATAATTTTTTTTGAGTAATTTAATGATCTTTGTTGATTGTTCGTTTGGCGCCGACTCAAAATTAGTACCTTGCATTGGTTTAGGAGCTTAGCTATTGAGACTAAGAAGGTTTATTTTATTCTTTACTTTTCAGTTCCGTATTTCGTCGGTTCAATTTTTTGTTAAAAAGTTTTTATTTTAGAATTTTTTGTGGCTGAAATCTACTGATTACTACCTACTCGTTTATTTATTACTTCCAAAATACTTACTTACCCACCTTATATTACCAGTTGAATAATACTTTTACTATTTGTTGTAATATAAATTATTTTTGTTGTTCTGATCAGTTCATTCCATTACTTTGTATATCATTCCATCCTCTCATAGAATATAATGATTGTGACGGATGTAGGAGAACAAAAATAATGACAATAGCGATCTGTCATTGTCAACTACATATGTGTGCCAAATTTCACAGGTGAACAATCAATTATGCCCTATTTTCCTACCCGTAAGGGTGGAATCTTCCATTCGAAATCCAAATATGATCAACTATGAGGTATACCCTATCTCATAAGAAAGAATCATCCAAATCGAAGATCCCAGTACAAAGTTATGCTTGATAGAATTAGTTAACACACTAGAATTCAGAGGGTGAATGCTCAATATTCTTCATTTTGCTACCCTTAGGGGTGGTTTTTATTTTTTGAATTCCCCGAAACAGACATCTCAGTAAAAAGTTATTCGTGCTCATACATAAAGAAATAAAAATATACGCGTCGACAGAGAACCTCCTCCTTTCTGGTTTCGTCGGTTAAAAATGGAAACAATCACAAGATCTTAACCACTCCAGTGAATTCAAATTTCAGAGTCGCCGGAGTAAGAAACTCATCTTATCGGATTATAATACATATAATGTTGAAATGGAGTCCGAGATTCAAGTTAATATCAAACAGTTTTGGAAATTCACAAAATAACTCTAAAAAAAGGCATGGAGTTTCCATCGCTGGTGAAATCCGGCGATAATGTGGCATCTAGGGGTGAAGATATTTGTAATTCATTTGCTACCTACTTCCAAAGTGTTTTACGAACCATATCATCAGAAATCAATACAAAATAATAGTAAGAGCATTAACATTAACATCAGTAACAATTTTACCTTGACGAAAGAGGGAATATTAAATAAACTCATATCGCTTGACGAAAAAAAATGAAGTGGCACAGATGGTTTGCCCGCACTTTTTATAAAGAAGTGTGCCAACAGCAAGACTTTTCAACACATCACTTGGAGAAGGTCACTTCCCTACCATTTGGAAGAACTGATTCCTCATTCAAATTCTCAAAAATTCTGGAGCCAGGGATTTATTTACAAATAACAGAGGAATAAGCAAGCTATGCATTCTGGGAAAATGTTTAGAAAGTCTAGTATATGATATTATGTTCAACCGCCTGAAAGGTATCATTATCGAAGAACAACACGGCCTTTTCACGAAACACGCAATCGAAAGTAATTTGGTCATTTATACCCAGTATATACATAATCAGATGGACGAGCGGGTTCAGGTAGATTCCATCTACACCGACTTCAGCAAAGCGTTTGATAAGATACATCACAATATATTGTTGCTGAAGCTTGCCAAAGTGGAGGTCCACGGAGTACTCCTGCGTTGGTTCGCTTCCTACGTTTCCAACAGATCACATATCGTAAATATCAACGGGTATCAATCCAGAGCGCCCACTGCTACCTCGGGTGTGCCTCAAGGCTCACACTTAGGCCCTCTGCTATTTATAATTTTTATTAATGATATTTAAGAATGCTTCGAAAATAGCAAATTTGTACTCTACGCTGATAAATAAAATTTGTAAACTATTTTTCATTTTAAATTTTCTCCAGAATTGAATCATGGGATTGCGCTAAGCTTAACTCTAATCTGAAGCGGTTCTCCCAGTATTGTCAACAAAATAGACTATTTTTGAATTTGAACAAATGCTCCACAATTTATTTCACAAGAAACGTACAGGAGTTTGAATTCAATTATGAAATAGCGAATTCTGTCTTGAATAGAGTATACGAAATGAAAGATTGAGAACTCTACTTAGACTCCAAGATGACCTTTGTCAAACACTTTGACCATACCATTAGTAAATGCAACAAAATGCTGGGTTTTCTCATTCGTATTTGCAAAAAATTCAAATTTGCTGAATCACTTGAAGCTCTTTACTTTGCATTCGTTCACAGCATATTCAGTTTTGTAAGTGTAATCTGGAATCCCAGATAAGATATATAAATATTTTTGGTTGAGGGTTCTCAGGTTTGGGAATCTTGTGTGAAGATAAAACTATGCTAGACGTTTCGCCCCTGGCCGGACGCATCTTCAGTAGGGTTTTTTTTATAATAAATTTTGTATTTTTTCTTCTGATAATTAACAATGACATCTGAAAAGTAAAACATTTTGTGTCATGGTTAAAATGAAAATAATAGTTGTTAACATGTGCAAGGGAGAAATGTTTGGTCTGGGGGAAGGGTGTGGAAGAAAAACGATGTTTGTACGTACCTTGGCGATCATCATTGTGAAGATGACTCACTTTGTATGATTTATATTCGTTATTCCTCAGTGTGGTAAATTCTACAGGTTTTATTCTAACGCAATAGTTGAGAGCGACGTGGCATTGGCAGTGTATTCGACAGCGCGAGATCAATGTGTTTATGGGGGTTTTGTTTCGCGGTAAATATTGTTGGTGTACCTATGGTCGATTTCTATTCTTACTTGAGCGGGTGGGGAACTTTGGGGGCGATAGGCGTATAGTTGTTGGGAACTTGTTGAAAGAGTATTTATTTAATTTATTTTTTTACTTTTTATTTTTTAATACCAATGACTATCTATGCAATGGGGTATATGTGAGGTATTTCAGGAGCCCCGTATTGTGTGGTATAATTGGCTGAGGTTATGTATAATTATACCACACAATACTATAAGACGGGGCTCCACAAATACCTCACATATACCCCCTTGCATAGATAGTCAGTAATATCAACAAATAAAAAGTATAAAAATAAATGAAATAAATACTCTTTCAACAAGTTCCCAGCAACTATACGCCTATCGCTTCCAAAGTTCCCCACCCGCTCAATCAAGAATAGAAATCAACCCAACAGGTACACCAACAATATTTACCGCAAAACAAACCCCCATAAGCATATTGATCTCGGCTGTCAATCACTCCAATGCCGTCGCTCTCAACATTGTGTTAGAATAAAACCTGTAGAACTTACCACACTAAGAAATAACAAATATAAATCATACAAAATGAGTCATCTTCACAATGATGATCGCCAAGGTACGTACAAACATCGTTTTTCTACCACACGCTTCCCCCAGACCAATCATTTCTCCCTTGCACATGTTAACAACTATTACTTTCATTTTGTCCATAACACAAAATATTTTAATTTTTAGATGTCATTGTTAATTATCAGGAGAAGAAATAAAAAAATAATTATAAAAAAAACTACTGAAGATGCCTCCGGCCAGGGGCGAAACGTCTAGCATGATATAAGATAGTTCTATTTTTACAATTTTTACAAACCCAAGAACCCCCAACCAAAAAAATAAATATATCAGGATTCAAGAAAACACTTCAATATATATATATATATATACATTTTATATATATATATATATATATATATATATATATATATATATATATATATATATATATATATATATAATCAGATTAGAAAGAGTCCAAAATAAATTTGTAAGATTCCTCAATGTCAAAATTAATTGAACATGTATTGATAATCTGTACCTAACGAGACACTCGTTTGGTATCTTAGAGCTCGAAAAACGGAGAATGATTATTGAACTAGTTTTTATGTAAAGTCCTTATGAATCACTATGACTTCCCCACATTATTATCTCTTATCTCTGTACACATCCCTGCTAAAAGCACTCGAAACTCATTTTTTCTGAATATTGATTATAAAAACACTAATTTTGGCTGTAACTCTCCAATCATTAGACTAAGTGTCAATTTCAACAAATACTGGAACAATCTTGATATCTATTGCTTATCCTTACTTTCGTTAAAACAAAAAGTGAAAAATATTTTCTTACCCTTCTCAACATAACCCATTCCACCTATATGTATTATGACTACCTATTAGTATTGGGTTAACATGTATTTTTGTTCCTTTTTAAGTAGCTCTACAATTTAGAATGTCTTGAAAAGCTCGTCAATGTATGATTCCAGTAACTAATGTATGATTTTATAGAATAGTGAATTAGCGGATACTATTTTTGGGTTTCCAACCTGTATGTATCCCAAAGTTGTAATAAATAAATAAATAGAGCCAATTTTGCGAAATCATTAGTAGCTCTATAATTGTGAACATAAAATCATTCCAGAACCACTCCGGTATCAAGAGCAACGAAGTCACTGTTGACCAGTGTAATATGTCAGTTTCGGTACCAGTCGAATAGTTGTCCAGTATACCAGTAAAAGCTCGACCACTGGCGCATCAGAAAACATCCACGCCCCACATGAAAAGCTTTGTGTAGATCAGAATATAGCTCGTATCGTCTGGGACATGGAAAAGCGAGAAAGTGGTGCATGCAACAGTTTCCCCACGCTGCTTTCCTCTCCCTCTACTCTCGCTATACCTGTACTTCGCTCTGGTGTTTATTTTGTATTCAAGGGCGATTCTATCCCCTCGGGGATTCAATCGGCTTTATTGAGGTTGATTCGCCAATATAGTGGTGTTCGATTTATTACGATTCTAATGTAAAGTGTAGGTAGATGCAGATCGTTCAAGGTTTAAATTCCCGAAGCCTCGAGCAGAACTATAACGCGCATTGAAAAAAAGGAAAGTAACTTTGAATTGGCCATATTTTCAGTGGAACCAAGGCCTAGTAGTCTCACTTCGATGTTTGTCTATGAATTGTTAGTATCGGACCCTGCACTTTGGTGAAAAATATGTTAGTTGCTATACAGGGTGATTCACGATAAATTGTATATAGTCCAACCATAAGTACTATAGACCGAGGTCATTTCATATCTGGTATTAAAAAATGCCTTGTAGCGTTTTTGACGGATATACAGGAGATATTTGAGAATAGGTGAATTATTCTACGTTAAATATCTCTAAAAGTAAAAAACTCAGACATATGCTAAAAAGCGAAGTATTACTGCTAGACATTCTTGAACCGGAACAGCATGCCTGAGTTTGGTGTTTTTTTTAGAATTTTTGGTCCAATGCTATCAATTAAATATACAAAATCCTCTGACGACATCCTAACAAAGTTTTAAAAGTGTTCAGAATGCAACTGCCGTAAAAGTTGAGGGTCCGCCAAACATTTTCGGGTTATCCATATTTTGTGGACCCCGAATCGCTTTGGTTTTTTCATTTGATTTTTTTTCAATAAAGGACCCCGCACATTTCTTAAGGGAAATGACTTTCCGTGAATCTGGATTAATTTTTGGTATGTTGTAGTTTCCGATGGGCTGATCAATAGTGTCCATAGCCACAAAGCTCAAAAATGGATAGTTTTCGAGATATGGAGCTTTAAAAATGGTTTTTTTTCATTTTTGCGGTATTTGCTCATTAATCGGAGAGCTCTCATTTCTCTTTGGGATGGAATTCGGATGTTCGGCACCCAGAACCCGACTGAGAAATGGTCTTTCTCTGTTACATCAGGCACGGCCATCGTTAATTTTCCATACAATGCTCCACACTGGCTATGAAATGAGATACAAATCCATAATACCTGGACTATAAGGTATCAAAGATGCTGACATTTCCACGGATTCGTTTGTCTGTGAGATGCTATCATACATTTCGAGCCATACTGAGGAAAATGTCTTGGCACCCCATTGTCAGATTATCGAGATTTGTGAGAAAATCACATATCACATGTAAATGACATCAATAATGATCACATTTGGTATCTCTGAGGATATATGATTATGATTTTCCCATTTTCCCCTATTACAGCCTGCTGAGCCTCGTGATGAACATTTTGGAAAACATATTTGATATTATTGGACATCAGATACATTCGGATTCAATTATTATGGCCCCTTTTCAAAATATACCCAAAATATGTCGTTTTTCGAAAATGTGAATTATTTTGGCTTTATCTTGTATCATGAAAATATTTAACCAGAACCAGAAATTAGAGCTTTTCGATTGATGAGCAACTACCGCAAAAAATGGAATTCATTTTTTCAAGCTCCATATTTCGAAAACTTTCCATTTTAGAGCTTTGTGGATGGGACACTTCAGATCAGCCCATCAAGAACTACAACATTTTCAGCCAAATTCACGGAAAGCCATTTCCCATAAGAAATGTGCGGGGTCCATTGAAATCATTATACAGTGCTAGTCAAAAGTCCCCTCCCCCCCTCGTATCTTTTGAACGGGTATACTTATAATAATGAAATTTGGAGGGTGGAAATAAACGGATGTAGGCTTCTCAACTGGTCATAACAGGTGACGCAATAGTCATAAATGACGTCACAAGGCCACTGTGACCAATAATTTTAAATGGGACCCTATGGCAAGTGACAGCTCGTTTGAAAGGTATTGGAAATACCTATTTAGTCATACCAATTTTGTTTGGGTTTCGGCTGATTTTGATTGATAAATTGAAGAAATACGAAAATTATAGTTTCGCATATAATTAATAAAGATTTAAGAACCAGTTCTTATAATAAGTGTTCAAAATGTGCTCCATCTACTTCCTGGCAGTAATGCATCCTATTGCTAAACTCTTGTCGTACTCGTCCCAGTGTGTCAGCGGAAATTGCCCTACATTCTTCAACAATTCGTTGTTTCAGAATGGCAATACTGTCAGGTGCTGTAGCGTAAACCTTAGATTTCAAGTACCACCATAGAAAAAAATCTAATGGTGTAAGGTCCGGTGACCGAGCTGGCCATTCGATCGAACCTCGTCGTCTAATCCATCTACCACGATATTCTTCATCTAGGTAACGTCTTACTGCACCATTATAGTGTGCAGGAGCACCATCTTGTTGAAACGTTATTTCCAAGTTGTCGAATTCATCTGGATTATCTTCTAGAATTTCAAGAATTAACGCCTCAATATAATTTTGTAACATCTCCAGATACAATTCACCGGTTAAGTTAGCATTGAGCAAAAAAAAGGCCCAACTATGTGGTTTTCCAAAATACCTGCCCAAACATTTACTTTTTCTGGAAATTGAGTATGTTTTTCACGAAGGATGTGAGGATTTGTGTCACTCCAATACCTCACATTTTGAGTGTTAACATTTCCATTGAGAAAGAAAGTACTTTCGTCACTAAAACAAATTGTCTGTATGTAGCCTGGTTGTTGGTTCATTTTATTGGACATAGTTTCACCGAATTCTAGTCTTCGGTCGGGGTCATCATCTGAAAGTTGGTGCACCATTTTTAATTTGTATGGATGGAATTTGTCATTAGCCAACACCCTATGTACTGTCCTTTGACTGACTTCACAGATAGACGCAACTTGGGCTGTGGAAGAAGTGGGGTTTACTACCATTTCTCCAATTATGTCAATTTTTTTGTCATCACTAATTGTTGGTCGACCAGATCGTTTGGCATCTTGAACACTACCTGATGCTTCAAACTTCCGAAGAAGCTCCCTCAAATAAACCCTCGATATAGGGCGATTGGGGTACCTCTCATTAAACAGTCGTTCCGCTGCATGGAAATTGTTTCTACATTCACCAATTATTAAGATAGCTGCTACTACTGTATACAGCACCAGCAATAATAACTTCTGCCATTACTTGAATACACGAATGACCGGAAAGGACTGAAACAATACACATACGTGGGGGAATTATATATATATATATATATATATATATATATATATATATATAATTAAGTCGTTACACACCATAGAGAAACTAAAAATAAAGAGAGTTGTCAAACCTCGTTCAGACAGTGGCGACATATCTCGCAACTGGCCGAACTAAGTTAGTACAGTTGGTAAAATAGATTTATCTTCAGTTACCGATTGAGTTAAGGCGGGTTTTTTAAATGTGTTACTTTCATGTGATTGATATGGTATATATTTTATAAGTGATCGATTTGCCATTCCTGTATTTCATATGAATGGTTGTATCATATGACATACAGGAATGGCAAATCGATCACTAATTAAATATATACAGTAATCGATTCGTAGAATCTGTTAGTTTATTCGTGGTTAAAATAAAGTTTCAAAATAAATTTTTGTTTCATGATATCAAGAACAAAATTAAAGTTCTTATAAAACAAGAATAAGTTGAACACTATGAAAACGCATTCTATTGTATCTAGGACAAGGCACAACTACAGACAAAACAATAATATAACTCTGAAAAACAACAAAATCAAAAATATTCTTCAGTCTTATCATCAAGTCAACCAACATGAAAAACAAATTACATTTACAACAAACCATCAATAATTTTGTTCATTTATTAGCATAAAAGGAAAACGAGTAGGTATAACAAATACTCCAGTTTGATGATAATCTCCGTACTTCCTCAAATGGTGATATGAAATGGAAACTGAAGGACGGAAATAAGTATCAGTTTGTGGAAACATTTCTGCAACTGATGGATCGAAATAAGTATCAGCTTGTGAAAAGCAGCTTATATTTTACATTGTAAAAGAATATTTCCAGGAATTTCAGCGTCAACTCGAATAACATAACATTCTATTTTCGACGTTTGGTTCCTAATTCAAGTCCATAGTAAAACTTCATGATTTCTGTCATTAATTTTTCGATGGCAATAACAGTAGACGAATTATTCTGACATTATTGCGTGGTTTGTCATAATAAAAAATACATGTGTAACAATGAACTTCTATTTTATGACAAATGTCGAAATTGGAAAATTATCATGTCATTAGTCGTCTGCGGATTGCAGGTAGTGCCTCCATGCGCGACTGGCCGTACCAAAAACTTGGTGGTCAAGATCGCCAGTGTTTCAAACAGTCTCTTTATTTTTGATTTGTCCATGATACACACGCATATGGATGCGCATCGACTCAACGCATGCACATTCAAATCAGTACCCGGCTGAACGCGAAAGAATTGAAATTTTGTAATGAGTGGTTTCGGAGATAGCTCGCGCACTCTAACAGAAGTGATTGAATTGTTCAATACAACTCACTTTGGTTGGCTGCCTATTAGCCAAAGCATGGTGAGCAGAGTTGAGGGACAGTTCCGGAAATTTGGGCATGTTCGGGATATTAGAAAATCTGGTCGGAAGTCAATAAGAGAAGGAGATCAGCTTAAAGTTTTGTTTGCGTACAAGATAATCCTGATATCGCAATTACGGACACGTTAACTAATTCAAAATCACAACACACACAATTAAATTTCCACATAATTTTTATTATAATTGACAACATGTTTCGCTAACACAGTTGCTCCTTCAGTTCAGTTCAGTAACAAAAAACTAAATATACAATGATAAAAGTTATATACCTACTCCTTGAGCTCCGGTGATATATCAACCATTTTTCGATGTATATTCAGTTCATTGTACATCTACCTGAAACACGTTGTGGATTCGAATGAAAATTATATGGAAATTACTATCGATTTTCATCAAGTAAGGGCCGAGTCAATCGAAAAAAGAAACGGCTACCAATGTTGATGTAGCGCGATCTACTGTGCATGTAGTACTGTCATATAAGTATATATATAAATATAAATATATATATATATATATATATATATATTGTTATGATGATATTGATTTTGGGTTTATATATTTTTCTTTATTTTAAATTTGTTTCGAAGATTTTATTGATGAATCCCTATCATAACAAAATGAAAACTCCGGCTATGTTGTCTTACCCTTTTTCAAACCTATTTTCACCTCATTCCAGCTCAATCGGTACACCTATGAAGAAGGAGTTCCCTCTCTTTTGACAAGCAGGTTCAGTAATGCCAACTTGTTGAACGGCTTGATATCGAATATGCTGTTTAGTGGGGGAAAAGTGTGGTTAGATGTTCAAAGATAAAACACATATTGCAGAAAATAATCAAATGGTTGTTTCATTCAGATGAAACCTTGAAAAAGTCCCACCCTGCAAAAATTACCTTATGGATTAGAAGAAAAATAATAATGTGATATGGTGCAATTTGTTATGAGTGATTAATATTAGTTGGAAGAAAATTTGAAAGTTATTATCAGTCCTTTAGCATCGAGAATTGTTGAATTGTTCAATCAAAAGTAACATCAGATACTCAGTGTTAGTTAATAAAACTGGAGCGTTGCACTTCAGAGAGTTCTGCCAATAGAATACCTGTTATTCTCCTTTTGTGATGTTTCCCAGCCTCATGGAAATTCTTGTGGCATTAGAAATTACAGCTTCCTTGCATTCAAAACAAATTTCTGCTCCCGTGACTGGCCCTTGTAGGATTTGTCGTTCTGTCAATAGGTAAGTGTCAAATTTTATAATATATTACTCCTCCCAGTTGTGCCTTAATTGAATTGATTTCGTTCTGGAATGGTTTTGGTAGTTTTTTCCTGAAATTCACCATTATTTCTCTTCCAAAAATGTGTACGTGATTTCTTTCTTTTTCAATTTTTGATATCCTCCAAAACTTGTTAGTTATTCCCATGGCAACACACATATTTCATCTTTTTCATAGATTTTAGAATTTTTTGCTACTTTCTACATCAATGGTGATGATTTTATTGATAAAATCTAATCCTGAACCTTATATACTATGTATAAATTCGTATAAAATTTATTTTTGACAATTTTCCGATTTCATATTTTTATATTTCATCACTTTTCCCTCACAATTCTCTCGACATCTCATTGGTGGGTTTTCTGTTGATAATATTTATCATACAGGATGTTTCAAATTTATATATCAATTGATCTACTTGTAATACAATAAATAAATTTCACTTTTCAAATAATTTAATTGTGCATTTTCCTTGAATGTATTGTTGGTCACATACTTTTGACAACGGAAATACTTTGGGACTGACCTTTTTGATACATATGCATCGACTAGAGCATAGTATAAGATTCTAGAATAGTAAAAAGTGAAGTAAATTGCAAAACAAACATAGCATTAACCACGTTAACTGAAATACCTTATAATAATCATAATAATGATTATGAGTTTAATTGTTTTATAATAGTTCCTAACATAACAATATATATATATATATATATATATATATATATATACATATAAATATATATAAATCATTATATAATGATAATTTTTCAAATATGAATTGTTTTTATAAAAAGAAGATAGCTAATAATTTTTGTTATTCTTTGTGAACCAAATTGATATGATATAGATAGATATTTTTGCCCTGTATAATAATTTGTATGTGGTAATAATGATTGCCAACGAACGTCACTGTTCTCTCGTCACGTAGCTGACAATTGTTATTCCTTTTCTCACCACAGCTAGCACAGTTGGTACGCCCTCATATCAAGATAGCCGGTTCAAAGCAATTTAGCCCTTATTTGATATGTCAAACTCAAGTTATCCAATGGTCGTAGGTATGTTTGTTGATCACTGTGAAAGAACAAACAACAAAATATCAAAAACAATTATCTCCTTTATTCAGGAAGACTTAAAATACCTGGCCTACGAGAAATAACTTATACTAGTGGGAATATACAAATATTCACGGATAATCATAAAATTGAAATCATGGATAGATAAACAGAACCTCACTTTTTCCGTGATAGTAAAGTTTTCTGTTATTGTTCAAAATAAGGTGAAATAAAGTTCTTCAGATGTGAAATACGTTATTGGTGAAATAGTTCAGGACCGAAAATGCACTATTAAAGTTTTTATACCTGTTGGAGATGTCGGTGTTTCAAGATATGCCCTGAAACTGGATACCTTGTCACTACAAGCGCTATCAGGAACTCCAATACCATAAATCAGGAACCATCCAGATGCGAAAATCAGCTTTGGAGACCTGGAAATGATATATAATCAAGGTAATACTAGTTTTGCTCTTCAAATGTTGGAATTCTTTCAATTTTTGTTCTCTCAAAATGTTGCGTCCATTCCCTTCTAATTTTTTTTTCAATCTCCTCGTTGGCTTTGTTTGTTGTTGCCTCGATATAAGTTTCCCTTCATGTTTTCTCATTTGAATTTTTGAATTCGCGCACTGAATTGTCACATTTCACTATTTAGGTTTATCTTACTCAATTTATATATCCAACTATTTTTCCATACTTATTACTATTTACAAATTCTAATAATAATTGCTTATGATATCAACCAATTGCTATTCCTTCACAATTTCCAATTTTACACCCGACCATCTATTCCCTGATTGGCTATTTTCATAAAGACATTTGCTGTTCTACCATTGGTTACTTTTAGTTATCTCCAATTTCATATACTGTATGTTTCAAAATTACAAATGTGTTGATCACCTTTTATTCATGCAAATTTTGTAAATTTAGACTTTTTGTTGTCTTTTTTCCAATTATGGTTTATGATCATTATGACAGTGTATGAAATTGATTGTGTTATATTATTTTGACATTTTTATTTATCCATATTATACAAAGGCTTATGAATAAGTAGAACTTCAAAAGTTATTCAAAAAACAATCTCTTGGAAAAATTGATTTATAATTGCGTAAATACTTGTTGATTTATAATTGCGTAAATACTTGTCTTTTGCTTTCAATTTGTTTATTATATCGCCGGTGAACTGAGGTGGGTGAAGATTTTTATCAACTGTTTTGGGAACGCATTTTGTGAAAATATCATTTAATAGGTTGTAGCTATCACAAGCTATATCCACGTTATCATTATCTTCCGAAAGTCCAATCCGTATTGAAGAGCATGTCATACAATTGAGGAAAATTTGCTTTTCTGATGTTGAAGGTTTTCGTTGTGTTCGTTTTGAATGTGCAGACTGATAGGCCAGTAGATATAGACAATCAATTAACATTTATTTCAAAAGTTTTCAAACTTCAATGGTATGTTAGTGCATCAATGAAAACAAACTATAAAATTTTGCAGAAGTCTGCGATGAATAAAACATTGTTTTAATTGCAAAAAACGTTTTCATGCTTTATTATTGCACTGAAAATTGCAAAAGTTCTGCAAACTAGGCATACCTATAGTAAACGTGTTTTACCGCAAACATTGAGTTTGCAACCTTGTAAAAGTTAAGAAACCTTGTTTTCTGTCATTTCATTCAATTTTTCATTTTTATCTGTTTAAAAAAATTAATTTTTTTTTCCAAATTGGATAATTGAACGGAAAGAACTTTAGAATATCCACGTACATTTGCAACCGCTTCTGAAAAACGCATCATTTATTTATCAAACTTTTTCATCGACGCTCCCATTTTCAATACACAAGCATTGGAATAATTACAAAAGTTTTTTATTGTGATTGGAAATAAAGAGAATATTGGTCTCAGTGGATATGTGACTTTGCAACCTCATTCGGAAAACGGTACCTATTTATCCACCAATATATTTTTTTAGCATTTTTACATTTTCTGAAATAATTCCAGAAGTTATGCAAATTGAAATTAAAATTACGACTAATATTTCACGTGAAGCAAGAGATTTGTAACCGTCATTGTTCAATAGAACTTTTTTTTTGTATAATTGATTCGTTTTTAAATAATTTGGTCATAAATGCAAACATTGTGCAAATAGGTTTAAGATATATATATATATATATATATATATATATATATATATATATATATATATATATTAGACCGACATATCTACAGTGGTCCAGTTAAATAGTTGATTATCCATATCGTATATATGTTATATTTTGTACTGGTTGATTGAAATTGCTTCCGAAGAATAATACGTTACATAGTTAACCATTGAAAAAAATTAAACTAATTATTGATCTCAGAAGCAATCACTGTTTTCGACTAATCAGTGGAATAAATTATATCTAATATTTTCGAATGCAACAATCGGAAGAATACAAAATTTTGCAAAATTCTGCTAAAAGACTATTGGAAGACATTAATTTTTTATCGCATTAGAAATGACATGCAATCATTCTTCATTTGAAATTTTCACTTGTCACAACATGACTTCATAGCCATCGACGAGATTTTAAAATGAATCACCGATGCTCTATGGAAGAAAGGATATCAAAACGTTATCGATTGTATATCTAGCAAGTACATAATTTTCGTCATCAAACAGAAACGTTGCTGAATAAAAACTTTTCAACGAAAAATTAAACCGACGAAAAAATCAACTGAAAAGCAAAAAATAAAATAAACCTTCTTAGTCTAAATGATAATTGAGCTCCTGAACTAATGTAGGTAACTGATTTTGAGTCGGCGCCAAACAAACAATTATCGAAGATTATTATCTATGAAAGAAGTCATCAAAACGCAGCCGTGCATCTCGCTGCCATCATTTTACGATTCACCTAATTCAATTGCTAGTTTGTTTGGCGCCGACTCAAAATCAGTTACTTACATTAGTTTAGGAGCTCAATTATCATTTAGACTAAGCAGGTTTATTTTATTTTTTGCTTTTCAGTTGATTTTTTCGTCAGTTTAATTTTTTGTTAAGAAGTTTTTATTTTTTACTTTTCAGTTCCGTATTTCGTCGATTTAATTTTTTGTTAAAAAGTTTTTATTTTTCAAGTTTTTGTGGCTAAAATCTACCAATTACTACCTACTTGTTTTTTGATTACTTCCAAAATACTTACTTACCCACCTTACTTCAACTATTACCAGTTGAATAATATGATTATCTACTTTTACTATTTGTTATAATATAAATTATTTTTGTTGTTCTGGTTAGTTTATTTCATTACTTTGTATATCATTCCATCCTCTCATAAAATATACTGATTTTTACGGAACAAGAATAATGTCAGTAGCGATCTGTCATTGTCAACTACGTATGTGTTTGCTAATGTTCACTAGTGAAAAATCAATTATCCCTTATTTTTCTACCCGCGAGGGTGGCTAATTCCTTTTGAAATCCAAATATAAGGTATAACCAATCTATTGAAAAAAGAATCATCCAAATCGAAGAACCCAGTACAAAGTTATACCTGATAGAATCGGTTAACTGACCAGAATTCAGAGGGTGAGTGATCAATATCCTTCCTTTCGCTACCCTTAGGGGTGGATTTCATCTTTCAAATTCTAAGGGAACCAAAGTCGAAGTACACCCTATCCACTGAAAAAAGAATTATCGGAATCAGACGCCTCAGTGAAGAGTTGTGCGTGATCATACATAAAAAAATATGATGGAAAAACATAAAATATACGGGTCGAATAGAGAACCTCCTCCTTTTTGGTTTCGTCGGTTAAAAATAAAAATTTATAAAATCGATATTACATCTAAAATTTAGTTTTTACAGGTTTGTATTTTTTTAATTGAATAAAATTATAATTTACCTTTTTACTCGACTTTCTTACTCCAATTGTGGTTTCGCCGAAAAAATTCTATTGAATCCGAATGGAGGACTGAAATATAATCGACTCGTGAAAATCATTTTCTTGATTTATAAAATTTTTCAAAATAAAGAGGGAGAAACATGTTGGTGCAATTCTATTTCAGCTGTTTAGGACTATTAGATGAATGTGCATTGTTTTTGGTTAGTTAAATAGTTGTCTGTCATAAAAATACAACTGTCAGTGTATTTGTTATTCTGGTAATAAATCATGTTACTAAACTATTGTGCATTCATTACTCTCTAAACAGAACACTATGACGTAACACAGTTGTACGTTAATCGTACTAATGTACAACTGTACGAGTGTTTCTCAAATCTCAATATTTCCTACATTTCTCAATGAATCAGGAAAATTATGAAAACTGTCAAGAGATTCTCGATCCTCCATCAAACGTAGGCAAGAGTATTTTTTATGCAAATTCCTAATTGTAATATGATGTTTTGAATTCATATCGAAAACATTGAATGATTTCACCTACCGTTGACGATCTTCTTGGTCGATAGTTAACTTGGTAACGCAATTAATGTCATTTATTGGGTGTGCAAAAATCTTTATTATTCAGATAACACAAGTGTTGCAAAAATAAATATTTTTTTAATTCCTAATGTTCCACATTGTCACTCAGTTTGCAAATTATTATACTGCCACCAATTGGTCAAATGAGTTGTCTGCCCGATTCGCAGAACATTAACTTTTTTTTGTAAAGTACAAGTACGAAAATATTTTTCTTTTGATTTTACTCTCATTTCCATGTAGCAGATAAGGTTCCAAATCAATGAAAACATTCTATGTCAGGACATCTCCTTTTGCAACCATTATTTGAAACTTGTGTAATAATTCCGATACTTATTTCAATAAAAAAAAACAAGTTGATGAAAAAATCCATTTTGTTTGACGAAAGGGGTTGCAAATCAAAACTCTTGTCGAAAACATTATTTTAGTTGTTTTTTCGAGTTTGCAGAACTTTTGGAATTTTCATCGAAAAATTAGGACTAACAACATTTTTTTTTCGATAAAACAGACATTTCCGTTCTGTATGAGTGGTTGCAAATTTATCAGAGGAAATTCCTATTTCTCAAAACTTCGAGAGTTTGCAGAACTTTTGCAAATTTTTTCGCACTAATAATGTGAAAATTCATTGAATCCTGATATTCAACATCTTCCGTTCAGAAAAAGTGTTGCAAAATCAGACTACATATCATATGAAGTCCTCTTCACTCTACTGGAGTTTTGGAACGTTTGTAACTATTATTGAATTTTGAGAAAATCATGTCTTTCTCTACTGGTCTATGAAGGGGATATAAAATTCTAGCGTAGGATGGTGCACATCAACAGGAACGAGGAACTCAGAGTTAAGTCGATATCAAAGCGACATATGATATAGTTGGTACGAGTGAACTAATGGTCATAATAAACGTACCTAGCTAACTCGTCCTTAATCATCAATGGAATTCGAGTTGCCATTCAATCTCGTCGTCAACAAGCCCAAATCGATAACAGACGATGCGGATTGAGTTGGGTAATTGCCCAAATTTTCAAGCTTTGCTCCGAATTGGAAACCCTTTACGGAGTCAGCCGACTCTATATGACCCATTAGCAAAAACAGAATCACAGCTGACTTGATAACGTGCCCACACGATGTAGCAGCATATCAGTCGTCGCTCCACTGGGGTTTTCTCTCAAGAATGGACTCATTTATGTTGAAGAAGGAAACATTCTCAATTGAATATTGAATAGAAATCTTTTTCTGTGAATTGAAGAATTCACGATAGAGTGAGGATATTTTTTATGAATATCTGACAAAAAACAACTACTTCCTTGGCTAAAGCCATGCTGGACAATGTACTACATCTGATAGATATTTAGAAAGGACCCTAACTTTTATGAACATCCTGTCCAATCTGTCATACCCCATGACAGGTTTTAATGTAGAAAAAATCATTAATTAAAAACCATTTCAAAGACAAGCATTCATTCAAATGCACTGAAAAGTAAAAAATGATAGCTCTGGATGTGTGGCGTAGGTTATTCTGTGAGTTATAGATTCTAAAGCTTGTCGATGGTTCGAAAAAAAAGCGACAAGCTTTTGAATCTATAACTCACGGGATAACCTATGTCACACATCCAAAGTAGTTATTTTTCACTTTTTAGTGCATTTGAATAAAAGTTTTTCTATAAAAAGGTTTTTTATTAATTATTTTATTTGGTGCTTTTGAGTACTGAAGTATGCATTTTTGTTGAAGCATCGTTATTATGAGACCTTTTTTCTGTAAGTTCTGAGCTATCTAGTCCTTCAATGAGGAGACCATCTGAAGATTAATTCATTCGCCATCTTGGTGTTGCCATCGTCAATGTATGAACTCCAACTGAAAATAACTAATCTTCGACCAAATTCACAATCTCCGACCCCAAAAACCCCAACGTACCAATTTTGAATCGGATCGGGGCATAATAGAGCTTTCCATTTGAGAAAATTGAATTCCAAGACTTATACAGTATCGGAAAGTATTTATCTTGGGTATGGTGGTTTCATGAGAGCGTAAAGAATAGCTTGCTATATGTTGAGAGAGCATTACAATTTCTCCTCGACTCGCTCGAGAAAGGGATATCGACGTCACGACACAGAGATTGGAGAGTCAGAGCAGTCAGCTGTCAGCTCAGAACGTCAGTATCATACCAGCAGCAGTCGGGAGAATGTGTGCGCTGCAATGAAGAAGAATTATTGACGATAATTTCACATCAGATAATTTAATAAACCGAAGCATTGATTCAATTTAATCTGTCGGACGACAGGTAGATCAAAATATCTTTGGTGCCGTGGTGGCCGCGAAAACAAAAGAAAATTCTTAAACATAAACAAAAGCAAACGATATTTCTGTAAGACAATAAAAACAAAAAAGTTATTTCTTACAGAAAAACAATTATTTCTTGAATGGAGAGAAAAAAATATTTACAAGAAAAGACAAACCAAATTAAATATTTTGTGTACGGAATTATTTTATCAAATGTTCGAATAAACCACCATTTTGGGCCAAACAATAGCCGAATCTATTATTCAATTCTGTTCTGGTAGCCGCAAGGGTAACTGGTGTTACCTGAGCACACAACTGAATAATTTTTGCCCGCAGTTCATCTAAATTGGTGGCACGTTCGAACTTATGCCGATACACTTCCAAATTTAGCATGCCCCAGAAATAAAAATCGAGAGGTGCTACATCTGGTGATTGAGGTGGCCAGTTGATTGTACCTCGCGTACAAATAAACCGATCGGGAAATAATTGATTAAAAAATGTAACCACCGTGCCTGCATTTTGGGCAGGAAAACCATCTCGTTGAAACCACACGTCGTTGAAGTAAATCGGAAGAGCGCGATTTGCGGGGGAATAATTTGATTTTGCAAAAGTTGCAAATATTTTTCTGCATTGAAATTCCCTTCAATGAAAAATGGGCCAATGACGTGATCCACACATTTAATTTTCTTGGGTACTGTGTCCTCACAGCAATACTCAAATGTTTATTTTTACGAGACCAATAACGTACTATGGATGGGTTGTGTTTTCGATGAATTGAGAAGGACGATTCTTCGGTAAATAACACCTTTTTTTAAAAGTCATCATTTACACGAAATGCCCTATTGCATTTTCCGATCATCGTTTCACAAAACTCCATACGTCTGAAATGGTTTCCAGGCAGAAGTTCTTGTGTGGTCTTGACTTTGAAACAATTATAACCGTTTCTCTTCAAAATATTCCTTACAGTTCTTTCATTCAAATTCACTTCGTCGGCGATCTGTCTACTCGAACAAGGTGTCGTTTCTGCCAATGCACACACTTGTGTTTCTCTTATTTCCCGTTCCTCGGGTATTTGTCTAGGATGCGGTGGTGGATTTGTGGGACAACATTTTTTGCAATGTGCTGCCACACACCCAAAATTCTGAAATTCATTAATAATTGGAAGGACAGTCGCTTCCGTAGGTACAGGTCTATCTACAAAAGCCACTATGAATAGATTTCTAGTATTTTGTACAGAATCACCCCCAAAGTACCACTTAACGATCTGTACTTTCTCTGCGGTTGTGTAAATAGGCGGCATGTTTCAAAACGTAATAATTGACACTGTCTTTTGTTCTCGCAACCACGGCTCGGCAAGAATGGATCGAGTCGCTGTGTTTCATTGCCACGTGGTCAGTTAATGCGTCGGGTGGGGTAACAGGAGGGGCGCACAGCAGTGCGTCTCTCTTATTTATGTGGTATTATCATATAATTGCGTTCCTTGTTGCTCGTGTAGATTTCTCTCTATACCCCAGATAAATTGTTTCCGATACTGTTAGTCGATTGTATTTCATATGAAACGTCCAATTGACTCAGAATGCCATCATATATTTTTCATTTCGGGAAGATATTGCGTTTGAAAGTGTACCCTTGACGTCACGTTCATCGAAAATACCCCCCTCCATAATTCACGTTTAGAAACACGCATTACTGTTCTTGTCAAAACTATAGCTCACTGCCTATTATACGCCATCAATATATAATTGAACTCTGTTAATTGATAGACTCATTCAAAAAAAAATTCCATTTCACCAACTGTTTTCTTTATTTAAAACATTCAAAGTTTCTCAACGGGCCTTCCTTTTGATGAAGAGCGATAATTGGCAACACCGCAACACCGCACATTTCGAATAAAATTGAGATTTGAGGTTAATGTTTGTTTTCAACAACTTATTCATTTCTTAATATCATAAACGATTTGGTGTGTTTATAATGGAATGAGGCTTCGTAAAAGCAGGTTCGGAAAATTTGCCAAGGGTGGATTATGCTATGATTGGCTCTTTTCATTTAACAAATATGAATTTCTTGAGTGCTGAAATGAAAATTGTGGAAAGGAAAAGGTAAACAATTTGTGTTAGGTACCGTCAAATGGGGTAGTGAATCAAAAAATGCTTTTTTCAGAATATTCCGAATTTGCAAATTTCAAAAAATCTGTAAAAAATAACGTATGGTGTTTGGGGCTTACCTGTCAAGATTAACCTATTTTGCTATTTTCATTTCACTTGGAAGTGCCCTTTTTTTTTGGCTGAAATGTGATGCACTTCACCCCTACTTTGGGGTGAAGTGGATCAATGGTTTAAATCGCTCATAAAATTACTTTAGAAAATGCTTCGGTCAACTGAACCTGTGAAAAAGTAAAAATATGATAATACAAACAAAATTATACACTTTGTTGCGGGAAAAATAAAAAAATACTCAAATTTTCAATGGTTTATTCTGAATTTCTAGAGTCGACATGACTAATATTGAAAATAAACTTTCCTCTTTTAACTGATTTTTTTTTGCCACTTATTCTTGATTTATAATTGAAATGTCTTCAATTTCAGGGTAAACAAAATAACCTTTTACGTGGATTCCTTTTTTTCTTAACACATTTACTGTATATTGCTAATGGTTTCCACGTTTCCAATGAACAGTCTATCTCTTTCGTCAGTAGGAAATTTTACTATTATAAAATCTTCTGCTTTTATTTCCTCCTCAGTCTCATTATTTTCTTCCTCAGTCTTATTGTTTTCTTCCTATGTTCGCATAGACATTTGCCCCCGCCGCACCGCCGCCACTGCTCTTTGAACATATTCTTGTTCGGAGTTGCATTTTTCCACAACTCCTATTTTTTTCATATGTTCTTGAAAGATAATTTCTGAATAAAAAT
This sequence comes from Gonioctena quinquepunctata, assembly GCA_018342105.1. Taxonomy (NCBI): domain Eukaryota; kingdom Metazoa; phylum Arthropoda; class Insecta; order Coleoptera; family Chrysomelidae; genus Gonioctena; species Gonioctena quinquepunctata. Next base: position 149,202 of record JAFIRS010002210.1, on the reverse strand, counting down.
AAAGTGAAGAGTTTATCAAGAACTGGAGGAATATTTTCATTTTTCGAAAATAAACCATTTGAAAATCTAGCCATATACCAATTGGCCATCAATTTTCGAAAAAAAATTCTAATGGCACAGCAGATGAATTCATTGAGTTTATGACTGATCGAATGACTGATTCGGCATGTGAAACGACTGAAAAAATTACGAGAAACCAGTCAAAATGTTCTACTTGGTATGAGTTATGGTTTGGAAGAGTAACAGCTTCTAGGACATATGAAACAGCAAAATGTAAAACTGAGGAAGAAGTTCTGGTTGAAACAACTTCGGGAGCATCTAAACCCCTGGTAACTGACCCAGTGACGAGAGGACTACTTTTGGAAGAAGCAGTCAGAAACTACATTGACGGTTTACCATCTTTTGAACCGATGGGGTAAGCATAAACTTCCAATACGATAATCCATCATTTTTACATTCATTAAATTGAAAACAGATATGAGGTATGTTGTCCTATCAGTTCTTTTCAACATAAGTAAGCCAATATTATTTTATTATTATCATTACATATAAGTAAAGGCTGAGGACAGAGTCCCATGTAAGCCTAAAAAAACAAACTGAAGAGATCAACAAGATTATACAGTGCATGCAAAAGAAAAAGAAGAAAAAAGAAATAGAAATATGTAGAATTGTATTCCATGACACGTTGATTATATTGGCAATAATTTTGAAAACAACAATTACTTGGCCAACTAAGGATGAGATATCAGAAAATATGTTTTGCTCCTTTTCAGAATGCCAGAGCAGCTATTGACTGTACCGCGATACCAGTTGAATAGAGTTGTTTGTGTTGAAGATTGAGAACTTATCCTCAGTATTGAAAGAGACATACTTTTAAAATCATTACAGCAGTTATTCCTGGTGGTCTCATTATATATATACTGGTGAAGCTCATGGTGAAATGAGTTCTGATAAGGAGATATTTAGACAAAGTGGAAAAGTTGAGAAGTTGGATCTCTTAATGAAAGACAAAGGTTTTATGATAACAGATATTACAGTTGAATGTGGCATGGGGATCATTCATCTACCTTTTCTAAAGAATAAATCACAATTTTCCAAAAAAGGAGCTTTATTGAACGCCACAATTACAAGGGCAAGAGTTCACATTGAAAGAGTCAATCAGCGAATAAAAACTTTTGAGATTTTCGGCAAACCATTACCATTCTTTGATACCTCAAATTCATAACATTTTCATAATATATGTGCTGTAGTCAATTTATCAAAACCCATATTTGGTGATGACAAATTCCTTTCGTAAATTCATCTATAAATTAGCATTATAAATTTGTATTTTCATTTTAGGGCAGTATTTCTGATTGCCAATTACTTTTGTATTGCAGATTATTCAAGTTTGTATTGCAGATTCAATAAAGTTCAGTAATTATTGCTCCCGAACTGCTCAATTCAAAAAAAACTTCAAGCGCAGGAATACTTCTATAGAAAAGCATATTCAGAAATCATTTTCGGTGGAAGTTTGTATGGAAGTGCCATTAGTTTTGAAGTTGAAGTCATGAAAACTGGTATTTGAGCTTTTCTTTTTGAATATAACTACCGTAAGTTTTTAAGTTGGGGTCATAATGATGGGCATTTGAGATCTTTGTTACAAATGAAGAAATACGTGTTTCTGTGTTTTTGAAAATTCAACCCCTGAAGGTGTGAAATGGGGGGCTAAATGGGGATTGGCAGTTAGTGTGCGGGTTCCATTAGTTTTTAGGTTAGGGTCATAAATTGGATTTGAGGTCTTTGTTACAAATAAGATATGTGTTTTTGTTTTTAGAAATTCATCCCCCAAAGGGAAAAAAGTTTGTATGGGGGGTTCCGTTAGTTTTTGAATTAGGGTCGAAAAAATTTGTATTAGAGGTCTTTGTGAATAAAATAATTTGCGTGATTTCAAAATTCATCTCCTAAAGGGGTCAAATGAGGGGTAAAAATTCTTATGGGGTTTCGGTTAGTTTTTGAGTTACGGTCATGAACATTGGTGTTTTGGCTCTCTATTACAGATGAAGAAATCGTGTTTAACCTAATCTGAGAATCTGTCCCTAGAGGGTTGAAAAGAGGTTGGTGAATTTGTAATAGTTGTAACAGAAAATTACTTTCGTTGTAAAATCAATTATGGCACCCAAACGAGATATCGCTGTAACAGGATAATGGGAAACGGGAAGCGAAAGGCATTATATATATATATATATATATATATATATATATATATTCACTATATATATATATTATATATATATATATACATATATATATATATATATATATATATATATATATATATATATATATATATATATATATATATACAGTGCGCGTCAAAATTATGGAACAAATTCGATATTTCGCAAGCCATGTACTTCTGACAAAAATCCTGAAATAAGTCGATTTTTATTTTAAAATGCCGATTTTTTATGTATATTCTAAAGAGTTTATGGCACTGGTTTTGACATGGTAATTTTTTCAAATTGGAATAAATGTCTTGTGATACCTCATCTGGAAGGCATTTCAATACTGCATTCGATGATGATAATTAATTAGATATTTTTTTACAGGGTGAACAAAAATTAATATTTTATTTCAGTGGGAGAATAACTTTATATCCAACAAAATAGAACAGTTAAATAATGTGTTCAAAATGCCATCCACCAGTCTCTTCACGATAAGCGAATCTACGGACACATTCCTCTTGCACATTGCGAATAACTTCCGGAGTAATTCTGTTAATTTCGATCCTAATTCGATTTTTCAACTCTTGTAGATTTTGCGACCTATCTACATAGACCTTTGATTTCGAATAACCCCACAAAAAAAAATCCAGGGGCGTAAGATCTGGAGATTTCGGGGGCCACACTATCGGTCCGCGTCTACCAATCCACCTCCTAGGAAAACAGTTATTCAAAAACTCGCGAACATCACGTGCATAGTGCGGGGATGCACCATCTTGTTGCAACCAAATACTTTCATTTGGTGGGTTGGGATTGTTGGCGTTCGGAAAAATATCGTCAAGGCTACGTATGAGTTCATTTCTTAAAAATTCCAAGTTACGCTCCCCTGTGAGATTTCCTTCGAAAAAATACGGGCCAATAATCCTGTCGTTTATTATCCCTGCCCAAACATTGACTTTCTGAGGGTATTGAGTATGCCCGTCCATCATCCAGTGAGGATTATCCCTACTCCAATATCTGAAATTCTGACGATTTACTGAACCATTTAGGGAAAACGTAGCCTCATCGGAAAACAGAATTTGTTTTATAAAACGTGGATTGCGGTTACACAAATCCTGCATTATTTCACAGAACTCCACACGGCGATCGGAATCATCATTGAGTTGTTGATGTAGCTGTACTTCGTATGGATGGTACTTTTCTGCTTTTAGAATACGTAATACAGAACTTCGGGATATGTCAAGGTGTGCTGCAATTTGTCGTGAAGTATTGTGAGGATTATTCTCTACACCCAATAGAACATCAAGTTTCACGTTTTCTTCTATTTTAGGACGTCCAGCATTCGGAATATGTTTGACATGACCAGTTTCTCTAATTTTTTTCTCAATCTTACTGACTGTTGAACGACTGATAGGTCTATTTGGATAATTTGCATTGAACAAGTCGCATACCTCTTGCTGAGTTCTGGTTCTATCTCCGCATCCAATAAAAATTTAAATTTCTATGCGTTGGGTTTCACTTAAAGTAGCCATAGTTTACTTCAAGAACCTTTTCACTTAGAATTTGTGAATAATATCTGTTGATATTTCAACTGACATTTATTTGACAGTAACTTGCCTATTATGGCATTATTCTTGTGATTGTCTTTTGTTTCCATTTTAGACTAGACTATTAATATTAAGAAAGGATCCATTGGTGTAGTAGAGCACTGACTCACTAGTCTGCCAGGGCAGTCTGAGGGATTAGAGCCTTGGCTCAAAAAAGTAAAATTTTGCATTTTTTAACACGCTTTTATTATCTCTACTTGTAACTAAATAACTCACAATGTAATAAAATATTGGAAGTAAATATTCACCCACTTCCAATCTTCCAAATAATCTGAAATTTGTCACACATACCAAGGACCGATGACAATACAAGAATTTCATAATCATAATGTAATAATAATGAAAATATATTTTTCCAAACGCCAACAATCCTAACTCACCAAATGAAAGCATTGGTTGCAACAAGATGGTGCACCCCCGTACTATGCACGTGATGTTCGCGAGTTTTTGAATAACTGTTTTCCTAGGAGGTGGATTGGTAGACGCGGACCGATAGAGTGGCCCCCAAGATCTCCAGACCTTACGCCCCTGGATTTTTTCTCGTGGGGTTATTTGAAACCGAAGGTCTATGTTGATAGGCCGCAAAATCTACAAGAGTTGAAAAATCGAATTAGCATAGAAATTAACAGAATTACTCCGGAAGTTATTCGCAATGTGCAAGAGGAATGTGTCCGTAGATTTGCTTATTGTCAAGAGACTGGTGGATGACATTTAGAACATCTCATTTAACTGTTCTATTCTGTTGGATATAAAGTTATTCTCTTATTGAAATAAAATATTAATTTTTGTTCACCCTGCAAAAAAATATCTAATTAATTATTATCATTGAATGCAGTATTGAAAGGCCTTTCAGATGAGGTATCACAAGACATCTATTCCAATTTAAAACAATTACCGATTACGTCACCATGTCAAAACCAGTGACATAACCTCTTTAGAATATACATAAAAAAATTGGCATTTTAAAATAAAAATCGACCTATTTCAGGATTTTTGTCAAAAGTACATGGCTTGCGAAATATCGAATTTGTTCCATAATTTTGACGCGCACTGTATATATAAATATTTGATTTTGTTTTCATGTTTCAGCACATGCACAGTATACAGAATATATCAAAGAACTGTGTAATCCTCGAAATAGCAAGCTCCTTTGATTGGTACAGTGGAGCATTTGCCAATGAAGATGAGGATGCTTTTATTTAGTTATTTCAAGTTTTTCAAAATTACTCCTTATGTATTGGTTGAATGATACTTTATATCAAAATTGAACGGGATACTTCACGACTTCTGGTTATTTTATAAGAAATATAAAGTGAAAATTCTTGTTTTTTTTTTAAATTTATATTTGAAGCCTTTTTCATTTCTCATTAAAAAAGTTATTGTTTATCCCTTGAAAAAAATATCAAGCTTTTTTTCAATTAGTAGAAAAAATTAAGTCTGCTCCGCAATAAAAAGCGTTTATTTCTAGGAAAGAAATGAGCAATTCATTTCGGCAAAGTATTTTGCCATCTTCAGGCTCTCTGAAATTAACATAAAAACGATACAAGAGTCACCATTCTAAAAGTTGATAGAAGACTTACCACAAAAATAAACATTACTTCACTGACTCACACAAACATTGAAGTTAAAATGTCAACTGATTAATATAACATAGGTTATCGACTAAATTAATCAGTTGACATTTTAAATCCAATGTTTGTGCAAGTCAGTGATGTTTATTTTTGTAGTGAGTCTTTTATCATTTTTTACGATTGTCACCCTTGTATCGTTTTTATGTATATTTTGGAGAGCCCGAAGATGGCAAAATCTTTTGCCGAGTCAAATATTTATTGAGTTTGAATTACAGAAAATTTAATTAATAATTCAGAATGAATAGACTTGAAGTATATTCATAAAAATTCCGTAAATTTTTCGCAAAATAGTTATTTACTTATTTCACACCAACTGTTATGGGAAACTAATTCAATGATGAAGACGTTAACTCATCCATTTTTCAAGCGACGAAACCGAAAAGGAGGAGGTTCTCTAGTCGACGCGTATATTTAATTTTTAACCAACGAAACCAAAAAGGAGAAGGTTCTCTAGTCGACGAGTATATTTTTTTTGTTTATGTATGATCACGCATAACTTTTTATCGAGGTGTCCGATTCCAATGATTCTTTTTTCAGTGGATAGGGTGTACTTCGAAGTTGGTTCCATTCGGATTTGAAAGATGAAATCCACCCCTGAGGGTAGCAAAATGAGGGATATTGATCACTCACCCTCTGAATTCTGGTCCGTTTACCGATTCTATCAGGCATAACTTTGAACTGGGTTCTTCGATTTGGATTATTTTTTCTTTATTAGATAGGGTATACCTCAGAGATGATCACATTTGGATTTCGGATGGAATTATCCTCCCTTACGGGTAGGAATAGGGGATAATTAATTTTTCACTTGTGACACATATGTAGTTGACAATGACAGATCGCTACTGTCATTATTTTTGTTCTCCTACATCCGTCACAATCATTATATTCTATGAGAGGATGGAATAATGTACAAAGTAATGGAATAAACTAACCAGAACAGCAAACATAATTTATATTACAACAAATAGTAAAAGTAGATAATAATATTATTTAACTGGTAATAGTTGAAGTAAGGTGGGTGAGTAAGTATTTTGGAAGTAATCAAAAAACAAGTTGTTAGTAATAAGTAGATTTCAGCCACAAAAATCGAAAAATAAAAACTTTTTAACAAAAAATTAAACCGACAAAATACGGAACTGAAAAGTAAAAACTAAAATAAACCTTCTTAGTCTCAATAACGAAGCTCCTAAACTAATGTAAGTAACTAATTTTGAGTCGGCGCCAAACGAACAATCAACGGAGATAAATGAATTACTTCAAAAAAATTATCAGAATGTCACCGCGCAACTCGATGCCATCATTTTACGCCTCACCCAATTCATTTGCTTGTTTGTTTGGCGCCGATTCAAAATTAGTAACTTACATTAGTTCCTTATTTCGTCGGTTTAATTTTTCTTATTAGAAATGCAGTTAACATTTTCTATGGCCAAAAGTTTTCCTATGGTTACAAAACTATATAAAAAAATTTGATTTCTAAAGATATTGGCCTTAATGAAGAGAATGTGACCACAAACCTCAGAAAACCTTGACATAATCCTGCACATTCTAGTTATTTGAAGTATTTTTGAATTTCAAACAAAATAGAAGAAATCAATTTTATCGACAAAGTCGTGAAAGAATTCGTCCATCATATGCTGCTGAAATAAATTGTATTGTGCCATTTGGTATAGCAGATATTGAATTTTTCACAGTATTGCATTTTTTTTATTCTGACCAAGTCATGGACAGACGAGCTCTGGAAGGGATCGGCAAATTTCTTTCAATTTCAGATATGTCAGGCCAATATATAAGCTTTTGTGAACAATTTGCCATCATAGGCACAGCTTTTGCGAAAATCTTGTGAACACTTGATATACTCAAATCAAAGTCATCAGCCAATCGAGAGTATACATCCCCAACCTGTATCTTTTCTAAACTTATCAGAACATCCATATATTTAATTTCTTCAATTTCGGTAATGAATTTCACAATGTGGTAAACATTTTCAGGAAGTCCCAAATAAAATCTACTCTCTTTTCCTATAAGTGCAATAGATGAGCATTGGCGATGCTGTCCTTCGATATTTTCACTATCAGGATCGGATGAAGACTGACTAGGAATATTCTTTGTTGGTGTAATTTTTTGGTGAATCGGATAATGTACTAGCTTGGCTACTGCTAGGAGAAGAACTATTCGAAACTCTTGAGTAAATATTTCCCATGGATGTAATGTCACTCAACACAGTTTTACCAGCTGAAGGAGTGATGTTTCCATTTGGTTTGGGTTTCTTCATCGTTTGTAGGTCATGTACTTGTTATGAAACATTGTTTCAGGTTGATATGTGGACAGACATCTTTCTTCAACATCAATTTCGATCCCATTGTTCGGGCATATTCCCAATTCCTATTGTCTTCTTTCAGCTAGAACCAAAGAACAATATTTTCATAGGACTGGATATAAAATACAGTACTGATTGTTGTTTTTAATGGAAGAACTTGCATTGAGTGAAATTAAAGATCGTTCCTTGATGTACTCACCTGGAAATGTTCTGCACAAAAGCATTAATTTCCGCTTTTTACAAAAGTTTTGTCACTGTCTCGAGCCAATTCTTACGACGCCCTTCACCTTTGACTACATAAAAAAATAGTTTATTTGAACTTCCACTGGTGTTCAGACAACCAAGCACATATCACTTTTCAGATATTTTCACAGTTATTGAAATAAGAAAATAATTTCGGAAATTTTTCAATACGAAACATTCATGGAGAGCTTGTTTACTGCATATCTCGTGTCTCGTATCAGATATCTGCAAGAAAAAGAGCTGAAGAGAGAAAAACGATTGATAATATTCTAGTACATGGAGCAAACTAACGAATTCCATGGTGCGCAACTCATACAACGATGCCAAATCTAATTTTGATGAACGTGACGTCATGAAACCACTTTTTTCCGGATTATGGAAAAATTACCCATCACAAAATTACAAAAAAAATCCCAAGTGATATTAGCACATATATTTTCCAATTACAGTGTTCCCTCATGGTTCATAAAGAGGCTCATTACAAAACTCGTTCGCCATCTTGAATTTTTGGAAACTCCCACATACCATTTTTTTACACCTCCTAGGTGAAAATCCCAAATTTACAGATTGTAGTTATTGATCTCTACTTTCAGATGCCGTTCACAGAATGTGAATACGACGATTTACCCTAAATCGGAGCATTTTGCAAGATAAGCCCTTAAACTGTTTATAACGCGATCAGTTGAACTACAGGTTATTTTCTATCATTTCCCGCAAAAGTGTTTGTCCAGCTTCAAATTTGAAAAATTTAATAATTTTCGAAAAATGGTGTCTTTTTAGAGGTTTTTCCGGATTTTCTCAGAGTAAAATGCACCGATCCGGTAGCACAAAAAAATATTTTGTAGGTTTTTAAATTCTCTACGAAAGTCTGAAACGATTCACTCGATACTTTTGAGAATATTTGTAAAAAAACAAAAAAGTGGCAATTTTTTACAATGTTTCTTGTTAAAAAAATTCCACAAAAAGATTTTGCTGGCGTTGATACCGGCGTTTTCATCTATGAACTATCTTCTGAAAAATAGTTTAGGCTATTTGCGCTATTGGTTGGCCTTTGTTGAGACATTGAATAGAATAATTCAATAACTTTTCATCATAAGTACTTTGTACAGAAAGTGTTCACTATGTACTGATAGAAAAAGTATAATATTGAATCCGCACGATAGTAATCCTGCACTCGTATGATTATTTCTTGGTCACGCGGAATGCCCATCAAATCGTGTGATCATTACATAATATATTACAGGGCAGCTGGTAATTGGTACCGTCACGTACTTATTGAGATCACTGAAAATAGTAATTATTGTTTTCCCGAAATCCAGTTCTGAGGTTATGGCCAATCGATGAATGCCGAATTCCTGTGCGAATTATTCTAGAAATCAGGTCATTATTGATTGGTGCATCTCTGTCGACATAACGTTGGGTAATATTTCTTTTTGGAAGACCACACTTCGACTTCTTGTGAATAAGTCTTCGTCATTATTTTTTGCTCCTCACTTTCGAATGCCATGAGAGAGTCGGAGACTATTCTAATCGTCTTTGGATCTTCTTTCCTAATGATTGTGAGATGTAGCATAAAAGACTCTCACTCTCCCAACGGGAATAAGTGGGGATACAGAAAAAACTCTGCACTATTTGCAATGATATCCCTATTTTTCAAAACACTCACATTGCATTCATCGGAATAAATGTTCAACAAACAAATAAAAATTGCAGTAACCAAAGGTGTATAATTGATTTGAATGGAGCCTTATCATTGAATTCGAAACTGCGCAATACTTATGTGAAATGATTGATGGAGTATTGAACACTTCCAAAGTAGTATCATTTAAAAAGCATAGAACAATTTACGTGGAAATTGGACTATATTTCGATAAAATATATCATATCACATTGATTCAAATATACTTATTTCCCAAAATGACACTTGATTCCAAGATATATTCTTTTCAATGGGAATTACATATATTTGAATGTACAATAGTAATGATGGATTCAATAACATCACAGTTCACGCCAATAATTGATGACCAAAGGGAAAACCCATCGAAATTCGACACAAACTGCTATTGTTGGTCCAATAGTTATATAATCACTCCTATACTAGACATCGAAGGAGCCTTCGACAACACCTCCTTTGAGTGTATGGTCTCTGTGGCCACTCGAAGAGGCATTGACGAAACCACCTGTAGGTGGATACACTCAATGCTTCACAATAGACTGGTCCAAGCCAACATGTCCGAAGTAACAGAGCAGGTTGAAATTTCCAGAGGTACCCCACAGGGGGGCATACTTTCCCCCCTTCTATGGGACATGGTTGTAGATGAACTGCTCATTTCTCTGAATAACCAAGGGTATTACTCTCAAGGGTATGCAGATGACTTGGTCATCCTCATCAAAGGAAAGAATACTCGAACAACCTGAGAGCTAATGCAAAATGCACTGAGGATTAGTAGAGGAATGGTGTAACAGAGAGAGCCTAAGGGCAAATCCGAACAAAACAACACCCCAATTCCCTTCACCCGGAGAAAAAACATGGGAGATCTCATACCTCCCAGACTATTCGGTGAAACATTACAAGTAGTAGAGCAGGTGAAATATCTAGGGCTGATTCTTGACAAGAAACTAACCTGGAACCCGCATCTTCAACATGTAACCAATAAAAGCAATGATCATGATGTGCAGGAGAGCTTCTGGAAAAACCTGGGGCCTCAAACCGGAAGCCATGCACTGGCTTTACACAGCGGTAATAAGACCAAGAGTAACTTATGGCTCACTCTTATGGTGGCCAAAAACAAATCAAAGACAGGCAAAAACCAACCTTGGGAAAATCCAGAGGCTTGCCTGTCTCTGTATCACGGGTGCAATGAATAGCACTCCATCAGCTGCAATGGAAATCATCCTAAACCTCGAACCCCTTGACTTACATGTCATTGAAGAGGCCAGGATGAGTGCATACAGACTGAAACAAACAAAAAACTGGAGAATCCGAACAACTGGACATACCAGAATCACTCATGTAATCAACATCGAAATGATTTCAGACTACATGCAACCCCTATACTCATTCGAAAAACCATTCGAAACCCGAATTGACGGATCTGGATGGGCCCCGAGTATAGAATCACAATCAACTGCGGACATAGTATACAGACGGTTCAAAGACAGTTGAAGGAACGGGAGCAGGAATACATGGGGGTGAGGCCAATAAGGGATTACATTATAGCACTTGGCAAATGCTCCACGATTTTCCAAGCTGAAACACATGCTATTATGGTATGCATTCAGAAGAATCTAGAAAGTGGTTATGGGAAAAAACACATCTACATTCTATCTGACTGTCAAAGTGCTATCAAAGCACTCAACTCTTTACAGATAAAGTCTAAACTGGTCTGGGACTGCCTCCAGAACCTCATCGAGCTAGCAAAACACAACAAGGTCACCTTGATGTGGGTGCCAGGTCACAGAGGCATTGAAGGCAACGTAAAAGCGAACCAGCTAGCTAGACAAGCATCTGAAACGCTATTCACAGGGCCAGAACCTGTTCACGGGATTGGCAAAAACCGATACAGGACCCTGATCGACGAATGGATAAAAAGAAGACACCAACAATATTGGGATCGAACTGTCGGGCAAATACACAGTAGAGTCATGGTGGGGCATCCAAACCGGACCCTGACGAAGAGGAGGAAACAGCCTCTCATATTATCTTCGACTGTGACGCCCTAAGTAGTAGGCGACACAGAACTTTTGGAGAGATCAGCCCGGAAAGAGGCATGAATCCGAAGAACCTTATCAACAGGCTACTAAACCTAATTAAAGGCACAAACCTATTTGAATGAGGAACCACTGACTACAGAATGATACAATAGACCCCAGCTGGTCGCAGTGTCAAGGGAAGCTAAGCGCCAACCCTGTCTCTGGCTCGTCAGCTTTCAACCAACCAACCAACCAACCTATACTAGGTTAAAAGACGAGCGTCGGGAGGGGTGACCAGAGGCAAACGTTGGCGGTTGGCGTTGTTTATTGTTTAACTTCTGTTCAGTAGGTAATTCGTGTCATGTGTAGTATTATTTCTGAAGTTGGTATGGAAGAAATATTATTATCATGGAACTTGAAATCCTTGGTACCTGTTTTCACTGGTTAGTATAAGTTTGCTCAATTAGATACTATTGGAATCATACGAATATGAAATAATAACTATTAAAGATGGTGGTTGGGTATGAGCATGGAAAATTATTTTGTTTTGTGGCGACTGACGCTATATCTGGTGAATATAAGCTTAATATGTAGCGAGTGTATTGGGATAATGTTTTTAAAATTAGAAACTTCCTTTATGCATAGGAATCACAAAAAAATCGTAATTTCAGAACTTTTTTTCATAAGTAGAATGCGATCTCCATATTGTACAAACTCTCAACCCTTTCAAGACTGAAAAACCTGGTCTATAATGTCAATATGACTTCGAATTATGAGATTTCTCTTGGAACTATTGTTCCGCATCATAAACGAGATCATAAGTTATGTATTCAATTTAGATTTTTTTAAATAATTGGATACACGGCTAGAACGCTCGATGTCACAGGTGTGTACGGCAATAATGATAAATGTCCATCACTATTCATGAAATTTAAACCCAATAATTATCTTGAAACGAAGAGAAAAGGACATTGATCATTATTGCAGTGGACCCTTCAAGTATAGATGGGGTAACATAACCACTGATCCCCAAAAAAAATATATCTTCATGTGAAATCAATGTCATTGGAGAGCTTAAAAATTAGAAAGCTACTGGCATGCACAACCTGAAATCGGAAACCATTAAACAAATTGCAGGTCCCATATCAAACCCCCTAACATATAATAATATGATATTCATTTCCAAAAAGTCAATCAATCAATACATTATAAATATAATGGAAAATAAATGTAGAATAAACCTCCTGAGTAAGAACTTGTAAGAAGGCATCGTGGGGTACATGAAGTGAATAGGAACCTAGTTTTCGAGGGTTGCTATGTAGTATGATAGTTTTCAGGTTAGTGCTTATTCATATTTAACGAAGGTGGGACCTGTACGTTAACAATATGGATAATTTACATATAACTTCACAAACTTATACAGTGCTAGTCAAAAGTCCCCTCCCCCCCTCGTATCTTTTGAACGGGTATACTTATAATAATGAAATTTGGAGGGTGGAAATAAACGGATGTAGGCTTCTCAACTGGTCATAACAGGTGACGCAATAGTCATAAATGACGTCACAAGGCCACTGTGACCAATAATTTTAAATGGGACCCTATGGCAAGTGATAGCTCGTTTGAAAGGTATTGAAAATACCTATTCAGTCATATCAATTTTGTTTGGGTTTCGGCTGATTTTGATTGATAAATTGAAGAAATACGAAAATTATAGTTTCGCATTCAATTAATAAAGATTTAAGAACCAGTTCTTATAATAAGTGTTCAAAATGTGCTCCATCTACTTCCTGGCAGTAATGCATCCTATTGCTAAACTCTTGTCGTACTCGTCCCAGTGTGTCAGCGGAAATTGCCCTACATTCTTCAACAATTCGTTGTTTCAGAATGGCAATACTGTCAGGTGCTGTAGCGTAAACCTTAGATTTCAAGTACCCCCATAGAAAAAAATCTAATGGTGTAAGGTCCGGTGACCGAGCTGGCCATTCGATCGAACCTCGTCGTCCAATCCATCTACCACGATATTCTTCATCTAGGTAACGTCTTACTGCACCATAATAGTATGCAGGAGCACCATCTTGTTGAAACATTATTTCCAAGTTGTCGAATTCATCTGGATTATCTTCTAGAATTTCAAGAATTAACGCCTCAATATCATTTTGTAACATCTCCAGATACACTTCACCGGTTAAGTTAGCATTGAGAAAAAGAGGCCCAACTATGTGGTTTCCCAAAATACCTGCCCAAACATTTACTTTTTCTGGAAATTGAGTATGTTTTTCACGAAAGATGTGAGGATTTGTGTCACTCCAATACCTCACATTTTGAGTGTTAACATTTCCATTGAGAAAGAAAGTACTTTCGTCACTAAAACAAATTGTCTGTATGTAGCCTGGTTGTTGGTTCATTTTATTGGACATAGTTTCACAGAATTCTAGTCTTCGGTCGGGGTCATCATCTGAAAGTTGGTGCACCATTTTTAATTTGTATGGATGAAATTTGTTTTTAGCCAACACCCTATGTACTGTCCTTTGACTGACTCCACAGATAGACGCAACTTGGGCTGTGGAAGAAGTAGGGTTTACTACCATTTCTCCAATTATGTCAATTTTTTTGTCATCACTAATTGTTGGTCGACCAGATCGTTTGGCATCTTGAACACTACCTGATGCTTCAAACTTCCGAAGAAGCTCCCTCAAATAAACCCTCGATATAGGGCGATCGGGGTACCTCTCATTAAACAGTCGTTCCGCTGCATGGAAATTGTTTCTACATTCACCAATTATTAAGATAGCTGCTACTTTGTCGGCTACAGTACGTACCATTTTGCCTATGTAAACACTTAAACGTCTCGTTAAACAATAGCTCAGGTAAATTTTCAAGGTATAAACACTTTTGACAAGTAGAGAATTCAAAAACGTAAACCTTTTTGACAATTAACCAGAGGCGTACTTTAAAATCTTTATTAATTAAATGCGAAACTATAATTTTCGTATTTCTTCAATTTATCAATCAAAATCAGCCGAAACCCAAACAAAATTGGTATGACTGAATAGGTATTTTCAATACCTTTCAAACGAGCTGTCACTTGCCATAGGGTCCCATTTAAAATTATTGGTCACAGTGGCCTTGTGACTCACTTATGACTATTGCGTCACCTGTTATGACCAGTTGAGAACCCTACATCCGTTTATTTCCACCCTCCAAATTTCATTATTATAAGTATACCCGTTCAAAAGATACGAGGGGGGGGAGGGGACTTTTGACTAGCACTGTACATACACGTATACACACATAAAGTTACCTATTTCATTTATTATGCACATACACTTTATATATACACACCTATGACTATATACAGATAGATTTGACTTTACAAATATACACAGCTACACAAATTCGTTTTGTATATATACACATATATATATATACTCAAACACACACATATACAGTGCTTCCCGGAAGTCCCCTCCACCCCTCTTATTTTTGGAACAATTATACATGAACGAGTGAAATTTGGAAGGTTGTAAACTTCCCTACTACTGATGATAGATGACGAAATCGTCAAAGATGACGTCACAAGGCCATTGTGACCAATAATTTCGAATGGAACCCTACGGCAAGCGACACCTCTTTTAAAAGGTATCGAAAAAACCTATTCAATGATACTCATTTTGTTTGTGTTTATGGCAGTTTTGGCAACTCGCTTTTGAAAAACGCAAAGCTGTGATGTTTTGAATGAGTTAATACTAAAATTCCAAATTCGAGCTCCCCCTCTAGATAGTTGTCAAATGAGCTGACGTTTTTGTTAGTCTCCCTAATTCGACGTTTTTGTAATTGTTGATCGAACGTTCAACTGTTTTAGCAGCTCTTGGTACTTTTAATATTTTTGTACATTTCAATAATTTGTTGAACTGTTGTGAGCCGAACGTTTAAGTGCTTCAAGAAGCGAAATGGTACGTGCTTCAGGTGATAAAGTAGCAGCGATCCTCATTCTTGGTGAAACTAGACAAAATATTCATGCAGCAGAACGCATTTTCAATGAGGGGTTTCCCGATCGCCCCGTTTCGAAGACTTATTTGAGAAAGCTTCTTCGTGAGTTTGAAACAACGGGTAGTATTAATGATGCGAAACGATCTGGCAGACCACAAATTTCTGATGAGAAAAAAATTGATATACTGGCAAAAGTAATAGTTAATCCCACCTCCTCAGCAACTCACGTTGCATCTACCTGTGAAGTCAGTTGAAGAACAGGTTGTTGAAAAAAAGCAAATTTCATCCATACAAATTAAAAATGGTTCATCAACTCTCAGACGACGACCCAGACCGAAGACTAGAATTTTGTGAAAATATGGATACTAAAATTAACCACTAGCCAGACTATGTTAAAACAATTTGTTTTAGTGACGAAAGTACTTTCAATCTAAATGGAAATGTAAATACACAGAATGTGAGGTATTGGAGTGACGCAAATCCTCACCTGTTTCGTGAAACATATACCCAATTTCCTCAGAAGGTGAATATTTGGGCAGGTATCCTGGGAAACCCCATCGTTGGGTCTCTTTTTTTGAATACTTATTTAACTGGTGAGGTTTATCTGGAGCTGTTGCAGAACGCAATAGAACCGTTAATCCTTGAAATTTTGGAAGGTAATCCAGATGAATTCGGCATTTTGGAAATAACATTCCAACAGGATGGTGCTCCTCCACACTTTTACAGTGCAGTAAGACGGTATTTGGATGAGGAGTATCGTGGTAGATGGATTGGACGACGAAGTTCAACGGAATGGCCAGCTCGATCACCGGTCCTCACACCTTTGGATTTTTTTCTGTGGGGGTACCTTGAATCGAAGGTTCAGGCCACTGAACCTGACAATATTGGCGTTTCAAAACAACGTATTTTTGCAGAATGTGAGGCTGTTCCCGCAGACACATCTGCAAAATTACGAGAAGAGTTTGAAAATAGGATATTTCATGGTTAGGAAGTAAATGGAGGTCACTTCGAGCAATTTCTTTGGGTAAATACCGATTCTTAAATCTGTAATTGATATCATACTGAATGGAATTTAAATTTTAATGTTTACTAATGAGACATTAAAACTGCCATAAACACAAACAAAATTAGTATCATTGAATAGGTTTCTTCGATACCTTTTAAAAGAGGTGTCGCTTGCCGTTGGGTTCTTTTTAAAATTATTTTAGTTTAATATTCAGTTTCCAAATTTCACTTGTTTACGTATAATCGTTCCAAAAATAAGAGGGGGTAGGGGTCTTTTGAGAAGAACTGTATACATATTTTTCAGAGGCGGTTTTCAACAAGTTTGTTAGTTTTTCCTCTCGCTTCTTGAGAGATCCACATTCTAACTTTTTTTTTGAATAGATTCATATTATTGATACTTTTAATTGAAGTGGGTTGTACGCCTTCACACCCAAGTATGTGAAACACCTTCGAGCAATCGTTTTATTTATTTTTGGGATTGCGGATGCACTGTTTTGAAAGCGAGTGTTGTGGTAATGTTGAATCTCCAATAATTCATCTTTATGTTGGTGTTGTCTAATGAGAAGCGTTTGGCAAAACAATTGTCTGATATCAAATGTTTTTGTTTCTATGAATAGATTTTCAGTGGGGTAGGTCCAGGGTAAATTATAGACTCTCTTGATTATTAATTTCTGTACCGTTTGCAGGTTGAGTAGGTGATTCGCTGTGGTTTTTCCCCAAGTTAATATACCATAATGTATATGGGATTCTACGAGTGAGTAATATATAATTCTCATATGGTTTGTGCCCAGTATTTGGGAGAGATGCTTGAATTTATACAGCATGCTCCTTAGTTTTTTCGTAACGTAGTCAGTGTGTTTGTTCCATTTCAGATGTCTGTCAAGGAATACACCCAGATATTTGAGTTGTTGGACAGATGATATATGGATGGTTTCGCTATTCAAGTCTGGCAATATGGAGTTGAAGGTTGGTAGATACTCAGCATAAGATGTTAAATGCAGGAAGCGAGTTTCATTGTAGTTTTCTGTGAGTTGTTTTGCACTGAACCAATTAAAAATCAGGAGTAGGTCTTCTTCCACGCTCTTTTCCAGCTTTTGCCAACTTATATCCTCATAGAATATCGCTGTATCATCAGCAAAACTAACAACATCGCCTTTTACTTTTATTGAGAAAAGCCCATTGGGGTATATATTAAATAATAGTGGTCCGAGAACTGTTCCCTCTGGTACTCTGTAGTTTACCAATTCTTTTTCACTCATTGTTCCTTCAATAAAGGTGAATTTTTCTCGGCTATTGAGATAGCTGGTCATCAATTTCAAAGGAATTCCCCTGAAACCTATTTTTTCCATTGTAACAAGTAGATGGGTATGGCTAACAATATCGAACGCTTTCCGTAGATATACAAATACACAGATAGCGGGAGACTTTCTATCGATGGCATTGTTTATTTTTGATACAATTTTTGCAAGAGCATCTTGTGTGGATTTTTTTTGTCTGAAACCAAAATGATTGTCAGATGAGATTTTGTATTTTGACAAATAGCTTTCAATCCGTTTTTTGAGTACTTCTTCAAGAATTTTTCATAGACTCGAGATAAGTGAGATTGGTCGATATTTAACACATCCTTCTCAATGCCATTTTTGAAAACCGGTATGATTTGAGCTATTTTGAGGGGTTTTGGGTACACTCCCGTTTTAAGGGTTGAATTTGTTATATAACTGATTGGGGCGGTTATGTTGTCACACAGGAGTTTAAGTGTTTCTGTGGATATGATGTCGATACCGGGGCTTTTTTTATTTTTGAGAGTATGAATGATTCCAGCAATTTCGTTTGGATCGGTTTCAACTAGGAAGATTGAATTTAGCAACTCTTTTTCGGTCACAGTTTTGCTATTTTCCGCATTTATTTGGATTTTTCCCCAATCTCACTGAAATACTTACAGAATCCATTTGCTTTTTTTTTATCTTCTATCAAAACTCCATCTTCTCTTTGTATTTAATCGATATCTTGTTTATTAGTTTGATTACATTCTATTTCTTTCAAAATCTTCCATAAAGAGCTGAAATTGGATTTATCTTCATTTTTTTTTATAATAACTTTCTTTGGATATTTTTATTAGTTTTGTTGGTTTATTACGGTATCTTTTGAAAGATTCAATGTTGTCTGTAGTGGGATTCGATTTCATAATTCTGTAGAGGTTTCCTTTTTCATTGACAGAATTTACTAGCCCTTTCGTTATCCATTGTTTTCGAGGAATTTTTATTTTTTTATTTAAATCATCTTCGAGCTTTCTTTTATGCATTTTTACAATTTTTCTATGAATAAATTTGTGCTTTCATCAGCATCCTCAGATTCATAAATATCCATCCAATTGTCACTTACAATTTTTTCTTTTAAGATATTTTTATTTAAGACCGTTACATGATTCTTCATACTATGATTCATGATTTTATTTTATGTTCTAGGAAAGGAAATTTGCAGCACTGTGGAGAAGTGGTCGGTGACTGTCGCTTCTGCGATGATAGGGATATAGCTGAATTTGTCATGAGAAATGTTATTTTTCACAAACACGTGATCGATGCAGCTTTCCGCATTTCTCTGTACTCTTTTTGGTTCATTAAAGAGTGATATGTAGCCCTCCATCTCCATTATATTCAGGTATTTGTTACTTTGTCCATCATTGCTTAAGATATTTACATTCATGTCTCCAAGTAATATGATGAAGTCTGTTTTTTTTTTATTTGTTTGAGATAGAATTCTGGATTTTCATTGAATTTTTTTTCACATGTAGATGGGGGCCTATATATCGCTGTCAATATGAATGTTTTTTTGTTCTTACTGAATTGTATCTGTGGAAGCCTCATATTGTCTATATTCACAATTTTTTTTGGAGGTGTTCAAAAGTTCACTGTAATGAATAATAACACCATCATTCTGGTTGATTTCACTTCCGTTATAAATTGATTTGTAATATATATTCCCAAATCCATAGATATAGGAATATATCCATCAAAATTCAAAAACTCTCTAGTATGTCCTATTCAAAAAAACGGTGACAAAACCGGAGTAACAAACCACACTTATAAGATATCTCAATAAAACTAACCTACTTTCTGCTATGCAGTTCGGTCTCAAAGAAGGTAAAGCTACTCAGGACACCATTCTTGAACTAACATCAGAAATCTACAAATCCCTGGATCAAAGTAAGCCATGCATGACTGTGTTCTTAGACCTCGCAGAGGCCACCTAATATAACTATCCCCCTTAGAAAATATAGGAATAAGAAATTAAAGATCAATGATGAAATGAGAAGTTTCAAGTCCATGGAGTATGGTGTTCCACACGGAACAGTTTACGGACAGATTCTGTTCTCGATTTATATCAATGAATTATTTTCATTGCCAACAAAGGGCAGAATGATTAGCTTCGCAGATGATACTGCAATATTTTATAAGGGTGATAATCAGGATGAAGTCAGAAGCAATGCAGAGTCAGATCTTATTATTATCAGAGACTGGTTTGATAGCAAACTCTTATCCATTAATTTTAAGAAATCTATCTCAAATCTAGACACTCATCTCGAATGGGACTTACGTATAGATTATATTTTAAGGAAATTGCGCTTTTTGTTGTGCAAGTATCGGCAATTCAAAACTATCCTAGATCTACAGCAAAAAAAAATTATTTATCACAGCCTAGTAGAGAGTCACATTACGTATGGTATCGTAGGGTAGGGAGAGGTGGCAAAAACGTACCTTCATCCTCTCGAAATCGTTCAAAAGCGTTTTTTAAAACTCATGCTGAATAAAGAATGAAGATATCCAAGCGACCTTCTTTACCAAGAATCGCAAATCCCTGATATAAGACAATTGCCCATGACTATAATACTAGGCAAAAAAATCAATTTCTCTATCCAATTGTATCGAAGACAATAGGGAAGAAGAGTTTCAAGTATATAGGCCACAAACTTTTCAATACTCCACCTCCCACTATTCAAATTGAAAAATCTACGGTTATTCAAAAAGAAACTGATTGATCCAATAAAATATGTCTCGGCAGCGAACATACATGAATTCTTTGACTGAAATAAAATTCGAATAGTTTTCCATTGTATATGTAATCTGAAGTAGTAATAGCTGTAATATTATAATTCATTTTGTTTTGTTCTTGTTTATTCTGGACAGTATGGTATAACGATATTTTAACATACCAATGTTTATTTTTAACTTAAATAGTTGTACTATTTCAACCTCTTATTCTGAAGATCTTAACCTCGTGTATAGACATCAAAGTCTACAAGAGTCCCTATCTACTTTGCAATCTATATGTAATATAATATATAAATAGTTTTCGAAATTGGTTTGGAAATGTACCCATTTTCCTCACAAAGAGATAGGTGAGATCTTTTTGTTGTTGTTTATTTTGAACACATATTCGTTGTACTTACTTGATATATTTTTTTGCAAAATAAACTCCTATTATTTTCTATTCTAATGCAGAAAAATCCGAGTTTGTCTCACTTCTCATGGAAACACCTTCGTATCTGTAATATTTTTAAGGTAGAATGAGTTAGTAGGTGGTATTTTCATTAGTCCAAAGAGTTTCATTTTTAAACCGTGATAATAATGTGGTACGTGGTACTTCCATGGAAAGTGCACGTTTGTTCTTCGAATTTCACGATATACAAGGCAGTTTTGTTTTCATTATTAGATTTATTGATGGGGATTTTGTGATGTTTTTCTTAGTCAAAATCTATTAGTTGATTCACTTCCGGAAGTTTGTATTTTGTATTTAAATTATCACCCAAACTCTTTTACGTAGCCAATCTAAGTACATATTTTTTTTTGTCATTTGATTTCCTAGAAAATTTTATTTCTTCATTTATGTTTGCTTTGGTATCAAGTTCTCTTGTTTTATTCCCAAATGCAGCATTGGAATAGAGGAATTATCAAAATAAAAAATCAAAGGCATTATTTATTTCATCACCACTATTCATATCGAAACTCAATATAGACACATGTTATATGAATTCATTCATGGATTTATCATTGAAATTCCTGGAAAAATATATGTTTCAAATATTATCAAGGGGTGAATAACAATCATCTGTTGATCAGAGAATGCCGGGTCAAAATATGAAGTTTTGAGCAGATGTGATGAATTAGTGATTATATAATTTATAGATGTGTGTAGCTGTCGTAAATTTTGTGATTGATGATGTCATTCCAAATGAGTTCAATACATCAAACAACTTTCTTCTACTCAATTTTTCATTGAATTGGTCAATATTGAAGGCATCACCAATAATTACAAATTTCAATATTTTCAAGGCCAAGGATAATACTTTGCGGAAC
Organism: Gonioctena quinquepunctata; assembly: GCA_018342105.1. Lineage (NCBI taxonomy): Eukaryota > Metazoa > Arthropoda > Insecta > Coleoptera > Chrysomelidae > Gonioctena > Gonioctena quinquepunctata. The sequence continues at coordinate 127,155 of JAFIRS010002210.1, read as the reverse complement.
TGTGTGAAAAGCAGCTCTTCGACAATTGTGTTGCCGGGCCCATAAATGTTTACTATTCAATATGCGTTTTTATGAGATATAGCACAATATTCCGTGTTTGATGGCTATGCACAATGATTCGTGTATTCAGATATAATAGTTTTTCCAACAAAAATTAAAGCCTCACCAATTATGCGATTCACTCAAGATAAATCAACCTTTGTTATGAATATATTACCCAGATCAGTTTTACTGCACCAAAGTTCGCAAATAATCGAAAATGAAAAATTATAATTTTCAAGGAAATATTCCACTGAATTCATTTTGTTGGATAAAATTGTATGTTGATATTCAAGACACTGGATACTTCATAACTACCAATATTGGAATTATTGGCAACGTGGTTCAGATAGTTTGGTCATGAGGGGCAGGTTTCGAAAAAGAAATCAATAAAATAAATCATTAAACATCGATGGACTCAAATTTCTGGGTTATACAGTGCGTTCATAAAGTGTGGAAACGAGTTGATGATTTTCGGAGTTAAACACCAGACAGGTCGATTTTGTATTTCAATTTACCACCTTTAAAAAAAAAAAAACACCATCTTACAAGATATGACGCCATCGATGTTTTTTTTCAATTGAAAAGTTATATTTTTATATCAAAAATTGAAAGTTCATATTTTTCTGAGTTCAAACATACCAAATACGTCGTATGTCTCCGAGTTACAGTATACTTAGAGTAAAGGAAACCAGTGTTCATATTTCTTACCATTCATTTAATTATTCATTTTGTAATGACAATTCAACTCATTTCTTTGAATGTTGTAGACGATGTGGTATCTTGTTTACTATGGTTTCGGACGTCCATCGTCTCAATGTATTCAAAAGGTTTTCACGACGTTTCGAATGCTTGTAACTGCAATCGTCTTCAGGTGAATACTGACAAGTTTAGGTGCTACTTACCAATTTACTGTCGGCGCAATGATGCGTGCAATCCCGCCATGTGCAGCGATGCGTGTAATTTTGCGTGGTGTGGTGGTGCGTGAAGTTTCGCGCCTCTACAGCCTGCCAGAAAGAGCAATCAGGGGTTTCCATACGTTCTTGATCTCAACGCTTGGTTGACTAAAGGCGTTATTGGCTTCGATGTAGGCGGCCTCTCTGAACTTCCGTTTGAACCAATGCTCCTCTTAATGTAGAACACTTGCGTCGTCCCATAGAACTCGATGCTGCTCAGTCCAGGCGTGGTCAGCGATTCCCGATTTTGATGTTTCTCCACGTTGAGTCCATTTCTTGTGCTCATCCAATCTTACCGATAACGGTCTCTTTGTCTCTCGAATGTAGGAATCTCCGCATTCACATGGAACTTCATAAATGCAATTCTTACTGATTTCATTTTTGTTGTCAGGTTTGGTCTTGGTCAGGAAACTCCGTAAAGTACTGCCGGATTGGAAGCAGCTCTGAAGAGCAACAACAAAGCACAGTGATCTGCCTTCCGTATATCAGAGGTGTCTCCGAGAAGATCAGAAGGATCGGAAACAGGTTCAACATCAAGAGCTGCTTCCAATCCGGCAGTACTTTACGGAGTTTCCTGACCAAGACCAAACCTGACAACAGAAATGAAATCAGTGAGAATTGCATTTATGAAGTTCCATGTGAATGCGGAGATTCCTACATTGGAGAGACAAAGAGACCGTTATCGGTAAGATTGGATGAGCACAAGAAATGGACTCAAAGTGGAGAAACATCAGAATCGGGAATCGCTGACCACGCGTGGACTGAGCACCATCGAGTTCTATGGGACGACGCAAATGTTCTACATAGAGAGTAGCATTGATTCAAACGTTCAAAGAGGCCGCCTACATCGAAGCCAATAACGCCTTTAGCCTTTAGTTGACAGTTTTTCTCGTCTAATTGCTAGGCAACGGTTTCTCATTAAACAACCCAAATTTACCCGATATAACTTTTTAACAAAAAATTAAACCGACGAAAAAATATTCTGAAAAGCAAAAAATAAAATAAACCTTTTCAGTCTAAATGATAATTGAGCTCCTAAACTAATGTAAGTAACTGATTTTGAGTCGGCGCCAAACAAACAATTATCGAAGATCATTATCTATGAAAGAAGTCATCAAAACGCAGCCGTGCATCTCGCTGCCATCATTTTACGCTTCACCTAATTCAATTGCTAGTTTGTTTGGCGCCGACTCAAAATCAGTTACTTACATTAGTTTAGGAGTTCAATTATCATTTAGACTATTTTATTTTTTGCATTTCAGTTGATTTTTTCGTCGGTGTAATTTTTTGTTAAAAAGTTTTTATTTTTTACTTTTCAGTTCCGTATTTCGTCGGTTTAATTTTTTGTTAAAGAGTTTTAATTTTTCAATACTTTGTGGCTGAAATCTACTAATCACTACCTACTTGTTTTTTGATTAGTTCCAAAATACTTACTTACCCACCTCACTTTTACCAGTTAAATAATATGATTATCTACTTCTACTATTTGTTGTAATATAAATTATTTTCGTTGTTCTGGTTAGTTTATTTCATTACTTTGTATATCATTCCATCCTCTCATAAAATATTCAGATTTTGACGGAACAAGAATAATATCAGTAGCGATCTGTCATTGTCAACTACGTATGTGTGTGCTAATGTTCACTGGTGAAAAATCAATTAACCCCTATTTTTTACCCGTAAGGGTGGGTAATTCCTTCCAAAATCCAAATATGAGGTATACCCTATCTATTAAAAAAAGAATCATCTAAATCGAAGAACCCAGTACAAAGTTATGCCTGCTAGAATCGGTTAACGGACCAGAATTCAGAGGGTGAGTGATCAATATCCTCCATTTCGCTACCCTTAGGGGTGGATTTCATCTTTTAAATTCGAATGGAACCAAAGTCGAAGTACACCCTATCCACTGAAAAAAGAATTATCGGAATCGGACGCCTCAGTAAAAAATTATGCGTGATCATACATAAAAAAATATGATGGAAAAACATAAAATATACGGGTCGAATAGAGAACCTCCTCCGTTTTGGTTTCGTCGGTTAAAAATACAAACCTCTCGTGCAATTATAAGTGGAAATATCTTAAGTAACTAGTAAAAATGAACAAATTCACAACAAATGCTCAAACTGAGCTTCTTGGGTTAGTTGACAATATCCAAGACGTCTGATGAATTTTTGGTTACGTTCGACAACATCTCTGGTGTAATTCGTTGAATTTCAGTTCGAATTACCTCTTTCAAATTGGAAGGTCAATTCGTATGCACTTTTCAAGTAACCCCTGAGAAAAAAGTCCAAGGGAGTTGAGTCTGGGGACCTAGCAGGCCATTAAATCTGAACGCGTAGTCCAATCAAGCGATCGAGAAAGGTTTCATTGAGAAAATCTCTAACTACTCGATGGAACCAAATAGTAGAAACTATTAACCAGATTGATTGATGTCTGGAAATGTTACAGTTAATAATGGAACTACATAAGTTTATAACATTTACAAATAATGTTCACCCGTCACAGTAACGTCAAAAAAATATGGTCCCACAATGGTATTCCTAAGAATCCCAGCCCACACAGTTACTTTTTGGGGATATTGGGTGTGAGCTTCCATAGTCCAATTGGGATTTTCTGTTGCCCACTAACGACAATTTTGCGTATTCTCGGTACCGTTTACACAAAAAGTTGATTCGTTGGAAAATAGGACATTAAATTCAAAGCCTTTATTTTGATTACACACTTCTTGCATAATTTCACAAAACTCCATGGGTTCATCGAAATCGTATTCATTGAGTTCATGTATGAGTTTAACTTTATATGGACGCAATTTGGTTTTTCTTAGAATTTTCTGCACAGCACCACGACAAATCTCATTGTTGTCAGATAAAGTTGTGAATGAACAATGAGGATTTTCTTCAATTCCAAGAAATACATTCAATTGAGTGTCTTTGGCAACGGTAGGCCTGCCACTCTTAGGCGTAAGCCTAACATTGCCAATCTCATTAAATTCATGTAATATTTTGCTTACCGTCGATATGCTCATTGGTTCCCGATCAGGATATTTTTCATTGAAGATGTCGCATACGATGCCGTAACCTAAGATCATCAAAACTTCTATTCGCTGTTTTTCTGACTGCACCATCGTAATTTCAAAATATTTCTTTTAGGCTTGGTATTTTCACCTCCGTTTATACTAGGAATAAATGAACCAACGGTTAGAATGTGCTCTTTCTCAACTATAAACGTTGTGAAAATCATATTCTAACCGTTGGTTAATTTATTCCTAGTATAACTGGAGGTGAAAATACCGGGCCTTCTGGTAATATCTTTCAGAAAGGTATTATTGAAGACTTATAAATCGATATGCTACACAACAAATCAATGTAATACTGACGTATGCAATGGCAACGAAGAACTTATTGTCTGGTTGCTAAAGGCTTTCAGATGTTTTCATAGAATACTCGTTCTAACTACTGAGTAATTCTCAGGTTCTCATTGAAGAATGAATATTGAAAAAAATGTTGAGAAATTTGAACACTGGTTTCCTTTATACTTAGTATACTGTACTTGATGTGTTACATATGACGTATGTCAAATTTTGATGTAAAAATATACCCATTCAATTAAAAGAAAAAAAACGATGACGTCATATCTTGTAAGGTGGTGGGAGAAAAAAACTACGAAATTTGAGTCTATCGATGTTTAATGATTTATTTTCTTGATTTCTTTTTCGAAACCTGCCCCGCTTGACCAAACTATCTGAACCACATTATTTGACAGTGGAAAGGATACTCGAAATGAACCTAAAATAACGTCGTTTCTTTCAGTTTATCATTAATTAAGCTTGTTAGTAATATAAACTGAAATTTCTTGACATGATGTTTGGGTAACCTTCCACGGTCTGAAAATGAAAATATAATCAGGAAAATCTATACAATGGTAAGAGAACGAATACAGTTTTACAGGAAAAACAAGGTAAATATAGAAATTTTGATCAATAACCTGGAACAGTTCATGAAACAAAACCTTTGAAATGACTATGAATACTCCACCACTTATTCCAAATCATACAATCAAAGAAACACAATACATATAAACAAATTTCACAAATTATTGGAAGAGAAACAAATACACCCACAACACATATCAAACAACAACAAAATTTCTGAAAAAACTGTAATCAATTCGTCATCAAAAAACTTAGACAAACACAAAAAACTTGTGTTGGCAAAGGGACTGAACTTCGCAGTTGCACCCAAAATGGTTCCAACGGTAGAAATGATCACTGCCATCGAGGCAACAGCCCAACGTTTACCACCTGAAGTAGCAGGTGATTACAGATCTGACTGCAAAAACGCACTAACACAACCTTATCATCCTAGGAGTAATTTAAACAAATACGAAAGAGATGCATTGAGATCGCTTCGATTAGACAATCAGATCAAAATACTTCCAGCTGATGGAGGTAACGCAACAGTCATCATGAATACTACTGATTATGAGAACAAACTAACACAAATGATCTCAAACACCACATATCACACACTCAATCAAGACACTACCATATCCGTAAACAAAGTATACAAAATACTAAACAAAAATCCAACCCCATCAATAGAAAGCAAAATATACCGAACTTTAGCTAAACACAAAAACATACTCACGAAAACAGAACGCAGGGACCTAATATCACACCACAGCAAACCCCCACATTTTTATGGGTTTCCAAAAATACACAAACCATCTCATCCTATACGCCCTACTGTTAGTTCCATTGGATCTCTTTCAAAAAAACTCGCTAGATACCCACTCAACATTCTGAAACCACTATCTGGAAATGGAAATAGTTTTATAGAGATATTGAATGAATTACAAATTCAAGACGGAGATCTTCTAGTAAGTTTTGATGTCGAAAGTTCGTTTACTAATGTCCCTATTGATAAAACTCTAGAAATAGCGAAAGAAAGATTAGAAAATGACACATCACTGAAAACAAGAACAAAACTGGATGTCAGTGCCATCATAGAATTACTCAAACTATGCACAGAAAAAACCTATTTCCAATTTAAGAACGAATTTTATCAACAAGAGTTTGGTATGGCGATGGGTTCAACTTTGTCACCCATTTTAAGTAATATATTCATGGAATACTTTGAAGAATCTTTCGTTGGAACATTCCACAATGGTCCAAAAATATGGTGGAGATACGTGGATGATGTTTTCGCTATCTGGAATCGAAGTGAAGAAGAATTAAACATTTTCTTGGATCATATAAACGGTCAAGAACCGACGATCAAATTCACGTTAGAATCAGAACAAAACAACCAACTCACCTTTTTAAATGTCATGATCCAAAAATCATCATCCCGAATCGAAACATCTGTACACAGGAAGAAGACGCATACCAATCGATATCTACACTATAACTCAAACCATCATGCTAGTGTGAAAAAAGGCATAGTTAAATGTCTCTACAATCGAGCCCAAACGGTTTGCAATTCCAACCAGAATCTACAGGAAGGAATAAACCTCATAAAATCTGTTCTCAAGAAAAATGCATATCCAGATCAGTTAGTGGAAAAAACAATCACTGACTTCGAAAACAAAAAAACCCATCAAACAACCAATTAACACAACCAACAGGAGTACTCCCACCACCTACACATTTCACAACCAACATAATACCTTATGTCCCCAGATTATCTGAAAAGATCAAACGAATTGGACATAGGTATGATGTGAGAACATCATTCAGAACAACAAACACACTGAGATCTATACTAACACAAACAAAACCAGAAAACACAGAAGAAAGTACCAAAAACTGTGTTTACAACATACCTTGTTCTTGTGGTGGTAGTTATATAGGTGAAACGTCAAGACCATTGGAAGTGCGCCAAAGTGAACATCAGAGTTACATCAGAAATCGACAAATAACTGGATCGAAAATTGCAGAACATATCCTCACATCCAATGGCGATCATACGATTGAATGGAATAGGACAAAAATCTTGATGAAAGAACCACATCAAGAGAGGAGAAAATTGAAAGAAACGGCCTGTATTCTTCTTTCCAATAACAACTGCTTTTCAACAAATTCTGTTGAAATGGATCATACATGGTTACCTCTACTCAGAGAGGAATTGAGATATGGTAGAATGCTAATAAACTGATCTGAACAACACCCCATATATCAAATGAGCAATACATCACTCTCAAACTTTTTTGGCAGATCTCAATTGACATCCGTCAGTTGAAAAAGCGAAAAAGACTCTGCGAGAAAAAATCCAAATTATAAAACAATTGAAGGAGATTTGGAAGATTTTGAGAACGGGGGCAGATATAGTCCCCGAAACGTCAAGCAAAAACTATATAGAGAAGTATCTTTTGAATTTTAAAAAAAATTTCTTGATAGGCAAATTCAGAAAACGGCAAGTCATTGACAAATTGAATTATTTTTCTATAGGGAATATAATTTGGTGAACGCAATAACTTATCCGGGTGAACTAATCAGTTTGCCCTTTCTACACTTGTATAGATTTTCCTGATTATATTTTCATTTTCAGACTGTGGAAGGTTACCCAAAAAACATGTCAAGAAACGTTGTTCCTCCACAAAAAACCACATTCATTCAATATAAACTGAAATATTTCGTTTTGTCGATATCGTCGCAAACGATCATATTTTTTCAATACCTTTGTTTGACTACGTAATCTAGTGTGTGGTTGCCGTGATAGTGTAGTGGAGGGGAACAATATAGACGTGAAATAGAGTGCTTCTATAAAATTGAATGTTCTGTTTTATTGGAAATATTCTACATTCAATATGACGACGAAAAATATCACAGAAATGAGCACATTCTTGAAAAGTGAGGAGTTTGCACATATAATCAAAACATGTGTGAAAGCAAAGAACTCCAAGAAGAAATAATCTTCCTGAGACAAGAAGGTAAAAACATCAGAGATAGCAACATCAACCTGGTAAAATTATTGGATCATTCTAAGGACCATACGAGGATGGAACAATGTACAAATGACTGGAAAAATACTAGCAATCAAAATTATAATTTACGAAATCGAGGAATGTATTCGCAAAGCAACACGAAACCCATTATAACAGAAGATGAAGGTATTCAACAAAAAGTAGGATCATCAAAAAACTCTTCTGAAAACCATCAAATAAAAAGTAATTCTCCAGCAAATTCTAAACAAGGTGAAACCAGCAAAGGAAATGAACCAAATTTTAGCCAAACAAGTGAATTCATGACTGTGAACAATGAAAACCAATGGAAATTTCAACGTAAACAAAAAAGAAAAAATATTTTCTTTGGCAATTCGAGTGAGGCAAATACTTTTCAAAGAATTGAAAGACGGCAGGACTATCATGTATTTAGGTGTCCCCTAGATTTATCATGTGATGAACTACGAAAGTTCCTATCTTCTAAAGGTATACTGAATGCAGAGTGTGAAAATATGAAATCGAAATACCCGGACCTATATGAATCATTCAAGGTGTCAATATTATCTGAGTACGAGAATATTTTCACTAATCCAGAAATATGGCCGAAATATGTTGGAATCAATCAATTTCAAAAACGGTTTTTACGGAAAGAAGTTGTAACATTGATTTGTTGAGAATATAAACAGGATGTTCATAAAATCAGATGTGGAATAGAAAATCGAATAACTATCTGAATAAAAATGCAAATTTTCAATTTCAGATTTTTTATTTTGAGTTTGGGCCTTTTCAGAATATCTATCAGATGTAGTTCAATGTCCAGCGTGGCTTTAGCCGGGGAAGTAGTAGTTTTCTGTTAGACATTCACAAAAAATAACTCCATTTTAATCGTGGATTTTTCAATTAACAGAAAAATCTTTCTATCAATATTCAATTGAGAATGTTTCCCTTTTCAAGCTGTAACAGTAAACGAAAGCTAGATAATCAAATGAAACATTTAATCAGTAATATCGTTTATATCAATGCGGAAAGTCTCTTAGCACGGTTTGATGAGGTTTGTAATCTTATACATAATACAAAGCCTGCTATTTTATGTTTGAGTTGAAAAACTAGAGTAAATGATGATATTTTGGATAAGGAAATTATTCTTGATGGATATAGCTGTATCAGATGCAATTCTTCCAACAGGTATACGGGTTATTATATATGTCTTCAATCAATTCAACTTCCATATAGTTAATAATATATCAGTGGAAAGAAATTACTGGTTTTTGATGATTAAAATAAATGCCAAAATATGGAATTTTGGTTGTATCTACCGTTCGCCAGATAGTAAGTCAAGCTGTACAGAATGTTGTTCATTTTTAGAAAAATACTTAGACATTATTGATTTATCTAAGTGTTATGTATTTGTAGGTGATTTTACATAAGATGGGATTTACCAAATGATACCTACACGAAAATACTGTCAAATATTTGCAGTATTCATGGTTTGAAGCAGTTCGTCGATTTTTCCACTAGAATTCAAATTCGTTGTGAAAGTGAAATAGATCTTGTTCTCAGTAATGATTCTGCAATACAGGTAAGACCAGAAACATATTAAATTTCAGACCATGAGACCATTGGTATTTTTCTTAATGATGTCAGTAATATCTCTGTTAAAAATAAAATTATTTATTATAGCAATTTAAATTATTAAAAAATTGAAAAAGCATATATTAATTGTGAGTGGCTTCATAGTTGTGTAAATCCCAATAACTTATTTGAAAATTTTATAAATAGCTTACCTGATATATTGAATGAAGAGTGTCCCTCTACAATCGAAAGTTAAACACCCATCAAAGGAATGGTTCAATACAGATGTTAAAAATGATATTTTTGAGCGAAATTCTGCTTTCAATCGAGTCAAAATAACTCAATGATGAAGATTGGCTCAAATATAAAACCAAAAGAAATGCAGTCGTTATTCTCTTAAAACATACCAAGTTAAATTACTTTGAACAAAAAATTGATGAAGTTAGACACGATTCCCGACTTATGTGGAAGACGTTGAAAAAAGTGGTTAATCCACAATGTGAGAGTACCATTAAATCAGTATAAATAAACGGTGTTATGGTTAATGAAAATTTTTATGAAAATTTTCAACGAATATTTTGTGAATAGTATCGAAGATCTCACAAAAATGTTTGATACTAGTACCTTTGTATTGAATACAGAGGCCCTTTATTTGAGTTCCTTGAATCTAAATGAAAAAAACTATTCAAATTGAGAAATATAGAATTGTCAAACTTGAGGGAAATAATATTTACTCAAAAAAATAAATATTCTGAGGATGAAATCAATTTCAAAGTGGTGAAGAATATTTTTAGTAATATTGGTTATCCCCTATTGAATATTATCAACACATCATTGACCAAATCTCAATTTCCAGATGTTTTGAAAACATTTTCGATAATACCTATACCAAGAGTCGGAAGAACAAAGTTACTTGAGGAGCATAGGCCCATTGATACCTTGTCTCGAAAAAATATTAGAGTAAGTGGTTCATCAACAATTAAACGAATTTATTATTGAAAATGAACTATCATTAATAAATCAGTCAGGTTTCAGAGAAGGGCACTCATGTGAAACAGCTCTCCAAGTGAATTGAAATATCCGATGGATAAAGATCTTGTCACCGTACTAGTGTTTTAAGACTTCAAAAGAGCCTTTGAAGTTGTAGATAGAAACATTTTGCTCTTGAAGTTGAAACATTATTTTGACTTTCACGAATCAACTCACGCGTGGTTTGAATCATATTTGAAAAATAGATATCAAATGACAAAAATTGGTGAAGAATATCCAACAAAAATAGAGGTGAACAGTGGAGTACCTCAAGGTAGTGTATTGGGACCTCTGCACTTCATAATGTTCGTAAATGATATTTTTTTAATTGAGCTGGGTGACTGCAAAATGCATCTTTTAGCTGACGACACAATTCTATATGTTTCTGGTACATGTGTGGATGCTGCCATTGAAAAATCAAACAGAGTTTTATTAAAAATTGAAAGTTGGATGAAAATGAACAAACTGCTTGTGAATCCTAATAAATCAACTTATATGATAATAGGAAAAAGCAGCTATCTGGTAGAGCAACATAATCCTACAGTGAAATTTGAAGGTGTAATATTAAAAAAACTGGAATATACTAAATACTTGGAAATCATTCTTCATCAAAAATTGTCATTTTCACCACACATTGACTATGTTTTTGAAAAGACTTCAAAAATGATTGGATTTGCGTATCGTGTGAGTGGGGATTGAACCTTATATGCTAGCCAAATTATATATAACCCAATAATAAAAAAAGTTTGTACATGTGTAATAGTACAGACGTAAAAAAACTACAAATATTACAAAATCGTTGTATGAGATTTATTCTGAGAAGTTCTGAATACACTAACATTTCATTGATACAAAGGACATGAAATTGGCTTCCAGACAAGGAATACATTCAATTTCGCACATTAGTCTTCATATATAAGATTTTAAATGATTACTATCGTTTCGGACGTCCATCGTCTTGATGTATTTAAAAGGTTTTCACGACGTTTCGAATGCTTGTATCTGCAATCGTCTTCAGGTAAATACTGTATTCACCTGAAGACGATTTCAGATACAAGCATTCGAAACGTCGTGAAAACCTTTTAAATACATTAAGACGATGGACGTCCGAAACGATAGTAATCAAGTTACCACATCGTCTACAACCTTCAAACAAAGATTTCGAATAATTTACTTCCGACTTATTTGAGCGAGAATATTCGGTTCAGGAAAGATATCCACAATTAGGTATAATACCAGACAAAAAAACCACGTACAAATATTTCCTACCTCATAAATGGAAACCAATCGAAATATATATGATAAAGGAATGACTGAATATAATTACATCATCAGGAAACGTTCGAGTATTTATTAACAGATTGAAAGAGCATCTTTTAAATAGCTAACATTTCGAATTGTTACTGTGAACAAAACCACTCTACTTCAGTTCTCTCATGAGAAATATATGTATTTATCATGTTTTGTAGTTATAATTTTTTTTTATTTGTGAAAGTTGAACATTTATTTGTTTTTTTCTCAAACTTTCAAAATTAGCTTTAGGATATTTTTTTATTGTACCATTTCTTATTTGTATGTCAGCTCTTAGCTGAATAAAAATGATTTCTCTCTTGCATCATCAATACATGGCTTATTTACAGTGATCGTTGTGCAGTCCCGAATGCGTCTTCTAATTCAATTAAGGAAGAGATTATTGAAATATTCAGCTAGTACATTTATATGACCCAGAACAGCGTTGGAAGTAATGCTGGACATTCCAACCTTGCCCCTATTAAACCAATCAATAGAGATTTTTTCGTGACAAAAATACTACCAAGAAACCAACTGTGGCTCATACGGAAGACAGTCCGTAGTTATATCCTGTTATGTTTTCTACTTCCAACTGCCATCGCATAAAAGTATTTCCTTTATTTTCCATCGTTTTTGACTTGTAAATTAAAAACTGATGAAGCAATCTCGATACTCTCGATGGACGAATTGTAGAGAATAAAAATGCAAAGAAAATGTGTATTAGTAACGGAGAAAATACCGGAAAAAATCTGCGATTTTTTATTCATAACACTGCCATTTTTTTTTAAGTTTTGAAGCAGGCTCATTACGATATAGTGGTGATTGTATGTACTTTATGAGTGAAAAACTCAGGCACTGTTGAATCATTAGTTTTGACGTAATTGCAAATTGATTTTTTAATGAACTTTATTGCCACTATTTTTCACGTATTTTGCAGCAATTTAAAGCAATATGGGAATATATATTTTGTAGTACTATACTTCTACTCTCGAAATCTTCTAGGAAAATTGGAATCGGACCACCTATGACGCATCCAGATCTACTTCAATGAAGCGCATTAAAATATCAGATTACAATTATGCCAAAACCAATAATGCGACAGTGCCTGAGTTTTTCACACATAAACTATATATCAATCACTACTGTGTCGCGAAAAGCCTGCACTACAACTCAGAAAGTGGCGGAGTTATGAATTTTTTCAAAAAAGCTGTTTTTTTTCGAGTTTTCTGTTTTTTTCACGTTACTAATAATCCGATTGAGTCGCTTAGGGCTGAGTTTTCTGTATTTTAATTATCTACAATTCGTCCATTGAGAGTATCCAGATTGCTCCATTGGTTTCCAAGTAACAAGTCAGAAAAGATAAAAAATGCTTTTGAATGTTTGAATGACAGTTGGGAGTAGGAAACATAACAGGATATAAACTACGAACCGTCTTTCGTATGATGGGACCGTCGGTTTCCTGGTGGTATTTTTGTCACAGAATCAATAGAGCAGAAAATCTCCATCAATTGGCCTATATGTTCAATGAGACAAGCAGCAAACACAGACTCCAGGTTCCGCCAACAGTGAATATGAAAGCTAGGAGTTCCATTGGATATTTGAATTGGCCCATTGCATCTTACCTTCTGCATGCTCTCACAGTGGCACAGTGCCCACAGTTATGTTGTGCCTTGCTTCACTGTGCTGTGTGTTGTATAGTTTTGGTTCATCAGTTGGTTTCTCAAAAGTCACTGTCTTCTGTGATCCAGAGCTGTGCAAAACTTCGTATATATAAAAAGAAGAGAGATAGCTTTGTTTCAATCTCAAGGGAGCCCACCATCCGCTTACAGCTGCTTCATGGTTTATCAATCATCACGACGGCTTATGGTCTTCCTCGGACATGATCCAAACCTCTCAGAAATACTCATACCAAGGATAAACATGTGAAACACAAATTAGTGCCATGGAGTTCAGAGGCAGGACATTTCGTGCAACATTGATAGGTCACCAACAGATGTCAGTATAGGCCAATCCACAACTCCAAAAGTCAAGCTTTTAGTGCGTTCAGAGTAACGTAAACAAAAAACAAAAGAAGAAAGAGAGAATTGTTTCAATTTCAAGGGAGCCCACCCAATAATATGTGCCGTGTCTGACGTAAGGTCGCTATATTTATCTTCCTGTTTACAACTTGAAAACGATAGGTTCGAGTGATATGACCACGCACATTTCTCATAGAAAATGGCTTCCCGTGAATTCAACTGAATTTTTGGTATGTTGTAGTTCTGGATGGGCTGATCAAAAGTGTCCATAACCACAAAGCTCAAAAATGGACAGTTTTCGAGAACGCAGCAAAGTATCAGCACTGGATTGTATACACTAACGACGAGAATGAAAAGTCAATACAGGGATATTATTGCACAAATCGGGTGCCAGGACCGTCGGATGCTGTTCTCGCGTTGCTAGCGTTTTATGGTTTCTTGGTTAAGCTCGCCATAACCAAGGAGTCAAATATCCAAATACCAGTTTATTAAGCCATGTGCTCGATGCCGCCAATAGAATGAACCAGCTAAATCACAATGATATGCCACCCAACCAACGATGGAGAACTGAGAAGTTGACATGGCGTAAGGAACTTGATTTTTCCTTTATATTGTTGAGATGATTTATGATTGTGTTACGTTCGTCAATATGGTTATATGTTACCAAATAATTCGGTTTGCCCTCGATTTGAGTCATAATATTTCAAATGATTTGTTGCGATTGCTTAGATAGTTTATAATTGTTTTCTGTTTATTATCATTATTGTTATTATTATTATTATAATTATGAATGTTAATCTTAGTATGATATTGTTTTTCATTGACATATTCATTCTGCCAACGATCATATTAATAGATAGTATTCATTCGTATATGTGAACTTTAATGCAACATTCATAAAAAAAATATGGTATTTTCAAGAATATCGAAAATTCCATTCATAATTTGTTTCCAACACCTGGACTTCCCCATTCTACCTAGAAAGTACTAGGGGTATCAAAGATGCAGACATTTCAACGGATCCGTTTGTCTGTGAGATGCTATCATCCATTTCGACGTATTCTGAGGAAAATGACTTGGCACCCTATTGTAAGATTATCGAGATTTGTGAAAAACAAATCACATATCATATGTACATGACATCAATGGTGATCACAATTGTTATCTCTGAGGATATATCATTATGATTTATCCATTTCCCCCCATAACAGCTCGCTGAGCCTCGTTATGGTCATTTTGGAAAACATATTTGATATTATTGGACATCAGATATATTCGGATTAAACTTTTATGGCCCCTCTTTAAAAAATACCAAAAATATGTCGTTTTTCGAAGATGTGAATTATTCTGGCGTTATCTTGTAGCATAAAAAGATGTATGGAAGATCTTGGATTTGTATCTCATTTCATAGCCAGTGTGAAGCAGTGTATGAAAAATTATCGATGGCGGTGCCTAATATAACTGAGGAAGACCATTTCTCAGTCGGGTTCTGGGCACCGAACATGCAAATACTATCCCAACCAGAAATGAAAGCTCTCCGATTGATGAACAAATACCACAAGAAATGAAAAAAAAAACATTATCAAAGCTCCCTATCTCGAAAACTGTCTATTTTTTAGCTTTGTGGCTATGGACACTTTTGATTAGTCCATCAAAAACTACAACATACCAAAAATTCAGCCAAATTCACGGAAAGCCATTTCCCATAAGAAATGTGCAGGGTCCTTTAAATTTCAAGATTGACATCGATCTAATCTGTGCGAATTGTACTTTTCGATAGTGCCAGTGAATTTTCGGTTTAGTGAATAATTATGCAGTCGACATTCAAAACCTGTGTTCAAACTTTAACAAAGAAGTCACCCGGCATATAATGTACTGGTTCTTGTCGATGTTTTTATCACTACAAGTGTGTTGATTTAACTAGCGATCAGTTTAAGCTTCTGAAGGCCATCTCCTGCTCGAGTTGGAAATGCCCGACGTGCAAATTGTCTTTCGCTGATAGTTTGCAACACATCACTGATACGCCCAGCGTCTCTTCTGTCGGTGACGTATTAGAGACAACGAATATGAAGATTGCTCTATTGCAAACGTCATAATATAAATTCGTGATGATCTGAGATCTTTCCCTTTGAAGCAGGATGAACTTGTGGATTCAGTTCCGTTTTGCTTAAACACAATCACAGATTTAAAAAAAATTGTGGGGGATGTTAAATTTTGGTGAGATTCGTAGATGGACTAACAGAATAAAATTATGATTTGAAGAATCAAGTTATTGATCTTGACTCAAGAATGAATGAGCTTGAACAAAATTCAAGGAATAACAATATTGAGATTCAAGGAGCCATAAAAAGAAAAAAAAATGATTTCGGATGTTCAGAGAACATTGCAATACTCTTGGAGGTCGATGTAAAGGGAAAAATTGAATTTGCTCACCGTGTACAGTCGATGAAAGTTACTTGATTGGCAAAAGAACATACTCGTAAATATAATTGTTGAAAGGTGAACTAAACAACAATGGTGAACATAACAACAAAGTAGTACATAACAAATCGATTAAGAAAAAACATGATAATTTTTAACATTATTCCAAGCCAAGAAAACATCTTCCTACAAGAAAGTTTTTCAACTATTTTTAGCACAATTGTTCTGAAGAAATTACACAGCAAGATAAAAGTAATTTTCCATAAAACATAATTGAACATATTTGTTCTTCCCAACTGAGTCTTGATTTTTTTCTGTACAAGTGTTTTGAAGTTGAAGAAGGATTTTCAATAAATTATTTGGCTGGAATTAGTTTGACACATTTGTGCTTGATTCCGTATATATTGGAAGTGTATAGAAAGGGTCAAAATATCACCACTACTTCATATAACGTTTTTTCCTGAAATTCTTCTTTACTAAGTTACGGGCCCTTGCAGTTACAACTTGAAAACTGTTTTTCTTTGATAATTCTTCAAGTGAATATTGAACATGAACCAAATTTTGGTAATTGATGAAAAACAGGAAGTCCTTCGACGAAGTTTCACGCATGAATCAGTTGGTTTGCTACGAAGTCAGGAAGGGACTGGCCCCAATGGTCCACATCCCAAAACTTTGAAAAGACTGAGATTATTTGATATTATTCAACAAAACAAGGTCTCAACGGATCTACCATTATCTATAACAAAAAATATTCGGAGATCAAATAATAATGATAAAGTTAATTCAGCAACACCTATAACTGGGATAATAATAAAAAACATAGTGAAAAAGGGCTTCAACAAAAAGTATCTATTTGAGAGTTTCATTCTCAATTTGAAAGCAGATCTTTTTTCGAATGAAATTTCAAATTCTGTAGATTTTAGTAGATTTGTGTGCATTTTTCTGAAGTTTATTCGTTTGTTTTTATCAGTATACATATTTTTTTCGATTTGGGTTCTTTCAGCTGAATTTATAATTTTTTATTTTTTATTTATTTTTATGTATGACTACGCATGAGTTTTTACAGAGGAGTCCAATGTTGATAATTCTTTTTTTTATGGATACGGTATACTTCGAAGTTGGATTTGGGGGATGATTTTCGGATAGAAAAATAGGGAATTATTTATTGATTTCACACCTGTGAACTGATTCTGTTGAAACTTAGCACACATATGTAGTTTTGATGACAACATAATGGAGGCCCTGGGTTGATATGATAATAGAGATGGAAGTCAGTCGAGGGATCTCCTCAACGGTTCATAGCAGCTTTCTTGTGTTTGGTGTAATATGTACATACAGTGCTCGTCTAAAGTCCGTTTCCCCCCTACTCATTTTTGAACCACCTGGTATATCACAACGAAATTTTGAGGGGCTTGAATAAGAGATAAAAACGAATTTTTTCATGGAAAAATCAGAGCTGAAAGTTAAAAAATGGCGGCTGAGCGCCATCTTCAATATTTTTTTTCAAATAGAACTCTCCGTATATTATTCCATTTTCGACATCTGCTCATAATTCTCAACAGTTTTCTCCAATACACTTCACGTATGGATCCAATCATGTCCGAAATATTAACGTTTGAGAAGTAACATTCCGGTTTAAAATAAAGTATGGATTTCGGTCACGTCCGCTAAAACATTTTGCTAACTAAACGTTGTTATTAATTTGTAGTTGAATCTCTCAATGAATTCGACTAATAAAAGACGTGAAGAGAGTTTATTGGGGATAAACAGTACCACTTACCGGAAAATTTCGAAGCCTACGAATGTGTTCTGTAAATTCACAATCAAAACAAATTAGTTAACTAAAAAATTATAATTTATTTTTGAATAACACTTTTATTCAACCCCAACAATTATTTTATCAAGTGCTCAATGTGGCCCCTTCCTGAATCTTGACAATGAATTGCCCTATTTTAGATAGCTTCTCTCACGTTGATGAAAGACTGTTCATCTATTTCTCCACATGTATCTATTATTCTGCGTTCCAACTCTTCTATTGTTTGGCATTCAGTGGCATCGACTTTTGACTTTGACAGACACCCCCCAAGGAAAAAAATTAGAGGTGTAAGATCCGGAGATCTTGGTGGCCATTCTGTACTTCCCTGCGACCTATCCATCGCCCAGGAAAGTTTGTATCGAGGAATTCTCTAGCCCTGCGATCGGAATGGGGAGGTGCCCCATCCTGCTAAAACATGATTCCACGATTTTCAACTTCTTCCTGATTGTTTAGTACAATTTTCCTCATTCGAGGTTCAATTTCTGTAAAGAACTCCTGTAAGATTGCCTCTGATGAAAATCCGTCCAACAACGCGATTGCCCAAAATCCCCGCCCACACATTCACCTTTTTAGGAAACAGGGTATGTCTTTCTCTGAAAATATGCGGATAAGTAGTGCTCCAGTATCGTACATTCTGTTTGTTGACTTTTCCATTAAGAAAAAACGTGCACTCGTCTGCGAAGCATATACGTTTTAGGAAGCCCCGTTCTCCTCCAATTGTTCTTGTTAACCATTCACAAAATTCAATCCTCCGGTTTGGATCATCCTCCGTGAGAGCATGCAGGATTTTCATTTTATAGGGATGAAACTGCCCTTTTTTCTGTACTTGGGGTTATGACACTCTTTCAGTTGTTCTACAGCATCCTTCCTCTCAAATTCCCTCTATGCTCTGACCTGAACGCTTCGGAAATTGGAGTCATCGACCTCAAAGGTCCTAGGAAACTTATATTCTCATGGGATGACTGCCACAAGTACCAAGAATCTTAAAGGACATAGACGATTTAAGAACCTTATTGGACGATTCAAAATCGGAAATAGTGAGCCCAAAGAACGCGAAACCAACAGCCAGCAGCGACTATCGTCAACCCGAGGATGCACTACTCAGCGAACTTTACGATCGTCTCAGGAGATCCAACAATGTCCTGCTGTTCATCGTACCAGAGTCTAACGATGACATGAAATCCGTCACAGACATTCCTAACAAACTCTCAAGCGAACCAATACCAATAAGATCCCCAATTAGTTTTGGCAAAAGAAACAAACTGGGCTTCAGAACTCCCAAAGCGACCCTTCCTAGCAACCCCGACGTTCGCACTGTTCTTACTGGCCGGTCCGTACTCAAGGGAGGCAACATCACTATCTCTAAGGACCTAACGCACAAGCAACGAGAACATGAAACGAAAATCAAAGATGAACTCAAATCAAGAAATTCAGATGGCGAAAATGTGATTCTGAATTATCTTAACGCAACTCCACACATTGTCCCAAAAAACTGCCCACATCCAGTATCGCCGACACCCACATCACCGTCTATTATCAGAACGTAAGAGGACTCAAAACCAAACCAAACTACATCAACTGATTATTAATACCCAAGGCTGCAACTATGACGTTCTGATTTTCACTGAAACCTGGCTGGAGGCGGCTCTTCGCTGTAGAAAAACGTTACAACATTAGGCTAGTACCCTCCAGCATGGACATCGAACAACTTTCCGTCTCCATTACTATAGGCAAGGAACTGATAATTATCGGATCTGTGCATTTAGTGATAACATCGAGAGCCTAGTGAACCACCTACAACCTACACAAATATCTCACGTGATCTCAAGACAACTCAGCTCTTCCGCTCCACCCACTGAACGCGCCCCTGCCAACGAATCCATCTCCTTAGAAATCATCTCCAATACCATCTGCCTCTACAACTTGTTCCAAATAAACAATATCTTGAACAGCACCAACTCCCTACTGGATCTAGTATTGATTCAAAAGAACAATATGGTCAACAGCCCTGACAGCCCTACAAATGATGTTTTGGTTCAAAACCCTTACCATCCACCTCTATCCCTCAAATTACCAGTTTCTGACCCCGCCATCAACAGTGAAATATGCCCTAGTGGCTACTATCACGACTTTAAGTCAGCAAATCTTATGTTAATCCGGGAACTGCTAGACCAAGTATCCTGGGACGAGCTATTCAAAAACAAACCACTGGACCATATGATCAACATATTATTCGAAATCCATCCGTCTCCCTGAAAAAGCACTCCTCCAGAAAATTCGCAATATGGTACTCTTCTGAACTGAAACCCTGCATTATCGACAAAAAAAGGCACACCTGAGGCACAAATCATCAGATTGTGCTGATGACTACCAAAAATTCTCCAGCTTGCGTGCCCTGGCACATAGGCCACCAAAACTACATCGAATCAATCGAACAGTCTGTCACCGTTGACATCAAGGCCTTCTGGCGCTTCACGAATGGAAAAAGACTATCGGCCTCCCACCTGAATTATCATACAACGGAGAAGGCAGCTCATCAGGAGGAGAAATAGCAAACTTGTTTGCCAAATATTATTCTACCGTCTATTGCAACAAAGCTACTACCACACCTGTCCACACATTTTCAAATTCTACCTTAAATCTATCAACATGTCCATTGTCAATATCAGACGTATACTTGAAGCTGAGCGCGTAGAGCCCACTCAAAAGTCCCGGTCTCGACGGTATACTTCCAAATATCTTAAAATACTGCTGCTTCAACTTGTCCAGACACCTATTTTTTATGTTCAACCTCTCACTCGAAACTGGCACCTTCCCAGATTTTTGGAATATGAGTTTTCCAATTCCACTACACAAATCTGGGGACAGGCGCTTGGTCACTGATTACAGACCTATAAACCCCGATGTCGGCCCCTGCAAAATCGCATTGTGGAATTTTTTTAACAAAAAATATTGTAAAAAATAACCACTTTTTTGTTTTTTACAAAAAAATATTGGAGGAATCGTTTCACACTCAGCAAATTTTTTGTATAAAATTTTAAAACCTACAAAATGCATTGAGGAAATCCAGGAAAACCTCTGTAAAAAGATAAATTCAAAACTGGACGAACAGTCTTGCGAAAAATGAGAGATAATAACATGTAGTTGAACTGTGCGCAAGATGGTTTCTGTCCAATGGGTAGTTTTTGCACAATCGCGTTATAAACAATTTAAGGGCAAAAATTGCAAAATTCGCCGATTTGAGGGAAATCGTCGTATTCTAATTCTATGAACGGCACCTGGAAGTTGTGATCAATATCTACAATTTGTATATTTTGTATTTTCACCAATCCCAACTTTTCATTTCACTAGCAGTAAGGAGGCCGAATTTTGCAAGACATCCACTTCAAACTAACCACAGAATATCCCTGGATTCGTGCGAGTGCAAGAAATACTCATAACAGGTATTTCATCTCCATAAACTCAATCAAGTGGGGATATTCATCGAACTGTCACGTTCTCGATTTGATTACAGAAAACACTATTTTGAGTGAAAATATTCTTCTGTTTATCAAAAAGACTGAGAATAACCTATAAATAAATATTTTGGATTATTTCTGTTATTGCGCATGAGCAAGCATTTAATTGTCTAACTAATTTGTTCACTCTCTGTTGAGTACCTGAAGTTGGGTCTTTGGTGATTTTTTTGTAATAAATCTCATATTTAACAATATTTTCGGCCAATTGAATATATTGCTCTTTGTTGCTTGCTACTGTGGCATTACCTTTATCGGATCTAGTTATGAATATTTCAGGGTGTTCTTTAAGAAAATGTCTAGTTGTATTATACCATATATTGGAAAAAAAATAAAGATATTGAAGATAATGTTGCAAAAACTATGACAATTCACACCTCTGTATGTCCAAAATTCTATGGTTTACCAAAGATTAATAAACCTACGTTATCACTAAGACCTATTATCGCTTCTATTGATGCACCCACAAGCAAATTAACAGCTTTCATTACAGATATACTCACAAAAGCTCATAACGTTGATAATGAGTACTATATTGAAGATTGTTTCAAGTTTTTGGAACTCATCAATGATTTTCAATTACCACCAAATTATATGATTATAAGTCTAGATGTTGTTTCACTTTTTACCAATATCTCCAAAAAGTCAGTCATTGATAGCATCAATAATAATTGGAACACGATTAAAAATCAATGTTCTTTGAATAAAGATACATTTGTAAAAATAATTAATTTCATTTTCGACAATATTTTTTTCTCATTTAATGAGCAATTTTATCAACAAATTTTTGGAACACCAATGGGATCAAAAATATCACCTATTCTTGCTCAATATGTTATGGATGATTTATTACATTATTGTATGCCTAGATGATCTTTTGAAGTTTCTTCCTTATGTTGACGATATTATATGTTGATGATATTATTTGTGCCATACCTGAAGGAAAATAAAATGGGATAATTGATATTTTTTATGATTATAATAGTCATATTCAATTTACAATTGAAACAGAAATTGATAGTAGTGCTCCATTTTTAGATTCAAAACTCATAAGAACTACAGAAAACAAAATCATATTAGATTGGTATATCAAACCTACAAGTTCTGGGGAATACATGGATTTTTCCTCCTATCATAGTGAAAAACCAAAAATAAATTTAGTATTTCGAATAGAAAATAGAATAGCCAAAGTATGTCATCCAAATTTAAAGACAAAAAATTTAAAAAAATTATTCGATATATTTTCAGACAATTCCTATCTAGAAAGACTCCTCAATAAATTAATATTTTCCACAAATAATATTCCAACTCAGATAAGAAATGATAATGATTTTGATAATATCGAAAATACAAATGTCATTAAAGAATTTCGTTGTGAAATACAATTTTAAACACATTTTAAATGAACTTACTAAGGTGAGGTTAAGTGAAGACAGCGATCTAATCATCATTGTGTCGTGAGTGTTTTGTTTTTGTTATGTAAAATATATCACTATGAAGCACTTCTAGTTATAAAGATGAAATTGAACAATTGTAAAAAGCAAATATTGTTTAAGAACAAAATTTTAAACAATTCAAAATTTGACAGGACAAGACCACATGGTTGAAGCATGACTGAAAATGGAATGGTGGATGACAGGAAGTGCAAGACACAAGATGTCACCTATCATATGTCAATGTCAAGCTGTCATGGGAAAAATATGTGTTCTGTCCACAAGGAAAAAGGGATAATACCAATCTCTATGACAAAAAAATTACTAAATGAGAGAAGAAATAATAAGCAATTTTATTGAGTTTATATAGTGGAGCCCAACTATGTGTTGGATGATCTAGTGAAAGATGTGTTAACCCTTATTCCTTCAAACATTCCGTTTGATAAACGCTATGTGGATGATTTGATCCTCTCTGTACCTTATAACAAAGTAAATGAAGCGTTATTCTAATTCAACAGCTATGATATCGATCTACAATTTACCTCTGAGGTAGAAGTCAACCAAAGCATCCCATTTCTAGATATGAGAGTATGTAGAGGGTATGACAAGGTTCTTCGCACAAAATGGTATAGAAAACCAATATGATCTAACAGATTCATAAGTTTCCATTCCTATCATGCTTCCAATATGAAAACAAATCTTGTTGAAGGTATGAAAAACAGAGTAGTGTGTTTATCACATCCTACATTTCAAAATGAATGTTCGAATGAATTGAAAACTATTTCGAAGGAAAATTCATATGTGATTGAATTCATTAATAAATTATTATTCAGCACTGATCGTCAACCCAACGTTACTATCTTTGAACCTGGATTTGTAAATAACACAAATTTTGAACCTGTTACACTCAATTCTCAAATTGTAAACTCAAATTCTCAACCTCAGCCGCCAGAACCATTTTTACATAAAACACTACCTTACGTAAAAGAATTAACTTCCAAACTGACTAACGTGTTCAAATTAGATGGACTATGTATTGCCAAAAACAATATCAAAACTATTGTCTTTACACTAGAACTAAAGCCCCTTTAACGATTTTTGAAAAATCAAATGTCATTTATAGTATTCCTTGCCTAGAATGTGATAAAGTTTATATTGGTCAGACGAGTAGGAATTTAACAGGCCTCTTAGCATCTCATAAGAGTGATTGTAAAATCAAAAAAATAGTTGTGCCTTAGCTGAACACAATATTAATTCTAATCATTTTAGTATCTTCAATAACCCTTCCATTTAAGCAGTAGAGAATAGGAGAATAACTACCACAAATGGTATTCATAAGAAATGAACCGAATTGCATGAACAAACGTTCTGATATTTCTAAGCTAATTTACAATTACTTGTTAAAACTTGATTCCAACTGAATCAATCAAACTTAATAAAATTGCTTATTATTTTTTGCTCTCTTCTCTCATTTAGTGAATTTTTTGTCATAGAGATTGGTATTATTCTTTTCTCCTTGTGGACAAAACACATGTTCCTCCCATGACAGCTTGACATTGACATATGATAGGTGACATCTTCTGTCTTGCACTTCCTGTCAGCCACCATTCCATTTTCAGTCATGCTTCAACCATGTGGTCTTGTCCTGTCAAATTTCAAATTGTTTTGGATTTTGTTCTCAAACGATATGTGCTCTTTACAATTGTTCAATTTTATCTTTATAACTAGTAGTGCTTTATAGTGTTATCTTTCACATTACAAAAAAAAAAATACTCACCACACAATGATGATTAGTTCGCTGTCTTCACCTTAGTAAGTTCATCCAAAATGTGTTTAAAATTGTATTTTCCTTCTTTCACAGCTGTCTTGATAATGAAAATAAACATTTTCGAAAGCTTGACAAAATAAGAAAGAGTTTTTCTTTATTCATCGGCTATTAAATATTGACTGCAACCTCAAGGAATATCCTTTCTACTAAGTTTATTTCAAATTCATATATATATATATGTATGTATATATATATATATATATATATATATATATATATATATATTTATATCATCATGTATCAAATGTATAGATGTGGAGTAAACTTTAAACATTATATGGAATAATGTACGTTCTCTCCAATTTTACTTTACAAAAGTTTCATTGACACATTATTAAAAATAACTGACCTTATTATGCTAATATGCTGATATGAAGTAACATTATAAACATAATAACAAAACCATCAGGTAGAGTTCATTATCATGTTTCGCATATGAAAAAGTAGCACTGAATGGAATAAAGTTGTTTAATCAAAATAACGGCAGTCCCTTGAATTCACGGAGAGCAAACCTATATTGTTGCTTTGAATCCTAAAGGGACGTATTCAGGAGCCTCCCTTTAACGTGGTCCTTCGAGCGAAAAACAACGATTTTTGGTGAAGTAGCCCAGGAAACATACCAGACAGCCCAAATAATCGAAACAACATCCAGCTATCTAGTAGATATTTTCTCAAAAAATGAAAAACGACTCCTTAAGTTTTATGTACCCATGTGGAAACTATCAAGCTCTAATTGTGATGCTGGGCAGTTCCATTAAATCTCGTCTGGGATCATTTTTCTGTATGTTAAAATTTTCCATCCCAATTTTTCGTTAAAATTAAAAGTCAATAAAAAATGTGAAATTAAATGTCACCTATAAGAGTCCGCTGGAACATAGCACAAAGTACCCAAAATAATACGCACGGTATATAATTCGAATCTTATTTTGAAATCTCTGTCTATAAAAGAACTCTGTGCCACCTCAAGGAGGCTTAGTCCACGATGATTTTGAACTGTGCGCTGTTCGTATTGTTTGTGTTCTTCTTTTTGATACCAGCGCTTTCCCGCTATGCTTGGAGCAAATCGAAGTATTTGAAGAATTTACCCGGGCCGAAACCCAACGCATATCTTGGAAATTTGATCGAATTTTTGGGACCCAAAGAAGGTTAGTGTGAATTGGGGGCAACTTTAGGTTTTCTATTTTTTTATTTCTCTTGATGAATGAAAATATTGTGTTAAAATACTTTCTAGACTTTTGTGACTAGTGTAGTTCGAAGTACCTTTATATCCTGTGTGTCTGTCTCTGTGTGTGTGTGTGTGTGTGTGTCAGTCTGTCAGTAATCAAATCTTGCCAGTTAAATTTTACTCACTTCTAATGGTCCGATTGATTTGAAATTTGGCAGTTGAACATAATTCCGGTGACAATGCATTATGAAATTTTTGTTAGAAAAAAAACAGAATTGCGGCTTCAATATGGCGGACAATTCTTGTGATTAGAGCCCGATTCTAGTCAAAATTGGATTTTGGGGGTTTTCGGGGTTGGATATTATGATTTTTTTAGTCAAAATTCAAAAATTCAACTGGGCGGCTTGAAAATGGCGAGTTTTATGATTATGGTCCTATTCTATTCACAATTGGTGTTTGGAGGTTTTTGAGGTCGAAGATTTTTTTACAAGCTTCCGTAAATGCGATTCTATGGGCAGAGTTTTCATTTTTGGCTGAAAAAAATGAGAAAAAGTTGTCCCGACGAATCTTGCGAACAATATTTCTTTTTACAAGCTTTTATTTAGTTTCACCTGTCTCGGGGTCTGTCTGTCTGTCTGTCCGTCCGTCCGTCCATCCATCCGTCCGTCCGTTTGTCCGTCCGTTTGTCTGTTAATCAAATCTTGCAAGTTGAATTTTACCCACTTCTAATGGTCCGATTGATTTGAAATTTGGTAGGTGTACATATTTCCGGTTACAATGCATTAAACAATTTTTGTTAGAAAAAAATACAGAATTGCGGCCCCAATATGGCGGACAATTTTTGTGATTATAGTCCAATCTTGTTCAAAATTGGTATCTGGGGTTGGAGATTATAATTTTTCGAAATTCGAAAAATTCAACATGACTCCAAAATGGTGGACGAGTTTTTTTATTATTGTCCGATTCTATTCAAAATTGGTATGTGGGGGTTTTTGGGGTCGAAGATTTTTTACAAGCTTTTATTTTTAGTTTTACCTTTTCCGGTGTCTGTCTGTCTGTGATCAAATTTTCCAAGTTAAATTTGACCCACTTCCAATCGTCCGATTGATTTGAAATTTGGCAGGTGTACGTAATTCCGGTGACAATGCATTATGGAATTTGTTAGGGAAAAAAACAAAATGGAGGGTCCAACATGGCGAACAATATTTGTGATTATGGTCCAATTCTATTCAAAATTGGTATCTTAGGGTTTTCGGAGTCGAAGATTATGATTTTTCGTCAAAATTAAAAAATAAATTCAGATAGAAATTACTAAACTAGTTATTGAACATCATAAATACTAAAAAATAAAAAATAAATGGAAGAAAATTTTTATTTTTCTAAAACAAGCTTTATCAGTTCTTATATATAAACAGAAAAGTTAAAAATAAAAATAAAAAATGAACATTTTCAAAGACAAGTTTTCATCTAGGTTATTCTATAGTAACAGATTCAAAAGCTTGCAGCGGATACAAAATAGGTAATCTTGCAGATCAAACAATGAAAGAAATTAATTTTTCCTTTTTAGTGCATTTGTATAAAAGCTTGTCTTCAAAAATGTTTTTTTTATAATTTTAATTCAGTCCGTTAACTATCATTCTCATTTTCGATATTTGAAAATGTAACTTCTGAATGAAACCTCAACATATGATAGTTTTATTGGGATATTGCCGGTTTTTGCTAGTTCCAAGGCTTCGTTTCACAAAAGGTTCTAATTTTCACACCTTCATAACCTTGTCATTGGAATGCATTATTCGTTTGAAATCAATGGATATCTGAATATTTGTTGATTACCGTTGAAATTGGTCGAAAACGAGAATTTCATTGAAGTCAATAAATATAATTTGTTCATGGACTCTTTGAATCAGGAATTTATTGAGACAATTTATTAACACAGGGCTAGCGATGAAAATGAATCATCAGCAACAATAAATCATCAAGAGATATACTCTCGAAGGAGGTAACTCAGCAGAAAAATATTTGAGAGTTATGAACTGATTCGATCAAATTGGTTGTACTAATCACGCCAGAAATGAAAGAACCAAAACTGTTCTAGAAGAATGAATTGCTTTGAACATTTCACCGAATGTAATGAAAGCTCTCACTATACCGGGTGACCCGGAACCAATTTACCCCCCTGTATCTTCGTTGTTATTTTATATGGATGATCCCAGATAACACAGGATATCCTATGGATATCCATTTCATGTCCAATTCTGGTCGGGATATCCCTGGATTTGAAATGGACATCCATAAGATATCCGTCGACGGATTTGAAATGGATATCCTTCAGAAAATATCATATGTGGATGGCCATAAGATATCCGGAGCAAATATGGATAAGTTTAAATTGCAAGATTGATTTTTATTGTGTCAATTCCTGAGATTCTTTCATGCTCGTACATATGGAATAATTTGTTTGGAAAAATCTCATATTTCGTTTTTCTACTTGATTTGAAATGGATATCCATCGACGGATTTAAAATAGATATCATTCAGAAGATATCCTAAGGATGGCCATGAGATATCCAAAGCAATCATAAATGAATTTAAACATTCTCGTAGATACACAAATTGTACCTTTGTCGCGGGGACCCTCTGCGACTATAGAACAGATATACATGTGACTGCGACAGGCCATACTATACGCATAACGCATAATTACTGGTGAAGTCTGTCATTTTATTTTTTTGAGGAAGGTCATAGTCATAGCACTGAATCCTAACAAAAGTCGTGTTTTTTTTCATTTTCCTTCGTTTTTGATACCCTGTTGGTCTGGACATAATGGTTTTCATCTGTAGCAATTGATTGTTTCCAAATGGAATTATATATTGGCCGAATACAGGTAAATATGAATTGAAAAGGATATAACCTATAAACA
This sequence comes from Gonioctena quinquepunctata, assembly GCA_018342105.1. NCBI lineage: Eukaryota > Metazoa > Arthropoda > Insecta > Coleoptera > Chrysomelidae > Gonioctena > Gonioctena quinquepunctata. Next base: position 98,211 of record JAFIRS010002210.1, on the reverse strand, counting down.
TCCATTATTTTCAATTCATTTATGTGTTTGCTGTTTGAGTTTCGATATTTCCAGAAATGCTAAAAAGCACGTCGTTACATTTGCCACAATACACGAGTTTTTCCAAATGTCACAGTGCCCAGATTAAAAATGGTGTGAATGCCTACAACAGTGGACATTTGATGAAGATGATTCATCAGTAGATTCGAACATTTTCCTATTGATTGCACTGAAAAAATTAATCTTTCGGAAGAATATTTGGGAACTGGAGCGAAATTCAAAGCTGCTGTAGGTAAGTTGTATGTTTTTCTATTCCTTTTTCTAGAACTCTTTTTTTAGGAACCTGAATGAAATCTCAAAAATATGACTTTGTGGAACGATGCCTTTCTTCCATGCTAACTTATATGTTTGCCTACAAATATTGCTGGTATGGAGCAAAAAAATAAACTGGACAACTAAAACTGGCTGAATTATCACTAGGTGAAAAGCCCATTCAGTTGTTATGTTTATTTGGTTATAATTTGTATTGCCTCAAAACAGACTGCTAGTTCAGTGAGAATGCAAAATTTCCAAGAAAAGTTTATGTCAATAATGCTTATATGTATACCAATAAAGAGAGAGAGAAAAACTATGGTAGTGGTATATTGTCATGGGCGCACGGGGTGGACTTATATGAAAATCACACACCTGTCCACCAATTGTTATGGGTTGCTCCACACTCGAGATGTTAATTAATAAAGTAACTAACCGCCTACCAAAGGGGTAGATGGTCGGTGGTTTTAATAATTACCCCAAGTATGTATTGAAAGGGAGATCTTAATCGCCCAGGGAGTGGTTAATCAAAGAGGTCTCGATTTACCTAGAAGAAGATCTAAGAGCGGCTTTAGACTTCCTCTGCCCTGAGAGATAGTTGAGCGTGGGTTGTTCATTTATCATTCAGATTTACAGACCCACTATTATTTGAATTCACAGGAAATAATGCAAGGGACAGAGTAAATAAAATGAATATAATTAATCTAATCTTGAAATACATGCACAATCATATAACATAACCAATTAAAACCAAATAGGCTATTTCGCTAATAAACAATTATAGAAGATGATAGTATGTCAAGTTTTGGTCTACATAAGGGTAGTCACTAATATCAATATTTCTCTTTTTTTTTATCCTTTCGACTAAGGACTAACACATACCCTGTATATCATAGTAACCAAAATATTTAGGAATAAGGTACTAGGAGAATTGACCTTCCAAACATGATCTTTCAAACGTACTTACATAATTCTCAGGTAAATCACTTGCACTTATTTTTAACAATTGATTTTTCGAATAGAATTTATAATTTTTATTCGCGCCTTCATTAGTTTGGGTTATTAGGGTTTTATTATTTTACTTTCGGGTTTTGACTTTATTTAGCTACTTTTCTTAGACTAGGAATAGAATTTATGAAATTGGCTTTGAAAATATGCAAAGTTTATGGAAGCACTAATAAACAGATGATGACCCGGTAGTTATTGTATTTGTCGAGCCAATTTGATATTGTAGATTTCTCGTTGAACCAAAAACTTAATTCGCACTAAGGTAGAGATTTATGATGCAATCGATTTAGCTTCATTTTGAATTTTCTTGAATTTCTCGTAAGTGATACATCACTTACATCAGACTTGAATTTAATTGTACTTGAAATAAAGATGGTTAATTAAATGCTCGCGTACATGGAGACAAGTTGAACTGAGCACGGTCGAATTATAACTCTTTTCTATCTTCTCTCGGTTTTCAGTTTCTATATATATAGTCTCGATTCCTCCCGCTTGGTTGGGTTATTTCAGTAAATTAATGCGTGACTTTTATGTAAACTCATTAAATTCCAGCGCATAAGAATATTTCCCATAGACCGCCATCAAATGAGGTATTTATAGTCTGTTTTTTGTGCGGTTGGAATGTGGGAATATCTCGCCCTAGACAGGACGGGTCCATTAACACTGAATTTTATTACCAAACGAGAATGTCTCCTATGATATTTATCGCGGCAACGAGTTATTCTTCAGCCGTAATGGGTCATTAAATGAACAATCTGAGAGAATTATGTCTTCCTTTTAAAAATTACTGGTGCAGGTGTTAGAACTTGAGAATGGTTATTTCTTTGTCTAAATGATTATGACTAAGCAGAATCACTACAATCCTCCTTGCCCTCAAATAAAAATTGTATGATATATATCATAAATTTTTCTGACCTTGTTCCTTGACATACCGTACAACTAATGGTAATTTTTTAATAGAAGTTATAAAACCTTGATTATATTTATTGTATTCAATAATAGAAAGGTTACAAGAAAAGGTTTTCATCCTAAAAGTTATGCGAAATAAAGTTCTTTTTGTCTTTCTAAAATCAACTCTTAATAATTCTAAAAATATAAAATAATAGACTTATTTAGTTTAATATTCGATCTTAACAAATAGCATAAAAATTTATAGAGAAAAACTGAGGATAATTCTACTTAATTACATCTAAGGGATCTAATTCGGATGCCTGAATAATATAATAAGGTGATACAGGGAACCATTGCTCAATTTGCTAATTCTAAATGTCTTATATTAAGTAAATAGTAATTAAAATGTATAGAAATCAAAATTTTCTAATTTGTTTAATCTATAAAATCTCTAAAGCTAAGATAAAATTTACTAAGTTTATGTATACATATATGAAACAATAGAAATTTAAACTAAATTTACTTTGCAATAAAGTCTTTCCTTCACTTATGGTATACCTTCCAAGCACTTGACCGCGAAAGTGATGGGGTCATCCGGAATTCGCAGGTACGGTTCCGTGGCTAGGAGTCGATTCGTCGGTTGGTGCTTCAGATTTCGAGTCATCTGGAGGCTCGATGTTGGCTAATATACGAGGTACTTGGTTCTCGGCGCTGAGAGATGCAGTTGGGGGCGGCAAACGGAAATCCTCTCGTTCGGCAGTGCAAAAATAGCATTCGCACCTTAGAATGTCGTGAGCTTCTTCTGCTCCCGTCGGAGTTTTTGGGGCAAGGGCGGCTGTCCATATTTTTCGAGTTTTCTCCGTGAGGCAGTGCAGACAATCGCATTGGGTGATGTTTTGACCGTAACAATCGTAGGTAGGCCGCATGATATCTATTAAAATGGAGAATACTATAGGCCTTGTGTACGTGTACGCTGTTCGGACGGGTTGAGACGATCCCATTGATTTATGTCATGCAGGAGGTTGTCCACTGATGATTTCATGATATGTTTCCTGGTTTCAAAACTGCTAATTTCATTAAGACGTCGAGAACATCTCCATTTCATTGTACTTTTTTTGTATTTAAATTTTAACCAACTAATTTCACGTGATGATCAGCTACTAGTTCGTCGAATAATAATACCCAAGTCGAGAGTTCACTGGTTTATAGGGTTTCAGTTCTTTTCCAAGTTTCTACACTAATTTTAATGTTTATCGGTCGTATTATGTCACTCACAAAAAGTTTTAGGGCAGTTCTCATGTTATCCAATGTATCGATTTCGTGTTCAGTTGTTAACACTTAGAAAGATTTCAGCGGAGACCACAGATTGAATATTTTACGAGGTGTTAACGATTATTTTTATTAGGGTCGGCGTGTTACTCAGGTTGCGCTTTTAACTTTTTATATTTCCCAGTCATCTCTAGGGAGAGAGAGAGTTGAGATTTCTAAATTATTTATCTGCATTTTACATCTGCCAGTTCAGACCTTTGAATGGGTAGGTGATATTTTTCATAGATTGGTTCCTTACGAATTTTCGAAGTTGTGGGCATCTCACTTAACGTTGGTTGCGAAGTGATTTCGGTGGGAACGGTTTCCATGGGAATATCTTCTGAGGAACCCTGGTAATTTATGATTTATTACAAATATAGTCAGGTATTCCACAAAGCTGCCAATAAGTGTAGAGAACATCCCGTGATTCGGTGGATTGCAAACGCATTTAGAGTTGTGTCCATAAGAAATTTGAAAACCTTTAGACATATGTATATTCCTAATAAATTGTTGGTCACATCGCCATTAATCATAAATAGTCCATAAATTTTCTTCATTGTTTTATTGGCTAATTTTTCTAATTCTTCTTGCATTGAACAGGTTTAAAGTTGAAAATCCTTGATTTAATACGGTTTTGTTGGCCATTCTATTTATAAGGATGTTAGTTACAGCCTGCCTTTCGGGAGGAAAACAGTAAGATTTCCTGAGCATTTCGATTTCTTCAGCAGTATAAATTCCACCTATCCCAAGGGTTTTATTTCATCCAGCTGCATTTGAGGGTCTTCCATTATAGATAATTCACTGGGGGGATTACCGGCAATAGGCAGGGGATCATAAGATATCCACATTCCATCGATAAAGTATTTTGCCGGAATTATTGAAGAACATTCTATCTGTTGCCCCTACTTCTTGTATAGTCCGAGTTAAAGGAGCCATAAAATAAGATTTATTCAAATAAGTCACTGGTAATTCCTGATAACAGTTTTGTTCTCTTCATATAGTGACCATGACAGGAATGCATTTAAGTAAATAAATTAGTTGTCCTTTGATTTTGCTATATAACCCGGTTGCTGATGCAATAATTGCGCGATGATAGTGGGAGATTGTTGAGCCATAATTAATCGATTTTTCAATATCTCTCTTTTCAACAGACATCTTCGTTGAATTGTTTCTGCCAGCATAGCATTCATGGATCTCTTGAATGATTGCTCAATGTATAAAAAATTTTGAATTAACATAGGTAATGAGATCTGCAGTTGGTTCTCCCCAGGTAAAATCAAAATCTCTGTATAAATTAGTAGTATTGTTTGGAAATTCCAATATTAATATTCTAGGATGTTCGGTTATCCACATTATTATATTACAAATAGTTGTTTTCTTAATTAGTTGAACAGCGAATAACTTTGTTCGATCTTCGATGACCATATAGAATTTTATATCATCGGTACTCAATCTTTCCGTGACTTTGTTAGCTTTTCCTTCATAAAGTTTGCGATATCTTTGGCACTCCTGGGGTTTGATTATATCCCACGCTATTTCACCTTGAAAAGCATCAATACAATATCCGGTAGAGAATTTGCAGGATAATTGATTCTCCAAACTAATAGTGTTTTCGTCTAAGTGAGCCGTAGCAGAATAATCCTTCAAAGTAATTTTTGCGGTGGCAGTTGCTACAACATTTTTATATAATTTTCCTTGAAAGGAATAGGAGGTACCTTGGCAACTCCCTGTGTCATCTAACTCTCCAGCCAGTAATATTCTTGCAGTCTGAGTAGCGTTGGTTTTGAGTTTTATTATTTCACCCGGGAAACCTCGATATTCCAAATATTGATGGATTTTTAAGCATTCTTCCTTGCCTATGGGTTGTAAGTAAGTCAGAAGACTATCAGCTAGAATACTGGAGTGGGAGAACATACCACACGAGACTAGCAGATGAGTAATCTCAATAAAGCATGATTTTACTTGAATCTTTTCATACTTTTTCTGTTCCAATGCATAAATTTTTGTCTCAGACACAGTGTATGCACTATTCAATTCTGGACATTTTTGTACGTCTCTTAAAGAAATTGCTGTAATATTTGCAGCAGGATTTCTACAATCATATGCTATAAGCCCATCGGTTTTTTTTTCAACAGGTAAGATGTTCCGACAATGGCCCATATCCAAATCAATTTATCGCTTATCATCATATTCAACTAATTCTCGTAACTTCTGTAACTGGAAGCTATAATCCACAGAGTATTGTGTTTCATTCACCACTACTTGTAAGCGGTTACACCCTAGGCGGTAATTTATGACTTGGGTCGGCGTAATTAAGCGAGCTCTGTCGATAGCTATGGTAGACAGTCGGACGGTCGTCGTCTCGTATGCCTGTCAAGCAAACACCCCTCTGATTCTAAAGTTGCAGGTAGATTTCTTGTGGGGCAAAATTTCAGGGTTTTTAAGATCGACTATTTTTACGTAATATTGTCTGTTATCGATCGGCGCGGGTATGCGAGATGGATTATTTTATTTCACGCACAGAGTGTTTTCTTTTTGGGAGTCAATCTCCGTTATTGTTCTAGGATAAGGATTTTTTTATTACACACCTATGGGATCGCGGACTTTATAAAATGTTCTCTTTATTTACAGGGTGAGGAGATTTTTCCCGTTCATAGTACATTAAAATCATGTTTGGATTTTCTTAATTACTCATTTCAACAATTATTGAAAGTTACTTATGACTGACTAATACCTTCTATAATCTAGATATATATATATACAGTGCATTACTTAAATTACTGATGTTTACCTGACTTGGATAGAATCCAAGGTAACTCTTTAACAGCTCCCCGTGATCTAGTAGAATACCTGTGCGTAATTTCAGGAATGCTTTCGCTGTCATCGTCCGACGTTTCACTCTGAATTTCATCATTCGGAATTTCCATAATGGTTTCCGGTAATTCATTTATCATATCAACAGGGTCTTGACGACGTTATCTTGGGTTTCTTTGATAATTTCCTTGTTTGAAAAACTTTTCTCTAAAACATTTATCATACGTATAGGTATTTCGTCCTTATTTTACTTATTGATCTAGCTACTATCAATCCTTTTATAGCTTCCTTATCTTCAATAACTACGTTTTCTGACGTTAACCTATTCTGAAATTTGGCCATAACAAGTGACATAGTTCTGGGAGGCAAGGTTAAGTCCTTAGACAAATAAATCCCTGTCGCATAATTATTTTTCGTAGGTATGGTACTTTTTTCGAATTCAGTCTTTTCTAGATCATTAGTCGTCACTAACGTCTTAGTAGAAAATGATTCTCCCTCGGGTGAATTTTCTCCATCGTTCAGACCATTTTTCGAAAATTTCCTCTCATCCACATTAATAATTTCCGTTGAACTACGAGCCACCTTATTCTCCATAATTTCATTACACTCAGTAGAAACCCGGAAGCTTTCTCAGAGTTCCTTGATGATTTCTCCTTAATTTTACCATTTTCCTTTTCCTCTACTTTTTCCAACGTCATCTCCGTATTTTCCATACACTCAGTAGAAAGTGTTTTCTTACCGGTCAGATTCTTAGTATTTCTCTGTTTTGGCGGAATACTTCTCTCTTGTATACCACTTTCACCTTCTATCAAATTAATATCTTTCAACAATTTATTCTCTGGTAAGAAGTTGATCGCTGCCCCTTGGCATGCTACCGTATTGTTTGGAGGAAGGTTACCGTCCCTAGACGCAACTAACCCTCGCTTCAAATTTTATTTGCAAATGTCGCCTGTCTTCTTGAATCAATAGTTCCCAATTCCTGAGAGTTTTCCATTGTACTGGTAAAAGGCATGTCATCCTTAGACGATCCAGCTTCTTCACCTCGAATGTCGTTCAAAATCCTAGCACTATCTTGCAATTTAATTTTTTCCAATATACAGGATGCTCTGGGTTTAGCATTACTCAACCCTTCAATTCCTAAAATAATTTCCTGCTCTGTTTCTAGCTGTGGAAATTTTTCTTTTCTCTGCTTTTCATTGTTCCTTTTTCTACGCGTTTTGTTACGAATATTTTTTCTTCTTTTCTCCAGTTCTCTATTTTTCTTGACAGTATTATCATCTTGTAAATGAGCTGATTTTGAATTATCCAATAAATTTCCACTTGAGGTGATCGGTCTCAAGTCCTGGTATGGAAATCCATTTTCGATTACTTGGCCATTCATTCTGGGTGTGCACTCCCTAGAAAAATTTAGCTTTTCGTCAAAATTTCTTCCCTTCCATTGTTCCATTGTGATGGTTAATTCGGACAGTCTCTGATTCATACTGTCAATTGTTTCCTTGAAAGTTCTTTCCATATTCGCAATTTTTTCTATCCAAAGCTTATCCATACCATTTTCAGTATGATAAATACGTTTGGGTTCGTGATGAAGTTCAATAATCTCCTCCATCAAATACATTCTATTCGCTCGCCAATCTAATTTTACTTGATATTTCTGCAGAAAGTCTAACCCTAATATCAATTCAGTACTCAAATGGTCAGTTTCAATAGAGAATAAATTCGTGGTCAATTACTTTCTATCGTTCAATCTGATGGGTAGAATAACTGTTCCTATATAAGGAATAGAATGTCCCTGTACGTCGCGAAGTTGAAACTTTTCTTCATATTTAATTTTCATACCACGTGTGATACTAATGTGGGCCAACGATACTTCGGCGCCAGTGTCTAAAAGAATGGTGCGAAAAATTCCATTAATTTCTAAAACTATAACATTTCTCTGGGCCTCTCCTGTTGTATAGGTAAGTATCGTTTGCGTCGGCCTCCTATATGTTGAATTTTGACTTACTAATGGCTGTTTGCGGTTCCCAACGGAGGTGAATTGCGAACCGTATTGCCATTTAAATGTCTTCTATCAACATTTCTGGGACTTGTTTTATTTCGACAATTATTAGCCAAGTGTCCTTGTTCGTTACAACGATAGCAGATCCGATTTTTCATTTTACAATTTCGAGCTTCATGTCCTCTGTAGCGGCAATACTGACATATAGGTACATTTGTTGCTGGCTCATTCGCAATTATATTCCTGAAATTTCTGTCCGTTGGTTTGGTAAGGTTTTCAATTAATTCTTCTTTATCGGCTAAGTCAATCGCTTCCTTCAGCGTTCCTGGACTAGCGGATAAGATACGTTTTCTAATGGGGTCAAACAATCCCATTGCGAACTGTGTAATGATGTCTTGTTCATGTCGTTGCAACAATATTCTATCTAAATCGGGTACCCCTGTTAATACTAAAATTTTAGCTGCGCAAACCTTCAAGCGTGCTAAATACTGACGACATGTTTCTGACCTACGCTGTCTGCATTCTAATAACTCTCTTTTGTCCTGCCCCGGTATTTTAGTTAGGCCAAATTGTTCCTGCAAGCCCTTCTTCAAGTCATTCCATACGACAGTGGTTCTTAATTGGCTGTCGCGTCTATTAATTGTTTGGCTATTCCTCGCAATTTCAAACGTACTATCGATACAATTTGTAAATCTGTCCAGTTTGCAAGCGCGGCAGTATCTTCAATAATTCTGATGAAGTCGGTGATTTTCGATTGACCATTATAATAAGGAACATTGTCCAAAGTAATAGCTATAGTAGGTTCCTGAATAGGTAAAACCTGCACAATCGGGGGAGCTGTCGAAGTAGATACCGTCGGTGGGGGAGTCATGATAAAAATTGTTTACTTCTTTCAAAATTTTTTTAACTATTTCCAAGTGAATTCCAAGAGTAAGTCTGCATAAACGCTATATATACTTTATTTTCCACTTCAAGAGAAAATTTCCTTATTTTTTCAAGTTATTTTCACCCCTAACTTTAAATTTTACTTTTTGTGAAAAACCCTATATAAGAGTTAATTTAAATCAAATTATTATACAAAATGTGGTGGCTGCTTGATCCACACAGTTTCTGATAGTATTTAACAAGACAAACAATGTTTTACTGAATTTTCATTCTTATTTGCATTGGATAATTTTGAGTTTGACATCCTTTGCGAGAATAACATATAGCGTTATATATTTTTCTGTAAATGAACCTCGACGCCTGATTTCAATTGTCATTTGACATCTCTTGCGAAAATCAACATATAAACGTTATTTTTCTGTAAATGAACCCCACATAACTGACACCAATATGTCATGGGCGCACGGGGTGGACTTATATGAAAATCACACACCTGTCCACCAATTGTTATGGGTTGCTCCACACTCGAGATGTTAATTAATAAAGTAACTAACCGCCTACCAAAGGGGTAGATGGTCGGTGGTTTTAATAATTACCCCAAGTATGTATTGAAAGGGAGATCTTAATCGCCCAGGGAGTGGTTAATCAAAGAGGTCTTCGATTTACCTAGAAGAAGATCTAAGAGCGGCTTTAGACTTCCTCTCTGCCCTGAGAGATAGTTGAGCGTGGGTTGTTCATTTATCATTCAGATTTACAGACCCACTATTATTTGAATTCACAGGAAATAATGCAAGGGACAGAGTAAATAAAATGAATATAATTAATCTAATCTTGAAATACATGCACAATCATATAACATAACCAATTAAAACCAAATAGGCTATTTCGCTAATAAACAATTATAGAAGATGATAGTATGTCAAGTTTTGGTCTACATAAGGGTAGTCACTAATATCAATATTTCTCTTTTCTTTTATCCTTTCGACTAAGGACTAACACATACCCTGTATATCATAGTAACCAAAATATTTAGGAATAAGGTACTAGGAGAATTGACCTTCCAAACATGATCTTTCAAACGTACTTACATAATTCTCAGGTAAATCCACTTGCACTTATTTTTAACAATTGATTTTTCGAATAGAATTTATAATTTTATTCGCGCCTTCATTAGTTTGGGTTATTAGGGTTTTATTATTTTACTTTCGGGTTTTGACTTTATTTAGCTACTTTTCTTAGACTAGGAATAGAATTTATGAAATTGGCTTTGAAAATATGCAAAGTTTATGGAAGCACTAATAAACAGATGATGACCCGGTAGTTATTGTATTTGTCGAGCCAATTTGATATTGTAGATTTCTCGTTGAACCAAAAACTTAATTCGCACTAAGGTAGAGATTTATGATGCAATCGATTTAGCTTCATTTTGAATTTTCTTGAATTTCTCGTAAGTGATACATCACTTACATCAGACTTGAATTTAATTGTACTTGAAATAAAGATGGTTAATTAAATGCTCGCGTACATGGAGACAAGTTGAACTGAGCACGGTCGAATTATAACTCTTTTCTATCTTCTCTCGGTTTTCAGTTTCTATATATATAGTCTCGATTCCTCCGCTTGGTTGGGTTATTTCAGTAAATTAATGCGTGACTTTTATGTAAACTCATTAAATTCCAGCGCATAAGAATATTTCCCATAGACCGCCATCAAATGAGGTATTTATAGTCTGTTTTTTGTGCGGTTGGAATGTGGGAATATCTCGCCCTAGACAGGACGGGTCCATTAACACTGAATTTTATTACCAAACGAGAATGTCTCCTATGATATTTATCGCGGCAACGAGTTATTCTTCAGCCGTAATGGGTCATTAAATGAACAATCTGAGAGAATTATGTCTTCCTTTTAAAAATTACTGGTGCAGGTGTTAGAACTTGAGAATGGTTATTTCTTTGTCTAAATGATTATGACTAAGCAGAATCACTACAATATATTATCAACATCAGTATTCGAACTCAAAAGAAAGCATAATATTTCTCAGTATTTTTTTGTAGATTTCAACATTAATTATACCCGTGAATATATACATATCATTTCAGGAGCGGCTGACCTCAGTGATTCGACGGAAAATAAAAAATCTACTGAAGAAGCCATCTAAGCTTGGCTGAGAAGGGCCAAAGAAAGGCATATGCCATCTTCTAGAATAAAGGAAACACCTGATGGACGAAGAAAATAGCATTCTATTTTTTCTGTAACTTTATTTTTATGGTTGTTCTGCATTTAATATTCTGTTTTTATTTTAGAGTTTACATATACATTTTATTGTTGATTACCCCGAAGTTTATGAGAATTTTTTTTGATACCCGAGTTTATTAATACATTTTTTTTTGTTCAATACAATTATTTCATTTCCCTCCAGATCGCTATTACTATATTTTATATTCGATGGATATCCCCGAAGGCTATCTTTAGAATATATCTCAAGGAATCTTTCAGATAGCTTTTGAATATCCCTGAAGGATGAAGTATATCTTATGGATATCTTTGAAAGATATCTTTGGAGGATATTTTATGGATATCCTTGAAGGATATTCTATGGATGTAAGGTTGTTCCCTTTGGACATCCATCGATGTCCATAAGATCTTTTGGATATAATTGGATTCCATAGTCATCCATAAAATTCATGAAGGATGTCCAATGGATATCCATTGGATGTCCATGTGTTATCTGGGATATGGATGTTTCAAATTCGGTACTCAGATTTGATGTTATGAATGTACAATTTAGCAAGTATCAAACCAAATATGACACTTCCGGTTTGACTGAAAGTGCATACAATTTTTATATTTCGAATGGAAAGTAAATATATTTCTTGAAAATTATGATTCGGTATAGAATTACCTTTCCAATGATATATCACAATTATACTTCCAATTCACAATCTGCTGATTCAATTGAGATTTTATAAAAAAAATATTTTTGTATTCCTCTCGTAACGGAACATTTTCATGAAAGTATGCTATGGAAGATTGAACTATATCATGTGAGTAACAATAAACTTTTTACACAATAAGTTTTATGCAGACTAACTATTTTACAATTTTTTTTTCTTCATTTTTCGTCGTCAATACCCTCATTTCTTTCAAATGCTTACATAGGAATTTTTAAAGTTGGTTAGAAACTCCAATATATATTGAAATACAAAACATGAAAAAAACTCCATATTTTTGTTTTTTTATTTATTTTGTATGAAGATAATTTCTATGCTATACTTTAATTTGTATTGAACTTTTCAACTTCATCTCAATGGGCTATGATATTGAATTCATTCTATAGGTCTGGAATTATTTTTGTATCTGCAAAATATTTATTTCGACAATTTTCCTACAAAATAGTAGACATTTGGAACATGTACAGTTGTCTAACTCAATTCAAAAGGAATTCAACACCTATGACAGACTCAATTAATCGAATTGTTCAAAATGTCACCCGTTAACGTCAATGAATTTTTGTATTTTTTCGGAGCATGCCCGCATAACATTCACTAGTTGAGCCGGAGTGATTTCGTTGCATGAACTTTATTCTTCAAATGAGCCCAAACAAAAAAATCTATTGGTGTAAAGTCTGGTGACCTTGGTGGCCAACGTACTGGACCATGAGTACTAATCCAATTGTCTTTGAAAGTTCTAGTAAGATGTCCTCGGACTATGTTCGAATCATGTGGAGGTGCTCCTCCTTTTTGGAAATACATAACGCGACGTGTCGCTAAGGGAATGTCGTCAATAAAATTTTGGATTTCATCATTTGAAATTTATAGGTACCGTTCACCTGTTGGAGCTCCATCAAAAATTATTGGCCCCACTATTCTGGTTCCAAAAATTCCTAGCCAAACATTGAATCCGAATCTTTCCTGGTGTCTTCCTTCTCCGAACACATGCGGATTTTCTTGTGCCCAATAACGTAAATTATTTCTATTGAAATGACCATCGTTTGTGAAGCGTGATTCATCACTGTATTGAATATTGTAATGGAAATTTGGATTTTCTGTTTTTTTTTCGTATAACCCAGTTACAATACACAATCTTCTTCTGCGCATCATTTTCATACAAATATTAATGAATTTGATATTTGGTGCCTCGACCTCATATTTGATCTGCCTTAATGATGTATTTGGATCAATTTCAACCGCTGCTAGAACAGTGATCTCCGTATCTTCGCTTACGATTATTTCGTTCTTTCTTGAACTGTGGTTCCAATATTGCAAAGTAGTTTCTACTACTAGGACGGTTGGGATATCTTTCCTGGTACAGACGCAAGGCTAAACAGGATTTTTTTCTTGCTTCTCCATAAATCAACAGTATATCAACTTTTTCAGTTTGGGTAAATCGGTAGTAGTTGTTCATTTCACAAATTATTATTTCAGAAAATTCAGAACATTCGAAATGTCAACAATTTGGCGTAAACACCACGACGGAACTATTCAACAAATTTAATTCCATAGCCAACTAACATGAAGTTGAAAGGTTCAATACAAATGTAGGTAAAGCATGGAAATTATCTTCATAAAAAATAAATATGAAACAAAAATATGGAGGTTTTTTCGTGTTTTGTATTTTAATATGTATTTGAGTTTCTAATCAACTTCAAAAATTCCTATGTTAGCATTCAAAAGAAATTAGTGTATTGATGTTGAAAAATAAAGAAAAACCAAAATTGCAAAAATAGTTAGTCTGCATGAAACTCATTGTGTGAAAAGTATGGCCATGAATTATTGTTACTTACATGATATTGTTCAATCTTCCATAGCAAACTTTCATGAAAATGTTCCGTTACGGGGGGAATACAAAAAGTATTTTCTTATAAAATTTCAATTATATGCAGTGAATTGGAAGTATGATTGTGATACATCATTGGAAAGGTTATTCTATACCGAATCGTAATTTAAAAAAAATATATACTTTCCATTTGAAATATAAAAATTGGATATATTTGGTTTGATAATTGCTCAATTGTACATTCATAACATCAAATCGAAGTATCGAATTTGAAACATCCATATAAAACTCAAACAGCAAACACATAAATGCATTGAAAATAATGGATGTTTATAGGTTATATCCTTTTCAATTCATATTTACCTGTATTCGGCCAATATATAATTCCCTTTGGAAACAATCAATTGCTACAGATGAAAACCATTATGTCCAGACCAACAGGGTATCAAAAACGAAGGAAAATGAAAAAAAACACGACTTTTGTTAGGATTCAGTGCTATGACTATGACCTTCCTCAAAAAAATAAAATGACAGACTTCACCAGTAATTATGCGTTATGCGTATAGTATGGCCTGTCGCAGACACATGTATATCTGTTCTATAGTCGCAGAGGGTCCCCGCGACAAAGGTACAATTTGTGTATCTACGAGAATGTTTAAATTCATTTATGATTGCTTTGGATATCTCATGGCCATCCTCAGGATATCTTCTGAATGATATCTATTTTAAATCCGTCGATGGATATCCATTTCAAATCAAGTAGAAAAACGAAACATGAGATTTTTCCAAACAAATTATTCCATATGTACGAGCATGAAAGAATCTCAGGAATTGACACAATAAAAATCAATCTTGCAATTTAAACTTATCCATATTTGCTCCGGATATCTTATGGCCATCCACATATGATATTTTCTGAAGGATATCCATTTCAAATCCGTCGACGGATATCTTATGGATGTCCATTTCAAATCCAGGGATATCCCGACCAGAATTGGACATGAAATGGATATCCATAGGATATCCTGTGTTATCTGGGATCATCCATATAAAATAACAACGAAGATACAGGGGGATAAATTGGTTCCGGGTCACACGGTATAGTCTGATGAACAAGTTCCAAATGGTGATGATTATTGATTAAGCTCCTAAAAATATGAGTGATAGCTCATTGGATTTTACAGCAATTGTTATCAACAAATTAAGAGGAAAAACATAAAGCATTCAGTTTTTCGCAAATAATTCCAGAACTATTCATAATTAAAAATGTGTACAAAAGATTCTCAAATAGCAGGAAATTTCCAATAAAAAATTCTCCACTCTCGGAATTCTATCTCACTTATTCATTATTTTAATTTAACGCCGAAACTAAGGCTCCGCGGGGCGCATGGGCGCTCCGCTGAAATGATTTTTTTAAAGTATTAAATATAAATTTAAACATTTGAAAAAATTATGCTGTCATCTGAATACTTGAATGAATAAAGTCCGGTTGGAAAGACATTCTCTTATAGTAGGATTGAACGGGAATTAGAAACAAGTTTTTTATCGCTGTTGTTTTGGAATTAATTAATTCCTTTTTTAAAGCTGGAATGACAATATTCACGAATAGATTGAAACAAAGAACATAAGTATGACCCACTCTTGAAACTAAGTTTTTCCTGCTCATGGATTCAACTGAAAAGTAGTCGATACAAACTCTGGTCTATAGAAGCACATTGGCAAAAATTACACATTAAAAGCTTAAAAAACTTTAAAAACGCACATAAACAAATACAGACACGTTAAAATGAAACAACTCACAACCGCGAATGGTCAATATGAAACTGATAATCCCACCTGAAATATTCCAGCGCTACATAGATAAAAAAACGAAAAAAAAAACTAAATTAAACAAATCTTTTGTGTATCATTATTCAGGAATATGTTTTCTTTTGAACCTTACTAGAATATGGGTGTATATTTTTGTCAGGTTTTGTGTATCACTTTTTTGGTTTACGCAATTATCATGGATATTGTTTTGAATCATTTCTCCCAACAATCAAATCAATCTCCATAATTGCATAAACCAAAAATGTGATACACAAAACTTGACAGAAATATACACCCATATTCTAAAGAGGTTCAAAAGAAAAATGGATTTGTTTGGTTTTTTTTTCGTTTCTTTATCTATGTAGCGCTGAAATAATCACGTGGCATAATCAGTTGCATATTAACCATACTCGGTTGTGTGTTGTTTTATTTAAACGTGTCTGTATTTCTTTATATACTTACTTTTTTAATGTCTTTGAAGCTTTTAATGTGTAATTTTTACCAATTTGTTTTTACAGGCTAGAGTTTGTATCGACTACTCAACAGTTTTTCGGTTGAATCCATGAGCAGGAAAAACTTAGTTACAAAAGTAGGTCATAGATATGTTTTTTCTTTCGATCTATTCGTGAATATTGTCATTTCAGCTCTCAAAAAGAAATAAATCAATCCTGAAACGTCAGCAATAAAAAATTAGTTTTACTCCCTGGTCCTAATTCCTATTGAATCCAACTTTATTAAATTCTTGAGACGATGGATCATTTATCGGAAATTCTCATGTTCATTTTTCAAAAAGTTATACAATTGTTAGCTAACAAGTTTTTTTCCGACCTCCGTTTTCACAAATGGCGACCTGAAAGTTTAAATAATAGACTTATAAATTTTTCGCTCCATGGAGCCTTTCTTATATATACAATCAAGAAGATCACGTGATAAAAGTTCATAAAAGTTCTTTATTTTGTTCATAGTTAAAAATTAATGAAATATTAAAAAAATGAGGTAAAAAAAATTTTTTTAAACCAATATTATGTTGCCGTTTCCTCATCTAACAATGGCATTGAGTGCGCTGGGTAAGGTTTCTTCACGTCATTTGTTAATAATTATTAATTGATAAATAGGCAAGTTTACTATATAAAAATAAATTACCATTTCGTTGTCATGACAAAATAATGATTAAAAAATTTTTTTCTCTCAAAAACATTTTTTTTAAATATTTTGCAATGTTTTTTTTAATTCTCATTGTTAAAATAATCAGTTGATAAATAATTCCTCGGTTTAAAATCGTAATTGGCATTTCTCAATTGATTTAACAATTTTTTATTGAAGAAATTCTATTTTTCTGAAAGTTATTAGAATTACAGAAACAGCCATATGTAGCAAAATACTGATTTGTTTTTCAATATCACACGATATCAAAGTTTAACGTCCACTTGACGTAACAAACTGATATGACTTTTAAACTATTAGAGATACAATAATGGACATTCAAGTCGTATATAATTCAAACTATGAGAGATATTGGTCTTCATTTAATTTTGAAGATAATTATTCTTTTATAAAATCTACTTTGATGCCCATTATCGTATCTCTAATAGTTTAAAAATTATATCAGTTTGTTACTTAACAAATCAAGTGGAAGTTATAACTTTGGTATCGTGTAATATAAAAAAAAAAACAGTTTATTGTTACACATGGCTGTTTCTGTAATTCTATTGACTTTCAGAAAAAAAAATTATGTTAGTCAGAATTTGTTTATAACAAATTTTTAAATCAATAAACAAGGAAATTATTGAAAAAAAATTATTATGTTTGTTACCCCATTGAGAAATGCCAATTGTGATTTTTAAATTAAATTTAATTTCATCTAGTTTATCTTTAAACAATTATAATAAACAAAATTTTAAAAAAATCATACATTTTTATCCCGTGATCTTCTCAATTATATATATATATATATATATATATATATATATATATATATATATAATATATATATATATATATATATATATATATATATATACATATATATATATATATATATATGAACCGGCAGAAACAGGAAATTATCACGGCAATCCGCAAAAGAAAAACATTATCTTCGGAAAAAGTAAACAAGAACTTATTCCTCCGCTCGAAGATATACATAAATGATCACTCAACATTCAAGAACAAGGAACTTTATAGAAAGGCCAAAAAATATTGCAAGGGGAAGTCTTTTCAGTGTTGGACCCGTGATTGCAAAATTTTCATGAGGAACACCGAAACCTCCAAGATACGTCTGATTAACAATGAAAACAGCATACAGGATTTCACGTAGATTACGACACGAACAAATTATATCTCTTTCAGGGTAAAAATGATTTAGATTCTTGGTATACCGACTAATGTTGAATATTTACTTTCAAAATACAAGAGGTCTGAGGACCAAAACTAAAGACTTTTTTCTATCGACTGTCTGTCTAACTTACGATGTAATAATGATCTGTGAAACTTGGCTTAACGACTCGATTGATAGTGAATTGTAGAGACAGACATACTATGCACTATGTAGGGTGAACTGTAAACTGTATTTTTATTTGTTAATAATTATCTTTAGTTCGATCTAGCTTAACATTCCTAATGTAATGATAAATCTCGTAATTTCTGTGCCACTCTATAATTGGAACTCTTTTGTTCTGTTGAGTTGCCGGAGCTGTAAATGAATAAATAAATGAATAAATATTTTCATGAAAAAGCTAGCCCTCTTACAAGTCGCTATGAGCAAACGTTTTCTAGATATTTGGACTTGAATATTCCAAGTCGATTATTTGATAATCGATGCGTGTTGAAGTTATTACCATTATTTTTCATTTTTCACAAGAATGCTTAGGAAATAAATTTGAGGTTTAAGATAGAAGTTTTGATTTTTCGTAGAAGGCGTCACCTATTCTATTTATTTTCACTCGTTTGAAATAGTTATATTTGTATCAAGGGTGCAAAGTCTGTATTTGTTTTAATAAAATTTGCAAGAAATATCAATATTTTATTTCAAGAAATTTTGAATATCTAGAATAAAATAAAATGAAGGAAACTAAATTGTATTCAAATAAAGTGTTCAAAGTGTCCACCTTCCGCGAAGATACAGGCATGCAGTCTTCTAGTCATTGAATCTCGTACCCGCTCAAAAATTATTGGTGTGGTTCTTATTGTGTCACAGACGTCTACTATCCGGTTTCTTAGATCTTCCTCGTTCGCTACTGAAATTATATAAACTAGTGACTCCAAATGTCCCCGAAAATTAAAATCTTGTGGGTTTAGATCTTGGTGCCCACGCCTGGTTAGGTTCTTCTACACCCCTACCGGTCCATCGATTTGGATAGACAGTGTTAAGGAATTCCCTGGCTACAACGCTTAAATGGGACGGAGCCCCATCATGCATAAACCACATGCGGATACGAATTTCTTATGGTACATTCTGAAGTAGTCCCGACTATTCATTTTCTAAAAAGTCTCTGTAAGTTGCGCCATTTAGTCGGAACGGAAGAAAGAAAGGACCTATCAAGTAATTATCAATTATTGCCGCCCATACATTTACAGATAATTGATATTGATAATGTTTCCTAACGGCGGATTGTCCAGAGCCCAAACATGGTTGTTATGAAAGTTTGTGATAGCATTTCGGGAGAAGTTTGCCTCGGCCGTGAAAAGTACATATTTTAAGAATTGATGATTTCCAGCCAATTTTCTCAAAAACCACTGAAACATAGTAATGCGTTGTGGAAATTTACGTGGCAAAAGAGCTTGTAGCCTTTGAATATGGTACGGATAAAATTGTTGAGAGCTTCAGCAATTATTCTTGTACTTGTTTCTGGATTCTCCTCGAGAGCGTTCAAAACAGATCCTTTCAATTCTGGGGTTCGGACTGCTCGTAGTCTTTCAATAATATCAGCTGCCCAGAGCTACCTGTACTATGTCTTCTTTTGCGCGCATTGCCATCCGCAAGGCCATAAAAAAATGCATATCGGCTAAATAAGCATTATTGTTTAAATAATAATTTTTTTCAAAATTAGTGTTTTAAAACTAACCGAAACTTCAACAAAACAACAAAACGTTTAACTGTCACATATGTGATTCCCAAAAA
The DNA here is from genome assembly GCA_018342105.1 of Gonioctena quinquepunctata. NCBI lineage: Eukaryota > Metazoa > Arthropoda > Insecta > Coleoptera > Chrysomelidae > Gonioctena > Gonioctena quinquepunctata. Next base: position 78,313 of record JAFIRS010002210.1, on the reverse strand, counting down.
TACTTAATTGAACGTCATATTCATTTCCTAAGCATTCTTGTAGAAAATGCAAAATAATGGTGATAACTTCAACACGCATCGATTATCAAATAATCGACTTGAAATTTTCAAATCCAAATATCTAAAAAACGGTTGCTTATAGCTACTTGTAACAAAGGCTAGCTTTTTTACGTAGATATGATAGAGGAATTGATTTTTTCACTGAAAAATGTGCTAGAAGTACGCTCAAAAAAGTTATGAATCTTCAAAAAAGAAAATGACGTGTAGGTGGCGCCCCCTACGAGTAAGGGCGATAATAACATCAGGTTCGAATTCGACACCTCGAAAAACCTCTCAATACCAATTTTCGTTTGATTAAGGTCAGTATTTCGAATGTTATTTAAAAAAAAAAACGAAAATTAAAAATGAAACGTCAACACCCTGTATCTTGGAAACGAAGCGTTTCCCGACATATATTCATTTGGACAATTCATATTGGAATATTGTGAGGAATCACCACCTGAAGTTTGTCAAAGTACTTTTGAATCACCCGGTACATCATTTCATAGACCACTAACTGCAATTCAAAACAAATAAAATAAAAGAAAGCTAGACTGCGTTTCAGTCGATTATCGTAACTCAAATCTTGTTAAGGAAGAAATACCATGAACTTTTTCATTACCAGGTTTCAATTGAATATTATCGGAAGGTGGGTATAATAATTCCATATTTCAGATATGATCAGGGGAAGTGAAACTATACCTGCAATTTCACACGTTTCTGTCATAATCTCACCAAGATATTTAAAATCGATTGCAAGATTTCACACACACAGAACTAATAAGCTGAAAATAATTATTTGAGTGAAAAAATTAAGTGGGCAACATATGGAATTTTTTTTAATTGATAGCACAACCAAAATACAAATATTAACAACGGAAATTGTTGCATGTGCGATGATAATATTAGGTGCACTAAGAATCCAGAAATTACTGATAAACATGAAATCCTACTAGAATGATCGCGAAGACCCATGGAAGAAACAAAAGAGCGTTAATAGTAAACATTAGTACATATTTTTTCATTTTTGAATAATTATTGGTTAATTCTTATGTTTATTTGATTTCAAATGCCTTCTCTGAGACAGTGAATGTTAGCCTAGAAAGCAGAATTAGTTTTAAAATGTGGAGATAACAATAAACCATTGTGTGAAGCAGCAGATATTCTCAATGAACGACATCCAGACATATAAGTTCACTATCCAACTGTATAGTCCAGTAGATATAGACAATCAATTGACATTAATTCCAAAAGTTTTCAAACTTCAATGGTATGTTAGTGCATTAATAAAAACAAACTATAAAATTTTGCAGAATTTTTCGATGAACGGAACATTGTTTAATTGCAAAAAAAGTTTTCATGCTTTATTTTGGCACTGAGAATTGCAAAAGTTCTGCAAACTAGGCATATCTATAGTAATGGTGTTTTACAACATGCATTAAGTTTGCAACCTTGTAAGAGTTACGGAACCTTGTTTTTTGTCATTTTTTAAGTTTTTCATTTTAATTTGTTTAAAAAAATTACAAAAGTTCTGCAAATTAGATAAGTGAATGGAAAAAAACTTCAATACATCCACGTCCAATTGCAACCATTTCTTAAAAACGTATCATTTATTTATCAAACTTCTTTATCGACGCTCCCATTTTCAATACACACAATCATGGAAATTATTACAAAAGTTTTTTATTGTGGTTGCAAATAAAGATAATATTGGTCTTAGTGGACATTTAACTTTGTAACCTCATACGAAAAACGGAACCTATTTATCCACCAATTTTTTTTTTGCATTTTTACAACTTTTGAAATAATTCCAAAAGTTATGCAAATTGCAATTAAAATTACGACTGATATTTTACGTGAAGCAAAAGATTTGCAACGTCATTGTGCAAAGGCAAAATTTTTTTTGTATAATTGATTTGTTTTTCTCATAATTTGGTCATAATTGCAAACATTGTGCAAATAGGTTTAAGATATATATTAGACCGACATATCTACAGTGGTCCAATTAAATACTTGATTATCCATCGCGTATATCTGTTATATTTTGTACTGGTTGATTGAAATTGCAGTCGAAGAATAATACGTTACATAGTTAACCATTAAAAAATGTAAACTAATTATTGATCTCAGAAGCAATCACTGTTTTCGACTCATCAGCGAAATAAATTATATCTAATATTTTCGAATGCAACAATCGAAAGAATAAAAAATTTTGCTAAATTCTGCTAAAAGACTATTGAAAGACATTAATTTTTCATCGCATTAGAAATGGCATGCAATCATTCTTCATTTAAAATTTCCAATTGTCACAACATGACTTTATAGCAATCGACGAGATTTTAAAATGAATAATGGATGGATGGAAGGAAGGATATCAAAACGTTATCAAGTACATAATTTTCATCATCGAACAGAAATGTTGCTGAAAAATAAAAATTTATGAAATCGATATTAAATCTCAAACTGAACTTCTACAGGTTTGTATTTCTTGAATTGAATAAAATTATAATTTACCTTCCCACTCGACTTTCTTACTCCAATTGTGGTTACGCCGGAAAAATTCTATTGAATCCGAATGGAGGACTGAAATGTAATCGACTCGTAAGATTCATTTTCTTGATTTATACATATTTATAAAATAAAGAGCTCCAGGACTAGCAGATGAATGTGCATTGTTATTTCAAAAGTTGTCTGTCATAAAAATACAATTGTCAGTCTTTTTGTTATTCTGGTAATAAATCATGTTACTAAACTGGTGTGCATTCATTACTATGTAAACAGAACACTATGACGTAACACAGTTGTAGGTTAATCGTACTAATGTACAACTGTGTTTTTAAATCTCAAAATTTCCTACATTTTTTAAAGAATCAAGAATATTATGAAAAGTGTCGAGAGATTCTTGATCCTCCATTAAACGTACGCAAGAGTATTTTTTATGCAAATTCCTGATTGTAATATGATGTTTTGAATTCATATCGAAAACATTGAATGATTTCACCTACCGTTGACGATGTAATTTATTAGGTATATAAAAATCTTTATTATTCAGATAATACAAGTGTTGCAAAAATTAATATTTTTTTAATTCCCAATGTTCCACATTGTAACATAGTTTGCAAATTATTATACTGCCACCAATTGGTAAAATGAGTTGTCTGCCCGATTCGCAAAACTTTTGCTTTTTTTGGTAGAGTACAAGTACGAAAATATTTTTCTTTTGATTGTACCCTCATTTCCGTGTTGCAGACGAGGTTGCAAATTAATGAAAACATTCTACGTCAGGACATCTTCACTTGCAACCATTATTTGAAACTTGTGTTATAATTCCGATATTTATTTCAATATAAAAATCAATTTAATGAAAAATATATTTTTTTGGCAACCGTCCGGGATGTACCCACTTCCCAGACACTTTTTCTTTGAGGAAGTAGCATTTTCCGTCCTAGTCCGCGAAGTACGTACTTCCCGGACTAGGCCGGGAAGAATCACGTCGTTGTTGTCATTGTCAATATGAAAATCTTCGTAGGTATGGTTTTGATAAATGCAGTTGATCATTACCATAGCAACGAAATAACGGCTGACAGTTCATATGAAATAAGTTGTCGAAAGTTTGCATGTTTTTTTAACAAAATTCGCAATAAAATATGGAAAGCAGCAGAGATAGTGACTTTGAAAATGTGCCTTGGGAAATTTCCAATATAGCAGCTGCTCCTACAGCACAATTATTGCCTGAAAAATGAAAATCCAGGTACGAAAACGTTTATGATTTGTTCACGAAATGGATGGATATGAAGCAATGCAAAACTATTACAGAGGATGTAATTTTGGCTAATTTGGCGCAAACATCTGAAACTGTCAAATCCTCTACTCTGTGGAGCATGTACTCTATGTTGAAAAGTACCATTTTAGTGAAGAAAAATGTGAACATAGCCACTTTCCCAAAGGTTATCGCATTTCTTAAATGGAAGAATATTGGTTACGAAGCCCAGAAATCAGAAGTCTTCAGCAGTGAGCAGATCAACAAATTCATGAGGGAAGCGCATAATGAAACCTATCTAATGCTGAAGGTGATTTAAACAAAATATTACGATTGTAGGATATAAAAGTATCAACTTAATTTTCAGGTAGCAACAATTATTGGATTAGCCGGTGCGTGTAGACGAGAAGAACTAACAAAAATGTCAATTGATCTACTAAACGACAAGTAAGACATGTTGCTTGTGAAAATACCAGATTCCAAAACACATATTGAGGGAACTCTTGTTGTAATTGGGAAAGAAAACCTGCTGTTGTATAGGCAATATTTATCTTTACGGCCATCCCATACTCCACATAACAAATTATTCGTGAATTACAAAAAAGGAAAATGTTTGATTCAGCCTGTTGGTATCCACAGTTTTGGGAGTCTCGGAATAAAAATCGCAGAATTTTTACATTTACCCAATCCTAAAAATTACACAGGCCATAGCATTCGTCGAACTTCGGCGACGTTATTTGTTAATGGTGGAAACATCACAGATTTGAAGAGACACGGTGGTTGGAAGTCTACCAATGTGGCTGAAGGATATATAGATAATTCACTTACAAACAAAATTAAAATTGCCAAGACCATTCAGAAATCATCAGATGAAAACAATCAATGTGAAACGGAAACTTTGCCTTCTTGTTCTGCTTCAACAGAAGGAATTCAAATCTACCAAGCATTTCAAACAAATTGAATCCCTTCAATATTAGCAATTGCTCGAATTTTAATATAAATATTAGGAATAAAAATGTTTCTGTTAATATGTAGTATTTTCTGTTCTGTTCTGTTTAATTCAATAAGAATTAAAATGTATAATAAAGAAATGAAGAAATATGTCGTCTCATTGATTTCTTATTCTACACGGTGTCCGAAAAAACATTGTACGCAACACGCCCGAAAATAGTTTTTCTGGACTCACAGACCTCCAGGACTCGCCTTCGGCTCGTCCTAGAATTTTGTCTATTCGTCCAAAAAAAAACTATTTTCCGGACTTGTTACGTAAATTACTATTCCTTTGACGAAGAGGTTGCAAATAAAAACACTTGTCGAAAACATTATTTAGAAATTTTTTGGAGTTTGCAGAACTTTTGGAATTTTCACCAAAACATTTCCGTTTTGTATGAGTGGTTGCAAATTCATCAGAGGATGCAGATTGCTTTTTCTCAAAACTTCGAGAGTTTGCAGAGCTTTTGCAAATTTTTCCGCGCTAATAATGTGAAAATTCATTAAATCCTGAGTTTCAACATCTTCCGTTCAGAAAAAAATGTTGCAAAATCAGATTATATATCATACACTCTATTGAAGTTTTGAAACTTTTGTAATTATTATAAAATTTTACGAAAATCATGTCTATCTCTACTGGCCTGGTAAGCACAATTTTAATTGATTTCAAACAGACACATATATAAAAATGAACGTACCAAAACTGTATGTACTGAAGAAAATCAATAAGAAGTACTTCAGGCAGTCGTTGAAAACCCTAGAAGATTCACCCAAGAAATTTCTGGTTATACTGGTGTGAAAAAAGGCCTTGTTAAGAAGATTCTCGAAAAAACTAATTATCGTGCCCATAATTTTATTTGTACGTTTCAAGAACGAGACTGCATTGCGGTATGACTTCTGCATGTGAATCCAAGGACAAATAGAAAGAAGATCAACGTATTTTCCATAGACATATTCTTTTTGGGGATAAATCCACGATCACAACAAATTTCGTCTCTTTTCAAAATTATAGGTGGTGGTCGGAAGAATATCCAAATTTTGTCATAGCCCATAAAAACCAGTATTACCAAAAAACGAACATGTGGTGCGGTATTGTTAACGACAAATTAATAGGGACGTTTTTTTCGCAAAAAAATTAATGGTGACATCTATTTACAGTTTTTTGAAAACGAACAGACGGGTTTTTTTGGATGATATGAGTTTACCCGAAAGAATAAATCATGGTTGGTACATGATGGATGTCCTGCTTATTCTGCTAGAATTGTTCCTGAATGGTTAAATGGGAAATTTGGTAATAGATGTTCAGAACGAAATACAGATCCACGGTGGCCCCCTTGTCGCCAAATAGCCCAATGATTTTTTTATGGGGATATTCGAAGCAAAAAGTATACAAGGATCGACCATCCAATAGTGTTGAGGAGCTTGAGAATTCGATACGATTTCATTGCAAAAATATTCCATCAAATGTATTGCGATCTACTCCTAGTGAATTCAATGAGAGGACAATAGGCGAGATCACAAACTCACAAACTTGCTTCATATGTGCTTGAAGTTGGAATATAGTGATAAAATATTATATATGCATAGTTTTTCCTAGAAGATATTGTGTGATTTTCGGATAAACGATGCTTCAAAACCCCCAAATTTAGTGATACATTCAAACACAGCGTTATTGCCGTTTCTTTTGACGTCATAAGTCCATCGAATTGGCATTTTCGAGTTGGCCACTGTAACTTCTTTGCGGAACTTCTGAGTGAACCTTATTCTGTTTCATCCTATGTATAAATCAGAATTTATGTCAGCTTGTGTAATATTGAAATGAATGAAGACTTCGTATTTGATAGCTGCCTTGATTTAGTTGAATAATATGTATGTTCACCAAGTGCTGTCATTCTTTTTTCGGTCTGCTCTTATATTATGAATAACGCTTGGCAACGCAATAATTCCTGGCACTCTCCGCAATCGGCGAGTTCCTAGTGTCACTATTTTGCGGAACATTTCAGGAAATGTGAATCTGTTTCATCTTATGAATGGAACAGAACTTGTGTCAGCATGTGTAATATTGAAATGAAGACTCTCCATTTGATAGCTGATCTTGTTTTATTCATTCTTGAATGATATGTATGTATACCGAGTGCTCTCATTATTTTTTTGGCCTGCTCACATTGTAAAGAAATACTATGAATAACGCTTGGCAACTATGTAATTATATTGCGCTCTTGGCAATCGGCGATAAATCTGAACTGGTTACGTCACATCCTGGCGCGGTTTTCAAACGAGAGTACTTCTATGGGGATGTTTTTTGGAAAAACAAGTTCGACAAAAAAAATAAAAAAAATACAGCCACTTTTCTCATCGTTCTGGACATTGTGGTATTTTTTCGGGAAATTAGTGATATCGCCTATTATATGCATTGAACGAGAAGGTGGACATACAGAGACGCTTCAATAATTATTTTACACTTATTTTTTTGCATTTTACATATTTTCTTCTCTAATTTATTTTGGTTTCTTAATTATCAAGTCATAATAAAAATAAGGCGATAAAAATTGGCAGAAACATCGGCACCACATCAAATACGTTTACAAATATTGTATTATTGCTTCCGAGATTTGAGTGCATACATTAGGGATACATTGTTTTGTTAATATTAATAAATAATCATCATAATTTTGACTTTTAACCCTCATTTCCTTCAATTGGTATCCGCGATTATTTTGGTAGGATTTCATGTTTATCGATTAATTTGTAAATTTTTTCAATAAACTTTCAAACAAATTAGCGTTTTTTAATATGCATATTATCATAACCTCTGTATTACCTTGTTATGAAGAATGTTTGCGAAATTGTTTGTGTTTAATATAGTTGCAACAAACATGAAGATTTCCTGAAAACTGAGAGATCGGTAATTTTACAAATATGCTTGGATTTCAACAGAGTTATGAGGCATTGATTTGATTTTGAATAATCAATGAAAGTGTTAAGGGTGAATATAAAAAAATGGGAAATTATTGGTATAAAAAAAAATACTTGGGGGGGCACGTTTTGGTATGTAGGCACATCTTTTAATACTTAACAACTCTTCCCGAAAACATTTTGCTAAATTTCTTGAAATAAGGGTAATTTACTACTGAACAATTTGACTTTTTTTTGTCAATATTGTTGTAGAAATTCTCGAAATATTGTTGAAAATACCCCGACAGCAATGTTGGGGGAGTATTTGTTAGAAGCAATTTGGTTCTTAAGCCTTTCCTTGAAAAGTTACACGCTTCCAAAAATGAGAAAAAAATTGTTTTTTTTTCTTGCTATTTCTGAAGAGTTGAATAGATGACATTTTGTGGGCATGTTCTACCAATAAAAAAGCTGCCTATGAATATTCTTTTAATTCTGTTGTGATCTTGTAAAGGAGTGAAACATGCAACCCCTATTCCATTTTCTTACCAGAACTTTTTATCGAAACAAAATTTTCCAAGCAATAATATCCTGATAAAAAAATAAAATTCAACATAAAAAATCTAGAAGTTGGCTGTCACGTTTTGTTTGCACAACTTCAATCGTAGTATTTTGGAATCGAAAAATCTAGTAGGGGGCTGCCAAGTCGCTTTGATTTTTATGTGGTAGTTGGAAGTTCAATTGTGTCTTCTGAACCTCCAATATGAATAATAACACTAACGCTGAAATGGCCGAAATGAATATTATGTAGGGTCGTGCCAATGGAAATTATTTGGAAGCTAGACGGCTCTATGTAGAGATGTATTCTCAGCGCGTGATACCTCATTACACAAATTTTGCACATCTTCACCAACGTCTCTGTGAAAGAGGGTCTTTTAAAAAATAAACAACTGATTGTGGTCGTCCACGAGTAATAAGAACGGTGGCACTGGAAGAAGAGGTTTTCAATGTGGTTGAATATCGTTGATAATTAAGTACAAGACAAATTGCTAGCACACTTAATGTTAGCAATAAACAATTCTGGAAATTTTTAAACTATCACCAATTGTATCGTTACCATATTCAACGAGTCCAGGCACTTTCGCCGCCAGATTTTCCCCATTGAGTGGACTTTTGTCAATGGAGTCTTCAAATGATTACCCAAAATGCTCAATTTTTAGAAAACGTAATATTCACTGACGAATCCAACTTTTCAAGGCGAGGGATCACACATTTTCATAACAATCATCTATGGGCCGAAGATAACCCACATGCAATTCAAGAAGGTCGGTATCAATATGAATTTTCACTTAACGTGTGGGTCGGAATCATTGGCGAAAATATTATTGGATCGTTTTTTCTACCGTTGAGGCTAACTGGTACAACTCATGAAAAAGTTCTCCAGGAGCAGCTTCCCATTTTACTTAAGAATATTTCACTGGCTATTCGACGACGAATGCGGTTTATGCACGATGGTGCGCCTGTCCATTTCAGCGTAACTGGTCGTCAGTACTTGGACGACGTGTATCCAAATCGTTGAGCAGGACCTCAACCTTGGCCTCCCAGATCTACAGACTCAAACCCCTTGGACTTTTGCATGAGGTCACCTGAAGTCCTTGGTTTATACGACCCCCATTGAATGTGTGAATGATTTAAGGAATTGCATCATTGCAGCCTGCGAGAGAATCCAAAACACACCAGGAATATTTCAACGTTTGCGCCAGTCTATGAGACGAAGTTTGTTTGGAGGTGGTCATTTCGAGCACTCTGTATAGCTCCGTTCCTTTTGATCTTGTTTGTCCTTTTCTTTGTTGTAATACACATAATTTGTTTTTTTGTATTTTCAATTTGATATTGAAACAAAACATGGTACTGGTACATGCCTACATCAAAAGTTGAAACAGGCGGAATAATTTTGAAATACTACGATTGAAGTCACAAGTTGTGCAAACAAAACGTGACAGCCACCTACTAGATTTTCTCGATTTCATTTACAGAAGATCCGTTCATGCACAATGTTGTATTTAATTTTTTTATTAGGAAACTATTGCTTTTATGGACACAACACAGGACCTGAAAAAGTTTTGCAATGAATCTTTCGTTTGAACACATATATTTCAATTGAGAAATTTTGTTTCGGTAAAAAGTTCTGGTAAAAAGTAGAGTAAAGGTTACATGTTTCACCCCTTTGAAAGATAACAAAATTAAAAAAATATTCATTGGTAGCATTTTTATTGGTGAAACATGCCCACAAAATGCCATTCATTCAACTCTTCAGCAATTTCAAGAGAAAAAAAACTATTATTTTTTCTAATTTTTGGAAGCGTTTAACTTTTCAAGGAAAGGCCCCTGAAAACTTCCGCACTTATTTGGTAACACCCTGTATATCAAATTATTATTACAAACATACCTACACTTGAAAAAACTATGTTTTTCTACGTTTTTCTCGAATTCCTTTCAAGGAAGTGTTTTCGAAATGGTCGGACAGACCTTTTTAATTTAACAGTGACTTGGACGTCATCTGACAGTGACTAAATTATTTTGATAGGTTTGGTACGAACAATGGTAAATGCCTACTTGTTTTATAGAAAGAATCGTGTATATTGGCCGATATACTAGCAATATGGTATATATTCAGTAGTAATGCTATAAGTACTTCAAAATAATCAGGTTATATATCGATAACTTGTTGCATAATTACAAGAGTGTCAGTTTGACAGTTTGAATAATCCGACCGCAAAGCGGGAGGATTATTCTTCAAACTAACACGATTTGTAATTATGCAGGAAGTTTGAGATGTATAACCGTATTTATTTTGAAATAAGTATTGTATTTGATACGATTATTTTTTGAGTAAATTAAGTAAATACAATAGTATATTGTACAACGAGCACGGAATGACATACATTTCCTACGAGTATGAAAGTTTGCAGCACGAGCTGCAAGCGAGTGCTGCAAATCATACGAGTGGGAAATGGTCATTCCGTGCGAGTTTTACACTATACTTTTTCTACGACTGTTATAATATACAGTGTAAGTAAAAAACAACAAACATGAGAAATGTACTTTTATTAGTTAATTAAAAAAAATAACGCACCAGGTAAATATGTTAAGCACCTACTACAATAATCGCAAAAAAATATCATCCCATTTGTTATCAACAATATTCAATGTTACATTGGTACAATTATTAAAAATAAATTTTGGGGAAATAGAATCCGTTTTTTTAAGGGAAAAGTTGACATTACTGACATTTTCTGTAACTGATGTCGATGGAAGGTCCGACAACTCATTGATCGACCCTATAATATTTTATTGGCTATGTTATTTCGACTAGTCGGGGACTCTTCGATGTAACCCTCAGCTACTGTTGTAGAGCGCCAGCCACCATGCAGTTTTAATGTCGTTATATCTTCGTCACTTTCTATCAGTATCATAGTATCAGTATTATAGCTGAAGATCGGCGGAAACAGTGGCCGGTGTATAACTCAGGATTCGAAAGTTTTAAGTATGAAGCAATTTGTTTTTCCATATTTCCTATTTAATTTATTCCAATTTTTTGCACAGTGCATTTTCCTTTCTGATGATTTAGAAAAAAATAAGCATCGTTGACATTACTTGGTCGCAGATTCCAATATTTTTTCACAATGTTAGCATATTCTCCCGTTACAGTAAGTTTCCGAGAAGTTTTCGTCTCAGTGTTCAGGATGTGGACCAAAACTGCGGCACCTAAATCTTCAACATCGTGAATTTTCATTTTGTACATCTCATCTCTCCTACAAGCACTCATAATTCCCATGATAAGTACAACCTGCGATAAAAAAATATAAACAAATTATAATTAATTAACTGATTGTTGTGGAACTCACTTTTGATACGAGGTATTCGTTGTCTGGGGCTCCTTTGATGAACGTATCAATCTCCTTCGTTGTGAAAACTTTAGATTTTTTTGCTTTGTATCCATCTGATTTCCGCTTTAGAAATACTCTCAATTTGGAATATTTACTGATATCCACGCCATTATTGATACCAAGCATCGGTTTTAACATGCTATAGTGTGCCATTAAGTGGAAGATTTAAATTTATTTGATATATTTCCAAAGTAAGCCATCAGAACATTCTCTGAACAAGAACTGGTTTTCTGTTCTTTGCACCAGTCCATGAATAGGGTATACGAAACAGTGTATTTTTCTATAGATTTTTCAGGCACTAAATTTAATGAAGCGTATAATCACAAAACTCGATACCTCAAATTCATGAATTTTGACCAAAAAATCATAGTCTCCGACCCCAAAAACTACGACACATCAATTTTAAATACAACTGGTCCATAGTCGCACAAATTGTTCACCATCTTGGAATTGCCATCTTAAATCAATGATTTTTGCCAAAAAGTAATTATCTTCGACCCAAAGAACTCCCACATACCAATTTTGGATAGGAGCGCCCCATAATCACGTGAAAAAGCGTGGGGTGCTCGATATCAATTGTTGTTAATATTCCATGGACAAATATTGGTAAAAGTAGAATCATCATGAAAATATCTTAAAAAGCACCCCACGCTTTTTTACGATAAAATAAATTTGTTGTTAATCACTGTATTCTTATTTCAAACTCATTTAAAATTATTTTCTACTTTTTATTTCAGTTTCCTATTAAAGCGTATTTTTCAGTTTTTAAACTATTATTAGTTCCAAAATTTTTTGTTTTGTTTTCTATTAAAGCGTGTTTTTCAGTTTTTCAAACTATTATCATCATTATTTAACTTTTTTAACTATTATCCTCCAATTTTGAATAGAATCGGAACATAATGACAAAACTCGTCCGCCATTTTGGAGCCGCCATCTTGAATCCTTCAATTTTGACAAAATAATCATAATCTCCGACCCCAAAAACTTCCACATACCAATTTTGAATAGAATTGGGCCATAATAAAAACTCGTCCGCCATTTTGGAGCCGCCATCTAGAATTATTTCAAGTTTTCCAAAGAATCATAATATTGGACTCCAATTACCCCCACATACCAATTTTGAATAGAATCGGACCATAATCACGAAACTCGTCCACCATTTTGGAGCCGCCATCTTGAATATTTCAGTTTCGACAAAAGAATCATAATCTCTGACCACGAAAACCCTCAGATATCAACTTTGAAGCAAATCGGACCATAATCACAGAACTCGTCCACCATATTGGAGCCGCAATTTTGTTTTTTTTCAAACAAACATTTCTTAATGTATTGTCACCGAAATTATGTACACCTGCCAAATTTCAGATCATTCGTACGTCTAGAAGTGGGTGAAAATCAAGTCCAAATGAGTCGGTTACAAACAAACAAACATACAAGTGAACCGTGTATTGGCTTATTTCCTTCCATTTTCGACAAAAAAATCTCAATTTTCGAATAAAAATAAATCTCAGTGTTTTCACCTAGTACTATTATCCTTCCTGGGTTCACCTACTGAATTTAGGTTCTCACTACATTGAATGTCCACCTTAAGAATATCGTGGTGTTAATTGAAAATGTATCTTTTCCAAAGGCCCATATTCTCGAATTCTAAACCAAAAATAACAGAAAAAGATACTCAGCTAAACTGGTGCCGGTTTATGCATATGCAAAGCTGGTTTTGGTATTATGGCGGGTGATGAACTCTTGATAAATAATGTAGACCTTGAAACAATACAGCAATTGGTTCGTGGCATCTCTTCTGGAGATAACAACATTCATTAACTTGCAATAAAGATTAAATCAGGAAATCGATAAAAATGTAGATGTGCAAAGAAATCAGTTTGCCTTGAAGTTACTCTGTAAACAAGACTATTTTTCATAAATTGAACAAATATAATCAGTAATGGACATGTAATCTGTTTTTCGCCTACTAGAAAAAATCATTGAACTGGAAGAAAGTTTTGGCGTTCTGGAAAGTTCATCGGTTCCGGTTGTGAAGTAAGTTTTATCGAAATATCTTGCATTTTTTACTGGAAGAATGGTTTTTCGACAACTGTCAAATGAGTTTTGCCAAGAGGAGAAGCTTACATTTTTAAGGAGATTTCATAGAAGAAGGACATCACTACTTCATGATTCAACAATTATCATATCTGAAAAGAACAAATTCAAACAAATTAAAAGAATCTATAGATTACGTGATAGTAGGAGTTGCACAAATTAAAGATTTTTGTGGCGTTGAGACACTGGACATAGACAGCCATTGTTATCTATCAAATGTTGGGAAGGTTTGAAAATTCAAGGAATTGGAGTACAGAAAGGATACGTAGACAAATGAGTGCCTTTGTCTACGTATCCTTCCTGTACTACAATTTCTTGAATTTTCAAACTTTCCCAACATTTGATAGATAACAATGGCTGTCTATGCCCAGTTCACGCCCAAGGTTCGATCAGGGGAATTTTACTATACAGCATAGCTAGAGCACGGATATGTGATAATAATACATTGGTATAATTAAACAAAGGTTATCCGAGTTGTGCTCATAACTTCAAGCCAGATGACTTGTCGAAAGTACCGATGGCGTATACATATTTTCTATTCTGGGATAGCAAGTATGCAGTATTCTAGTTTCGCCACCATCAAGTCGCTCATCATTTGTGTGCTCTGTCGACGATATGCAGGACATTATTAGTTATTTTTTTACTACCGTACAAAAGGAACGTACTTTACGCCCACTACGAAGTGTGTAAAGTTTTACTTTTTTTCACTAGTGCGTAAAGTAAAACGCTTTACGCACTAGTGCATAAAGTAAAATATGTGGAAAATTGTACATAGCAACAAAATAAAACGTTTTATTTTGAATTACCATTCATGCTGTCTTTTCCTTAGACAAGTAAATTATTTTTGCTCATATTAAGTGTGTATTAAATTATCAACCCTTTTTTTATTTTGATCATAATTTTCTTCAAATGACATCGACTCGATTTGAACAGACCGTGGATGTCAATTTTGGTAAAAGGAGTAGGCCATTGCTGTGTGAATTGGGAAAACGGAATAGGAATGGCTTCAGCATATCTTGTTAATAATAATAATAATAATAATAAATTTATTGCACTATGTAAAAAGAGGAACATTACAAGCCAGTCACATGAGAGAATCATACAGAAGATATTCTGTAGAAGAAGCGTACAAAGGTATGAGTTGAGATTTGTATAGATAAAATAAGACGAGTTAAACAAATTCAAAATTAGCTAAGAGGTATGATAAATATAATCGCCAGGTTCGTATGGCTCCAGATTTAATAATAATAATAATAATAATAATAATAATAATAATACATTTTATTATTCACCAAATGATACAATACATTAAACTTTAATTTTAACATTAGGTTCATATTCAGTGAATAATAGGAAAACTGTTAGGCTGTAAGGCCAATTCTTCCACAGCTCCCTTGAGTAAAGAAATAAACAAAAGATTAGGAGTATATAAGGATATTATAACAAAAAATCATGAATTTAATTGGAAATCGATATAAAATAAAATAAATCAAAAACAAAGAATATCAAAAATCATTGTCGACCAAACAAGTATCGTTTGTACCAAATCCTGAATCCCTGTAAGGTTAAAGAAAAATTTGGTACATCCAGAACATCGCCAAATAGTGCAATATTATAAGAAAAAGACCTCTTGAAGATTTCTTTTCTATGTTTTGGTATAGTTATCATGTTTTCCGACGCAAGTTCAGATTGTGTACATCTGTTCTGAAGGTAATTCTCCTGAATAAGTACTCCGGTGTTTTATACAATAGTAATTTATAAAAAAGCAAACCATATGATGTTTTCTGCGATTAAACATACTTAGCCATCCAGCCTCTTTTAATTTATGCGAGATACGCTGAGGGCGTTTTATTCCGTATATCAGCCTTAAGCAGGAATTTTGCGTCTTTTGGATCCGTTTGACGTTGACAGTGTCAATACAGGGCCATAAACGATATCGCAGTGATTAAAATGAGAGAGTACAAGACTATCACATAACTGTATTTTCAATTTCCCATTCAAAAGTGTCTTTTGGCTATAAATGAACTTCAGCGAGGTATATGCGTTTCTCAACTTCCAAGTTATATGATCTTTGAATCGTAATTTGAATCCATAATCAATCCAAGGTTTTTGCAGGTATTGTTGATTTCAATTCTATCATTTCCAATTCGGATATTCATTATTTCGATGGCCTCAGTTCTTTGATTATCAGATCCAAAACAATATCGCAACAGATTTATTCGAGTTGATTTTCAATAAGTGCACATTAGTGACATCAAGAAGTTTATTCAAATCAGAGTTGATAAGTTCATTAGCTTCACGTATATCAGAAAAATTGAATGAATAATACAGCTGTGTGTCGTCTGCGTAGAAGTGATATTTACAATGATCAATGTGTGAAGAGAAGTTGCTAGTATAAATAGTATACAATAGAGGACCTAAGATACTTCCCTGCGGTACTCCTTGAAATATTTCCAATGGGATAGAAATAGAGTCATCTATATTTACTTGTTGAGACCTGTCAGATAGATAGGACCTCATGAAAGAGCATGCAAAAGGATCAAAGCCAATAAAATGTAACATAGAAATCAGGATATCGTGATTCAAGGTATCAAAAGCTTTTTGAATAATCAATCAAGATTGGGAGCACATATTTCATTGTCATCTAGTGATTTGATAATATCATCAGAAATCGCAGAGAGAGCTGACGAGCAACTGAAAACCAGCTTTGAACCCAGATTGCTGCATTGTAAGTACTACATTCGTATGAAGATGTTTTCGTATTTGTAATTCAAGTATTTTCTCTAGAACCTTTGACAGAGTAGGTAGTATGCTGATACTTCGTAAGTGACTGAATTCTGTTGGTTGTTTAATTTTGGCTAATGGGAGAACTAGGGCGTGCTTCCAGGCTCTAGGAAAGTACGATTGGTCCAAGCATTCATTCATTATATGAGTTATATGAATAATTATATATGGGCAGCAAAGCAATAATAAATGTATGTTAATGTGATCAGAACCAAAAGCCTTTTTTTTTTATATTTTTATTATAGCCAAAACGTCAACATCTGTTACATGAGAAAATGCAATAGATTATTAATGCTTTTTTCTTCCCTAGAGTAGAAATCCTATTATTTCAGGTTCGGGAAGTCGGTCATTTTGATGCATTAATAAAAAAATTGTTAAGAGTATCTACGTTTTTAGGTTATCGGGCAGCTGTATCTGGCTGTTTTTCAAGATATCAAGTTTCCTAAATGTTTGCCACTGTTGCCTGCTATCCGAATTTCGAATGTAAATTCTAAGTATGCTTTTTTTTTCCCTCCTTGATAGAAGATGAAGTGAAGTTTCTGAGTTGTTTATAATATTCAAAGTGTACGGGTTGTCGAGTTCTTCTGTATCGTCTCAAGGCATTGTCACGTATTTTGCATGTATGTTATGTTATCGGTTATCCAAGGAGTGTACTTTTTTCTTATCATTATTGAATCGTGACGTCTTCAACGGAGCGTGTGCATCAGCCAAAGATATTATATTACTATTCATGAATGCAATTTTATCATCTATTGATTCGATGGAATAAATTTCGTCCCACGGTAAAGTCACTAGATCTGTTTGAAAAAATTGTAGTTAATCTGACTAAAATTTCATAAGAAAATCGTTTCGATGTAGGAATTTTGTGAACGAATTGAAACGAAGAAGAAATGACGAAATGATCGGCTATATTTGCGTTCATAAAACATCAGTACTGGCTATGTCGAAGTTGGTGAAAAGTAAATCGATTAGAGTTATGTTAGTATCTGAAACACGAGGGATTTTTATTCTCTGAATTAATCTGAAAGTTTCTGCTATGGCAGTAAGTCACTTGACAAATTTGAATTAATATCTAATAAATTAATATTGAAATCACCCATACAAATGTTTTTTATCATAACCAGAAAATACGCTGATCAAGGTATCTTCGAATTGGTTCAGGAAAGCTCCACATCAGAGTTTGGTGGCCTATAAACAATTCCCAAAGCATACTTTTTTTCCAACTTTATTTCAATCCATAGTTGTTCTAGATAATCGAATGTGCCCTTCAGAATAACCTTGTCACCAAGTTATTCTTTATATATACACCAGTTCCACCACTCTCCTCACTAGACGGTCTGATCTTATGAACCATAGCCCCTCAATATCTAATGCTCTATCTGGGATTTCTGGATGTAAACCATGTCTCAGTGAGACCTATTACGTCATACTTTTTCTCCTTGATAACCAGATGTAAATCATTCAAATGAGGGACTAAAGATTGAACATTGACATGTGCAAAAGTAGAATACATATATATATTTTTATTATTACTTCAAGTTTTGATTAATATGAACTTTATCTTTGAATAAATGGAAAGAGATAATTTTAGCAACTGAATTGGACAAAGAAGAAAAATAAAAAAATAAAAAGTCCTTATTGATATGGTCAATTATAAATCGAATATAATACCATGATTGAATTTATATACATAATGTCAATTATGAGGATGAACCTTGGCGATTCTGGAACGAATTTCTCTTATAGTTCTTTTCGGACGTCTGTACCTTTCCTAACCTTGAATTCCTCCACAGTTTTTCTTTGTTAGTGCTAAAAGCATCCAACAGATCAGAATCTGCTGTTAGTTGTTCCAAAGTGAATTCCTCTTTATTAACTAGAAGGTGGTTTCTGCGTATAGTAGCTTTCAAACCTTTATTTTTGGCTGTTGTGACATACGAACGTAAGGCTTTATGGATAATTTGATCCGCTGGACTCAGATCATCGAATATAGAGACACCCAATCCTTTCAATTTACGGACGTTGCTCAGAACTTCAACTTTGGTTAAATAGGATATGAATTCTATTTTCAGTAATTGATGCTGGCCAGTCTTTTGCGGAATGAAGAATATATTGTTTAGATTAACAAAATCAACTTTAGTGCCTAGAATGTCATTTAGGTAATTTAATGCTTCCTCTGTTTCATGAGTGTGTCTATTAATGTTTGCTTGATTCCATAAAAAATTTCCACTTTTTTCATTATTTCTATCGGGTGGTTATAGAAGCGCACAGTGGAGTAGAGTGCACCTTGTTCTGTTTGTTTTTTGTTTCGTAGTATATACTCCTGATGGTTTATGTTTTTCAAAGTAGCTTCTATTTTTGAAGACACATTTAATACATTCATAAATATACAATGCGGCTATTGTCAACAATCCCAATTTTTTTAAATGATTCCTACAAGATTCGAAGTATCCCAGTTTGTTCATGGTGCGGATCTCTCGCTTCTGAATTTAAAATATTCTTTGGATTTCTATGCTGCCACCCCATAATATTGTCGTGAATTGGGGTTTGTTCACGACTAACTAGGTAGATTCTGACCCTTTAATGATTGAAAACACTTTTTAAAAAAATATAGAAACATATTTATTAAAAGGACTACAAGAATTAAATGAATTGTAAATGAAAAACGAAACAATGAATCCCTTCTAGTACCTAGTTATTAATTACAAATGTATAGAGCTTACTTACTTACTTACTTACAGAAATAAATGTGGACTAATTCCAAAAACCATACTCTTCAAATTGGAAATAGGGATATAGGGCTTCTTAACCTTTTAACTCTCTAACTGCCCCCATTGCCCTTTTGGGCACGGCAAAAGCCCAACGTTGACTCCCCGATCAAACCATCAGTCGTCACTTTTAAAACCTCTTGTTTATGTTTTACACTAAATCGTGTTCTGCAGAATAACAACATTGTGACCCACTTGGAAATTATACTCATTGATTTACTCTACGGGGTGTTCGATACATTTTTGACAATATCATACCATACCTGGCGCGAGAGTAAAAATTTGCGAAGTAGAAGCTTCTAGTGATGCTTGAATTGCAGTTGTTCGATAGAACTCTCAGTCCCTAGCAGGCTGTACTGGGTTTTTTTGATAGATAATCTATATGGAAGTCAAATTTGAGAGTTTCATCTATGATAATACCTGAGCATTTCAGAGAGTTTGAGAAGGGGATATACTGTCCGTTCAGATTGGCCTTCTGTGGGGTTTCCAGACTCTGATCAGCATTGAACAATATCGCATTTGTTTTTTCTGGAATTAGTACCAATCTACTCTTACAGAACCACTTAGTTGCGAGTCGATGATGGAATTTCCCATTTCACATATTTTTTGATAATTTCCTGCGGTTACCAAGACTGAGCTGTCATCAGCATAGTTAATTATCTTGGTATTTGGAGTTGATAGTTTAGCAGAGTCATTGATGGATATAATGATTACTGCTTTGAGGGACTCCCAAGGATATGTTCATAGCTGATGACTGTACATGTTGGCCTGTAATTTCGTCTCTGATTCTCACGGCTTGGCATCTATCTTTTAGGTATGATTTTATCCAATCCAAAGCTATTCCACGTATTCCATAATGTTCAAGTTTGATGAGAAAGATTGTGTGGTCAATGCAGTCAAGGTTCTGGACAGATCCAGGAAGATTCCACAGGCAATATCGCCTTGCTCGAGAGCATTGTAGATTCCGCTCGTAAGGTCATAAAGAGCCGTCTCAATACTAAAAAAGATGGAGTTGGTGTTATATAACAGATTGCAGTCAAATTCATTGGCGGTCGGTAGTTTTTTATCAATTAGTTGTTGTGTTTTGTTTACAAATAATTCGTTCAATGAGTTTGCACAGTCTTCGGAACTTGTGTGAGTGGGTTGAGCGTCGCCGTTCTCATTTTTACCAGTTATTTCTGAGACAATTTACCGGGAGGTTTTAGATTTGTTTTGAGAGGTATGGAGTCTCTTCTCCAGGGATGCTTGATTTGTTTTCTTCAAATGATCAATAATAGTAAGAATGTATTTCTTTCCCCCCTGTGAGAGGTATATATATTATATATTGATGTTATGTAACGTATTAATTATATATATATATATATATACATATTATATATATATATATATATATATATATATATATATATATATATGTATATATATATGAAAGACAGTAATATCGAGGGGACTATTAAAAACAAAATGGAAGGAATTTAATGGACAAAGCCCTCAGAGAAAAGTGTTAACCGTAGACACGTGTTTCGGGCTCTCGGCCTTCATCAGTACGGTGGAGAAGTGCAAGGATGAACAACACTTGGTAGAAAACGACAAATCAAGGGAGTCAACAAACAGAAGCCAGCCGCTCATTTGTGATTTCGGTCAGCAGACCCCGAATTCCAGGGCAACATCCAACGTCACCACGGAGGCAGCTATAGCTACCTGCGTGACATCAGAGTCCAGGAATATAAATATGAAAGAGAGTTATATCGAGAGGACTGTTGAAAACAAAATGGAAGGAATTAATGGACAAGCCTCAGAAACTGCACAGTAGAACGTGTTTCGTGCGGCCTCATCAGTACGGTGAGTCGATGAACAACACTGTAGAAACGAAACCGGTCAACAAACAAAACCAGCCGCTCATTTGGATTTCGGTCAGCGACCCGATTCGGTACAACCAAGTACTACGAGCAGTATAGCTACCTGCGGACATCGTCCAGGAATATAAATAGAAGAGTAAATTGGACTGTTAAAAACAAATGAGGATGAATGGACAGCCTCAGGAAGTGCTAACAGTAGAAGGGTTCGGCCTCGCCCACAGTACGGTGGGATATGAACAACACTTGGTAGAAAACGAGAAATCAACAGGAGTCAACAAACAGAAGCCAGCCGCTCATTTGTGATTTCGGTCAGCAGACCCTGAATTCCAGGGCAACAACTAACGTCACCACGGAGGCAGCTATAGCTACCTGCGTGACATCCGAGTCCAGGAATATAAATATGAAAGAGAGTAATATTGAGGGGACTGTTGAAAACAAAAAGGAAGGAATTGAATGGACAAAGCCCTCAGAGAAAAGTGCTAACGTAGACACGTGTTTCGTGCTCTCGGCCCTCATCAGTACGGTGGAGAAGTGCAAGGATGAACAACACTTGGTAGAAAACGAGAAATCAACGGAGTCAACAAACAGAAGCCAGCCGCTCATTTGTGATTTCGGTCAGCAGACCCTGAATTCCAGGGCAACAACCAACGTCACCACGGAGGCAGCTATAGCTACCTGCGTGACATCCGAGTCCAGGAATATAAATATGAAAGAGAGTAATATTGAGGGGACTGTTAAAAACAAAATGGAAGGAATTGAATGGACAAAGCCCTCAGAGAAAAGTGCTAACCGTAGACACGTGTTTCGGGCTCTCGGCCCTCATCAGTACGGTGGAGAAGTGCAAGGATGAACAACACTTGGTAGAAAACGAGAAATCAACGGAGTCAACAAACAGAAGCCAGCCGCTCATTTGTGATTTCGGTCAGCAGACCCTGAATTCCAGGGCAACAACCAACGTCACCACGGAGGCAGCTATAGCTACCTGCGTGACATCTGAGTCTAGGAATATAAATATGGAAGAGAGTAATATCGAGGGGACTGTTAAAAACAAAATGGAAGGAATTTAATGGACAAAGCCCTCAGTTTTATTAGGTGAAAAGTACATAACCTATGGAGTACGTTGAAAAACAACCCCCAAATAATTGTCTTGAAGCCCGATAAAAGTAATAAAACCGTAATAATGAACAAAGTAGATTACATCAACAAAATGGAAAACTTATTAAACGACAAAAACACATACAAAAAATTGAAAAACAACCCCCCAACAAGTACCAGACACAAAACAACAATCTAGCAAAAAAATGGCGTGAACAAAAACTTATAGAACAAAAAACTGAAAATTACTACAAACCCTACAAAATGCTACCGCACCAAAAATTTACGGTCTACCTAAATTACATAAAAAAAATACCCCTCCCAGACCAATAGTGTCATCCATCCAATCACCCTTTTACAAATTATCGAAATTCTTATCCAACAGTTTATCCAATGTCACAGGGAAAAATAATTTCCACATTAAAGATTCATTTGCTTTCAAAGAATTCATTGATACAATACGCATTCGAGAAAACCATCTAATCATATTACTTGACGTCACTTCTCTCTACACAAACATACCCAATGAACTAGTTGAAAACATCATAGAAGAGAAATGGAAAGAATTGAAAAACCATACCTCCCTTCCCAAAGATGAATTCATCAACGCCTTAAATCTTACTTTATCGACAAATTACTTTCAGTATAACGACAACTTTTATGAACAATTAGATGTTTGTGCAATGGGTTCCCCCATTTCAAGTACTGTAGCAGAATTAGTCATGGAAACCTCAGAAGAGAATGTGATAAAAAACCTAAACATTGAACTCCCTTTTTTTAAAAGGTATGTAGACGACTGCCTCACAGCAATCCCAAAAGACAAATTAAATGAAGTAATCCAAGCATTCAACTCATTCCACCCAAAATTACAATTCACCGTAGAAATTGAAGAACACAAAAAAATTATAACATTCCCACTGAATGGTACACGAAACCAACATGGTCAGACAGATACCTCAATTTTAATTCAAACCACCCCCTTAAACAAAAAAAAAGTGTCATAATAGGAATTGCAGACAGAGCGATATATCTAAGTAGCGCAGCCCACAGAAAAGAATGTTTAAAAAAAGTTAAAAATATTCTACTAAACAACAATTACCCTCTCCATCTAATTAATACCATTATTGAAAAAATAATTCAAAAATTTTAAAACAAATCCCCCCCCCAAAAACAAACAATATATCTCACTCCCGTACATTGAAGGATTAACTGAAAATATAAAGAATATCCTAAACAAACACAATTTTGAAGTTAGTTACAAAGCATATAATACATTAAAACAATTTTACACCCCCCTCAAAAGCAGATACCCCCCATTCAAGAAATCCAATCTCATATACAGCATCCCGTGTAAAGACTGCGACAAAGAATACATTAGAATGACATCGCAACTTTTAGGGAACAGACTAAACGGGCACAAAAAAAAAAAAAAATTATAAACAACTCCAACTTTCCAAAACCCAAATCTTAGCATACGAACCTAACCTCAATGAAAGATTCATTAAAGAGATGATTTACATCAAGAAAAACCAAAATACAATGAACGACAGGGGTGACATAAACAACTCAAGCCAAATTTATCATAGGATCCTTTAATCAACTACACCAATAACAATCCCCACGAAACAACTCCTATCTCCCCCAAACATAACAACAAAGAAAGCACAAACGCCCATGTGCGAACGTCCCAATACAGAACAAATCAAATTATTGTACGAATACGTCATTTCCTTCCTCATTACCCTTGACAATCTAAATAACATAACCCAACACTTGGACCACAGAAAATCCAATCGCCATTGCAACGATCACCTCCCAACTCAAGGAAAAAGAACCGACAGCACAAAAGTAAACCAAATTTTCATGAAGAAAAAAACGCAATTATGACTTTAAACGAGTCAGAACAACATACAAACATTAAAATATGTAATTCGTCTCCGTTAACAATGTTGGCAAGGTACGTACTTCATAGGTTATGTACTTTTCACCTAATAAAACAAAACAAAAATGTGTAATATTGAACAAAAATAGAAAAATGAAATTGTTATTCTTTTTCAGGAACACACCAAACCCACAATGTTACCAAAAATTGAAAAAGCCCCCAGCTAGGGGCGAAACGTTTTGATATATGTAAATTGAAACTCCAGTTATTGAAGAATCCAAACATATATATATATATATATATATATATATATATATATATATATATATATAGCTACAAACTCGATAGCTGTCTCTGGTATTGGCATCCTCTGTAATTCGGTCAGTTTGAGCTTCGAAGATTTATGTATGTTACACGAATGACAATTATTTATATAATTTTCCACATCTTTTTGCATATTTAGCAAATACAATTTTTTTTGTATGGCCTATAATGTTTTTTGTTGTCCCCCATGACAAAAAAATATATAATCATTATTCGATGTTGGTGAGTGGTACACACAGATACATATACTCGTGCTCCTCGTCTTCCATTCACATCATCAGCAGTTTAAACAGTCCGAAAATGTACATATCTTCGCAAGTGTGCTCTTCAAAGTTTCACTGGTGATCAAGGTAATCCTTGGCCTGCTAAAACCACTGTGGGTGCTTCAAATTCTCCATAACACTGCATGATCCAATCAGCAATTTCGTCTCGGAGTCAACATATTGCTTGTTAGATGTGGAGATTTTGGAGAAATACGGGAATAAAATAGTACTTTTTTCTGACCTTTTATATTTTACAAATTGTCAAATCAATATTCTAATCATAAACAAATTATGTATCCAACATAACCAAAAATTAAATACGGGATGTTTTAAAATATCGCAACTCCAACATTCTCCCACCTTTTGCAATGTTCAATTGCAAAATTATCTGTATCCATAACGATCAGGAATCTTGACCAAACGTCCGGACCTGGTTGACACCGGTGTAATTTTCGGGTTCTTCGATTCTCCTCGCCTGGAAGTTGTTTGTTGGGCTGGTATTCACTAGAAGTTCCGTTTTCATTCGAAATGCATTTGTCTTTTGTGAGTCTGCCTAGGAAAATATCTGATTTCCCATTGTTATTCGAAATTTCCAGTGGGTATATTCTTTGGAACGGAAGCAATATTTCACCTGTTGATAATTTCATCCGCGCCACTCTTGCAATGTTGTCTTTTCCAGGGTAAATTTTGAGTATTCTTCCTATTGGCCAACTTATTCTTTTCGTGTCCGTCCGGACCTGGTTGACACCGGTGTAATTTTCTCAACCTTTTCTTCATTTTGTGACGATCGGGTTCTTCGATTCTCTTTGAAATATCGCAACTCCAACATTGCCGTTTTTTATTGTCCTCTACAAAAACCCCTCGAGATGAGACTGCTAGCCTTCTGGCAGTTGCTATTTTCTGCTTGGAGTTTTTCTTCTTCCTTTCTCGTATCCCAAGAATGTTGTCACCAGTGGCGTGGATTAAATGAAATCTAGAGGTGTACGTATGCACTATGTCGAAAGACGAAATCTCTAACAAGGATATCTGAACTCCCCTTAAAGATAACGAAAAGACTACTGATGATACTAAAACGAAAGTGGAGATCTCAAAGCAAGAACTCAATAAACCTGGAAACGGGTTTTCATGCACCTGACGAAGCAAATAAATACAAAAAAATCGTCTTTTTAACACCGAAAGAAGTCTGCGAAGAAACTATATTTTCATTTCCAGGCTGATAACAACGCTCAGCAAACATCAGATCAGATGAACAGAGATCTGAACTCCTTGAGTGATCTGTCAACCACTCATAATCTAGAGATTAACCCTTCTCAATCCCATGCTATGATTGTTGGAATAATATCTGAATGCTCAGTGGCTGAGGCATACTTCTCACTTTTTCTCTCGAATGGAAAACTCCTTTTTGTAAGTGAATGTGAAAACTTGGGGATCTGGTTCGATCAACAATTACGATTCATATGACATGTAAGTCAATTACGTCAAAGTTCTTTCAATATCTTATGACAATTAAATCCATGTAGGGATATTCTACCTACTTCTAGGCTCAAACTGAGTCTCTGCCAATCCCTAATCATCTCGAAGCGTTCATATTACGACGTCGCCTATGGCCCCTCTTTTGCAGATCGATGCCACCAGGCTAAAACGCATTCAGAATTCCGGTATTCGTTTCGCCTATGGCATTCGAAAATATGATCACATCAGTATAAAATTCTTAGAATCCGGTACTTTTCCTCACGCACAAAGTCATTACATCTTGCTCCCCTAGATACCTAGCCTCCAAAATCATCTCCTTCAGAAACTCCAATAATACTCGCACGCGAAATGCAAATACCTTGGTAATCGCTGAATTCAAAACCAGTTTGTTTAAAAGAATCTTCTCTTACACAGCTACAAAATATCACAACTCCTTATCTCCCAGTTCCAGAACTATAATATAATAAATTTCAAAAAGAAACTGAAGGATTTATTACTTCAGAGATAGAGGGATTGACTGGAAATTGGCTGTACTAAAATGTCTCTTGACGTTGTATTTAGAATATCATTGATACACTGATTTATTGAAAATCGACAGTCTTAATACTGTCTGCTATCATATATCCATAGTTTTTTATTTTCTTTTTTCCCATCTTTTTCCTTTTATTTCCCAGGGTTCAGTTGCAAAGCAGCATTAGTAACACTGCGCCTTTTCATCTCCTACTATCGATTAATTTTTAATTTTTGTTAATTTAACACTTGTTATAGCGACATGTATTTTCCATGAGATGAATTAAGACGATTCATTATATTATTATTATTATATACACTCAATATTTGTTTCCTCATTGCTTTCAGTGCATATATTTTATCCTTCCTTTCCTTTTTTTAACACCTAATACTTGGTCGTTTATATAAAAGATATTAGAATCATTTTCTGGTAATGATGCGATTCATTCAAAAATTGTCTGATCATTTCTTTGAAAGTTTTAAATGTCTTTCAAACTCCATATTGTATCTGTAACAGGTTCTATAATTTCTACTTCTTATTTAGGGCACATATTTGTCTATCCTGAGTTTTACTTTGGCTGTATGCATTTTCATTTTCAGTCGCTCGATGGCAACTCAAAGAATCAGCATTTCAATTTCTAAAATTTTAATAGTATCACAGAATACATAGCAGAAGTATATGTTATAGATCAATCTCTGGAGATTATATACTTGATAGTGTTGAATTCAAATTTCATTGCAGTATATCTGTTTGTATATTACAATCGATATGGATTCAAATTCATCTGGTGGATTTGACAATACTCCTCCAAACATTCTGAACAGTACTCAGAAAGCCACTGAGAATTCGAATCCACAGGCATTTTCTTAATATCTCATAAGCTTTTTTGTAATTGTGTTCACATGATAGTTGAAATTGAGTTCACTGTCAGAATGAACGCCTTGGTCTTTTTTTGTTCATAGTACTGATTTTATTTCTTGAAAAAAATTCTCAGAAATATCTTCCGATGTTTAGGGATAGTTTGGTGCTTTCTGTCCAGGTTACTGCTTCTTCTAAATTCTTCTGTATATTATGGCAATCATCGATTTTTTTAATTTTCTGTATATTTCGAAATCATCAAACATTCCGATCTCAAACAATTTGGCAATGAATTCATCAAACGTAGAAAGAAAAATGTTGGAGCCCTGAGGTACACCTGAACGAAAAATATCCTTTGAAGACCCTTCAAATAAGATGAGCACAGTTCCAACGTTTCAGATGAGAACTCAAGCACACTAAAACTTTTGAGCAAAACCTTGTCGAACGCTTTGGAGAAATCTGTATATATAATATCCAATTGTCCGGCAAGGTCAACCAATTCGTTTTGTTTTCTGAGAAAATTGAAATCGGTTGGTGATTGTCGATTTTTTTTATGTAGTTGATCGTTTGATGAATAAGGTCCGCCAATTTTCACCATTTTTAGATATATAATTGGTTTAATACCTCACTGGGTGTACAAATTAATGCAACAGGTCTATAATTGGTTGTCTGACTTCAATATCCACTTTTCAGTGTAAGGGAAAACTTTGCTCAATTGCCATGATTCAGGATGAACCGTGGTGTCTATTATGAGATTAACTATAATTGGTAGGAGCTTCAAGAAAACATCCGCACATCCTTTTATTATATATGCCGGAATATCATCAGAACCTAATGGCTTTTTGGATTTCAAGCGATTTATGGCAAGCAGTATTTCATCATCAGATATTCAGCCTCATGCATTCGGCGTTTCAGTGATATCTGCCGTTGAAAAATCATTGTTGTATTCATTACTATGATTGCAAGATATCACATTTTCGGTAAAATATCAATCAGGAAACAACTGA
Organism: Gonioctena quinquepunctata; assembly: GCA_018342105.1. Taxonomy (NCBI): domain Eukaryota; kingdom Metazoa; phylum Arthropoda; class Insecta; order Coleoptera; family Chrysomelidae; genus Gonioctena; species Gonioctena quinquepunctata. The sequence continues at coordinate 49,764 of JAFIRS010002210.1, read as the reverse complement.
ATGATCGCTCGAAAAACGTTGGATTACTTCTGATATAATCAGGACATCTGCATATTCGGAAATTCACTGAACTGTGCGATACAAATTTCTAACCACCCAATTTATTTTTTTAGGTTTTCTTCCAAAGCTCCATGAATTTAGTCAAACTTATGGACCAATATTCAAGTTCCATTATGGACCTTTCATTCGGGTTGTTATGGTAGCAGAAGAAAAGTTCCTGAAATATATTTTGAATTCGACGAAACTCGTGAATAAATCCATTGAGTACAATATTTTTCATAATTGGCTTGGAACGGGACTCCTCACAAGTGCAGGTAAGGATGACTCAATCAGTAGTAGTAGTCTCTTTGTTGTTGTTTGTAACCGACTCCTTTGGGCGCGATTTTGACCCACTTTGAACGGTCAAAATTCATTCAAACTTTGTAGATTTATCGAGGACCGATGACAATACAGTAATTCAATAAGATTATTCCATTTTTTAATTTGCAAAAAAATTATAAAAATAATAGTTTTAAAAAAAAACTAAAAAAACACGCTTTTATAAATAAACCAAACAAAAAAGTAGGAAATAAATAATAGTTTGAAAAAACTAAAAAACACGCTTTTATAGAAAACCAAAATAAACAAATAGAAAATAAGAAAAGAGTGTATTTTATTAAAAAAAAGCGTGGGGTGCATGGTATCAATGATTATACAGTGCTAGTCAAAAGTCCCCTCCCCCCCTCGTATCTTTTGAACGGGTATACTTATAATAATGAAATTTGGAGGGTGGAAATAAACGGATTTAGGCTTCTCAACTGGTCATAACAGGTGACGCAATAGTCATAAATGACGTCACAAGGCCACTGTGACCAATAATTTTAAATGGGACCCTATGGCAAGTGACAGCTCGTTTGAAAGGTATTGAAAATACCTATTCAGTCATACCAATTTTGTTTGGGTTTCGGCTGATTTTGATTGATAAATTGAAGAAATACGAAAATTATAGTTTCGCATTTAATTAATAAAGATTTTAAAGTACGCCTCTGGTTAATTGTCAAAAAGGTTGACGTTTTTGAATTCTCTACTTGTCAAAAGTGTTTATACCTTGAAAATTTACCTAAGCTATTGTTTAACGAGACGTTTAAGTGTTTACATAGGCAAAATGGTACGTACTGTAGCCGACAAAGTAGCAGCTATCTTAATAATTGGTTAATGTGAAACAATTTCCATGCAGCGGAACGACTGTTTAATGAGAGGTACCCCGATCGCCCTATATCGAGGGTTTATTTGAGGGAGCTTCTTCGGAAGTTTGAAGCATCAGGTAGTGTTCAAGATGCCAAACGATCTGGTCGACCAACAATTAGTGATGACAAAATAATTGACATAATTGAGAAATGGTAGTAAACCCTACTTCTTCCACAGCCCAAGTTGCGTCTATCTGTGAAGTCAGTCAAAGGACAGTACATAGGTGTTGGCTAAAACAAATTTCATCCATACAAATTAAAATGGTGCACCAACTTTCAGATGATGACCCCGACCGAAGACTAGAATTCTGTGAAACTATGTCCAATGAAATGAACCAACAACCAGGCTACATACAGACAATTTGTTTTAGTGACGAAAGTACTTTCTTTCTCAATGGAATGTTAACACTCAAAATGTGAGGTATTGGAGTGACACAAATCCTCACATCTTTCGTGAAAAACATACTCAATTTCCAGAAAAAGTAAATGTTTGGGCAGGTATTTTGGGAAACCACATAGTTGGGCCTCTTTTTCTCAATGCTAACTTAACCGGTGAATTGTATCTGGAGATGTTACAAAATGATATTGAGGCGTTAATTCTTGAAATTCTAGAAGATAATCCAGATGAATTCGACAACTTGGAAATAACGTTTCAACAAGATGGTGCTCCTGCACACTATTACGGTGCAGTAAGACGTTACCTAGATGAAGAATATCGTGGTAGATGGATTGCGACGAGGTTCGATCGAATGGCCAGCTCGGTCACCGGACCTTACACCATTAGATTTTTTTCTATGGGGGTACTTGAAATCTAAGGTTTACGCTACAGCACCTGACAGTATTGCCATTCTGAAACAACGAATTGTTGAAGAATGTAGGGCAATTTCCGCTGACACACTGGGACGAGTACGACAAGAGTTTAGCAATAGGATGCATTACTGCCAGGAAGTAGATGGAGCATATTTTGAACACTTATTATAAGAACTGGTTCTTAAATCTTTATTAATTAAATGCGAAACTATAATTTTCGTATTTCTTCAATTTATCAATCAAAATCAGCCGAAACCCAAACAAAATTGGTATGACTGAATAGGTATTTTCAATACCTTTCAAGCGAGCTGTCACTTGCCATAGAATCCCATTTAAAATTATTGGTCACAGTGGCCTTGTGACGTCATTTATGACTATTGCGTCACCTGTTATGACCAGTTGAGAAGCCTACATCCGTTTATTTCCACCCTCCAAATTTCATTATTATAAGTATACCCGTTCAAAAGATACGAGGGGGGGAGGGGACTTTTGACTAGCACTGTATAGTACATTACACACCTAGGGCAGTAAAGTAAGAAATGTCTCAGATCACAGGTAATTGTTGGCCGAGCCGATACCATGCACCCCACGCTTTTTTTTTAAATGAAATTTTTTTTTTCTTATTTTCTATTTTTTTAGTTTGGTTTTCTATAAAAGCGTGTTTTTTAGTTTTTTAAACTATTATTTATTTTACTATAAGAAAACATGGAACCAACAGAAAATAATCCACGAAAGCATAGTTGATTTTCATCCGTACAGGTACTGTATACCGGGTGGCACAGGATATCGGGCCACCCCTGTAACTTCTGCATTCGTGAACGGATTTCTCTGAAATTTGGTATAGTTATATGAGCAACCATTTCGGATTTGATCACATTACAATCCAATATGGCGGACTTCCAGTTTTTCTGGAAATACCAGTAACTTTGTTTTTTCAAATGGAACACCCTATATATTTTTACATATTCAAGTTCAACAGGTCAAAACAAGTCCAAACCTTATGTCAAATGTAATTTCATTGAAACAATTGAAATTAAAATTGTTTTTTTATCTTATTTCGTGGATAAAGGAGATTTGGTCGAAGCTATTCACAATGAGTCGCAAATAACAAAAAAAAAAAAATTTTTCTGAAAACTTATTTTTTGTGTCATTTTTGATAAATCAATTCAGTCACATCACATTTGGATACATTTTTTTTTTCACATGTTACCCCTATGGGCCACCTACCTGTCTCTCTAGAACATTCATCAACCTTTTCGCTGCGAAGCGACATATTGAGTAACTCGTCCCGAGCTGCACTTGTTTTTCAATAAAAATTGTTTTTTTATTTTTAATATTTCAGTATTTGCTAAAGTTCAACTAATAGTAACACTATTTTAGGGTTTTGTTTCCTTGACATACATGCGTGCAAGCAGCACCCAGCACACAATTTGTTGCCCAGTGCGCCCCGGCACGTATGTGTGTCATAAACATGTGTTTGTTTTTTTGTGTAAAAAATAACAAAATAATCAGAACATAAATATTTATTCTCGATAAAACAGAAAATAAAATCAGAAAATTAAAATAAACGAAACTATGAACAAACAAACCAATACAATCTTAAGCGAAACAAACGACAACTTTCACGAAAAAATATTCATTGAATTTTTGTACTTTTCACGCGGCATGAAAAACCGGAAAACACTCAACACAAAGACCAGGCTCTCCAGGACATCTAGTGCAGTGATACAGGGTCAGCTGACGTTCATTACCCTGGGAACAAACCCGACATCTTTTCCTATTTGTCCGTCCTTGCTCATTTTTGGACATAATTTTTGAAATATTGTGTTTTACCTCTCAGACTCTGGGGGTTTTTGTTTTCATTATGTTTAGAAATCTCTCCAATATTGCAATTCTATAGTCATGAAAGGACATTTTTCGCCCAAAATACTAATTATATAAAAAAAAGGAGAGTTCAGTAACATGAGATGAAATAAATGAGACATTTCGTTTATCTTTCCACTTTCCACAATTATGACATTATTGGAGAACTGTGCAATAGTTTCGCCCTTTTTCAGTTTTTTATCAACAACAGAAATTGGATTGTTCTTTTTTTCCCCATTTAGTGTACCCATACAATAGGTGTTTCGCAAAGACAGAGCATTTGCAAGTTCAAAAGAATTATAAAAATTATCTATATACACCGAGTGTCCAGAATCCAAATAATTTTTTGAAAGTTCAAGTACGATTTTCGTAGTATGTCTTTTTCCACCTACAGCAGTATCTTTCGCCCCAGTGTACACCAACGTTTTTAGTACTACACCACAAGGCTCAGTCAACATGTATAATTTTATTCCGTATCTATGTTTTTTATTCTTTATGCACTGGCGAAAAACTAATCGCACCTTCCTTAACACCATAGATTCATCTGAAGGAAGTTCCTTCTGGGGATAATAAATGGCAGCCATCTTTTCATTGAAAAAAATTAGGAGAGGATTTATCTTGTGTAAGCGATCTGGATTTCCCGCTGCCATATTTTCTGCAAAAATGTAGGCATCTCATTATAAGGAGAAGACGGTCCCCACCCATATGTTTCGAGAAACATTGTAGATTGAATAATGGATGAAAAAGTTAACATTTCTTCAGATGTTACGGGTTTCTATTTAGTAATGCGTGATTTTTCCTGACCTGACCTGACCTGACCTGACCTGACCTGACCTGACCTGACCTGACCTGACCTGACCTGACCTGACCTGACCTGACCTGACCTGACCTGACCTGACCTGACCTGACCTGACCTGACCTGACCTGACCTGACCTGACCTGACCTGACCTGACCTGACCTGACCTGAAGACAAAAACACTCGTTCGTCATGATTATTAGTCTCCCTTACAATAAGGTCTAAAATATTATCATCAAATATTGCTCGAACATGATCAATTGGCTCGCCGTTCCCAGGATTAGGTTGCAACAATTCATTTCTTTTCGAAAATGGAAAGTTTTTCATGTCTTCTGGGTCGTCTGACCACGTCGACGGCATTATTGCTTGCAGTACCAGGGACGGGTACTTGAGCTGGTAAGTTTATAATATCTATAACAAAATTTCTAATGAGTATAGAAAGCCCAAAAAACTATTATAAATACCATCGCCATCATCATCAGAACTTTCTTCGGATCCTGAATAATCGGGTTTAAAGTTATCGTCACCTTCAAACGGTAAATTATACTCCAAATCGGAGTCCGACCATTCTAAAATATTAAATAATTCCTCATCTGTAAGCTTGTTTGGGTTTTTGACGTCGTTTTTCTTTTTTTTTTTCTGCTGAGAAGGGCCCTCCCCACTAGACTCCATGCTGTACCGACAAACAAAATCAAAATCCAGAACTTCAGAAAAATGTATGTCTGATCTGGTCTTCACAATACGCTACCAACGATAACACACCTCTCTGTAAGGCTGCTAGCGACATCTGGCCATTTGTTTGAACGTAAACCAGCGGCACAGTTTATATAAACTGTGCCCGCGGCATACATGAGTGCCAGTCGCACCGCGCGAGGAATCGCTGCGACACGCATGTATGCCAGGTGCAGTGAAAGAGTTAAGGAAAAAAATATATCATTTTTGTATTTCGGTACAGTAACAAATTGTATACATTCAAAAATCTACAACTAGTTCATGAGTTTCCTTGCAGTTCGAATAATTTTTCAACTCAGTAAGCTGTGGAAAACAACATTTCTGAATCCTGTCAACTAATTGTGTAAGTTATACTTATAAGCACGATATTGGTGTTTTTTTTAAATTCTTCCAGCGTTTTCTCGACTTACATTGCATTGGTATTCCAATTCCTGCATCGAAGTGGTTGGATCAAAATCAACCTAAGCAAAACGTTCATTTCTGCCTCCTCACTTACGATCATCTTCTCCATTGTTGGATTCTTTTATGTGTGGGTATCGTTCAGCGTATAACTGACAAGCAGCGACACTGTTTGAAAGAAATTCTCCGTAAATTAATAACATATCAACCTGTTCACTTCTTGTGAACCTATAATTTTGATTTTACATTTCTACTAAACTAATTCTCGGAAGTTAACTCATTTTCGAGAGTTGAGATGAAAGATGACAGCGAAACACAATTTGTTAACAAAATTAAAAAATGCTGTTTTCCACAGCTTACTAAGTTGAAAAATTATTCGAACTGCAAGGAAACTCATGAACTAGTTGTAGATTTTTGAATGTATACAATTTGTTACTGCACCAAAATACAAAAATAATATGTAATTTTTTTCCTTAATGAATGTTCTAGAGAGACAGGTAGGTGGCCCATACGGGTTTCATTTGAACAAAAATAATTTTTGATCAATATTGATTCATCAATAAATGACACAAAAAATAATTTTTCAGAAAAAATTAAGTTTTTCTGTTATTTGCGACTCATTGTGAATAGCTTTGACCAAATCTCATTTATCCACGAGGTAAAATGGAAAAACAATTTCAATTTCAATTGTTTAAAAAAAATCACATTTGACATAAGGTTTGGACTTGTTTTGACCTGTTGAATTCGAATATGGGAAAATATACAGAGTGTTCCATTTGAAAAAACAAAGTTACTGGCATTTCCAGAAAAACTGGAAGTCTGCCATATTGGATTCTAATGTAAACAAATCCGAAATGGTTGCAGATTTCAGAAAAATCCGTTCACGAATGCATAAGTTACAGAAGTGGCCCGATATTTTGTGTCACCCGGTATACCATGGTAACCAGAACCCTGATAGCATATGGTTTGGTATAGTATTTCTAATCCCAATTGGAACGACATGAAAAGTTTCGGGTAGGAATTCTCTTTGCAGTTGCCGCCTTGACATAGGCGTCGGTATATTATTTTTCAGTGGTATATCCAGAGAGATGTGCGTTAGCACTCCATGTTAACACACACGATCATCACATGGACTATGGGTCAGTCAGTGTATTAGCAAGCGAGTCTCACTGGGCAAAAAGGGTCTTTTTAGAAATGACTTTCATATCTCAAGAGAATACCTGCATCAACAAAAAAACTGATATCAATCACTTGAGTGAGATCTATGCTTATTTACTGGCACTAGACATGAACCCAACTAGATCAAACTCGGCTTCAATCACACTATAAACTTAACATCTTATCCAATATTAAACTTTATTCTCCTCACAGCATTATAAATATCATAATTTTCATGTCCAACATTTAATAAAACCTAACTACAGGAAATAGTTAACCACACCAGTTAGTACCACTGTTTCAGTTGGCACCCTGGATGGCATAAATATTTCTTGACATACGTCAAGGTCAATGTCACATACAACTGTCTAATGTGAATTTGATTTCTGACCTGTCAGTTTTGATTCCAACCACATGGTTGAAGATTTTTCTTCAAGTTTTATGTATAATTTTTAACATATAAGTGTGGTAATCGAACATTAGTTCATCTCTCTGTTTTACATTTCCCATTATTCATTACCATCATGTCAAAAAACACTTTTTTACTGAACACCGTGTCATCCAATCTCACCTAAACTGTAAGTATTATTAATTCACTTAATGATAATCTCTCATATGTGTGATATTTAAAATTTTAGTTACCTGATGATGGAATAAATTAATTCCGAAAGCTCGGACAAACTTATTGCATTCAAAAGTATTTTTCCAACATAGGATTTGTGGGGTCTATTTTGTAAAATTTGCGAGATTTGTTGCAAAATAAGAAATGATGATGATTTTTTCGATGAAAAAAGGAATATAGTAGGCTACTGTCGTAAAATTTCACGATTCCGAAAAAAAAAACAATTGTAATAGGAACAGGAGTACATCACAAAGGAAACAATTCTAGTAACCTTCACAAGAACAAGAGAGGATGATTAACAGGAAACGATGTAAACATTTCAAGGAGAGACTATTTATAAATGCTCCATATGCCACTATCATGTTCCTCACAAGCTGCTAGTCTTTTAGTTAATGAGCACCGACCTCTAACAAGCATTGCTCCATCAGTTGTATGGAAGGCTTCCGTGGTCTTGCTCTTCATATCATCTGCAGTTGTTAGACGATATCTGGAAAGCCTTTTCCTCACGTACCCCCAATGAAAGGAATCTATAGGAGTAATTCCTGGGGATCAAGCGGGCCAAGGAATAGTACCTCTTCGGTCTATCCAACGATTAGGATAGTATTGATATAGAAATTCTCGCACTATCCTCTGGTTATACACCACAGAACCATCGTGTTAGAACTACATGAAGAAGAATCAATATTGTTGATTTATTCAAATTATAATTTCATGTATGTAATCAAAAATTATATCATAAATAAACTCCCCACTATTTCCAGGGATCAAATGGAAAAAACGTAGGAGAATGCTAATACCAGCCTTCCATAATTCTGTTTTGGAAAATTTCATCGATGTTTTCGACAGACTGGGAAACATTTTTATGGACAAGCTAGACAAGGAAGTTGGGAAACCGACTTTCGATATTTATCCTATGACGTCGCTGTTGACACTGGATATAATTTGTGGTGAGCTTTTTTTCTACTCTCAATGATATAAAAATGGCGTTACAGTATCTTAGATTTGTTCTGGCGTATTGTCACTTTTGCTTTATGAATTGATAATCAATGATATGGGAAGGATCCATGAGCTCTACAGTGTATCTACGAGAATAATCATCAAACGCAAAATTTTTTCATGATTTATTTTCCAGAAAAATTGATTTTAATAAGTTGGTGCTTTCCTAGGAATGCATTATACATGGTGTATCTTCATTAGGTAACGCGATCTATATATAGAGAACTAGAAATATCATGATTCTGGAAATTTGTAGAGATAGTGAAGGAAACATTGAGAATCTAACTAAGATATTTTCGTTATTGTGACACTTACTGTTTCTTAGGACACTCTGTATTTTATAACAAAAATCCATTATTCTGATTCAACACTATACCCATAATTAACCGGTTTTGAGTGAATCTAGTTTTTCTAGAAAAACTGACAAATGCAGCGGCCATACGCCATTTTCATGTGAAGCACAATGTTTAGTGATATGCAGTCACTGCATCATGAATATGAAAGGTTGAATGGATCACTCATCATAAACACATTCACTGAATAATTCACAGGTTGCGCAAAAAAAGTGGGTACGGAAAATGATTGAGAAACATTGAAAATCTAAATTGATTCATATGGAAACCCCATTGTTTCTCATGATTTAATTATATTATGAAAATGAGCCTCAGTTCTGATTCACTTCCCTATACTAAAGAGTCATAATTTGGGATATATTCCATAATAGTTCCCAACTAACATTATGGGAAAATTATTCCAAGCAGAGGGATACAATGGTTTCAAGAAGTCTGAATTTACCTATTTCCAGTCAGATATTCTACCTTCAACTATCAACTAACTCCAAAGTTATAATTGGAGTTATAAAAACCTCACCTGAGACTACCGAATCTCATTAAAAAAACATAAACTTAATAGGCGTGGTGTAGAGTATGAAATTACTTTTTATATACTTCAGACATACTTTCGCAGCCTCATGGGTCAGTATAGTTATTTATCAGGTTGAATTTTACCTGAAATTAACCAGTTATTCTTATTTTTGTCCCGTACCTTTCGCTCAATCCTCAGTTCATTCAGAGCTGGATTTTTCATCGTTCATTTCCATGAGTTGTCAGATTTGAAGACAGTTTGTAAAACATATTAGAAAGTTCGATAACAAGAAGTCGCAAAAAATAACAGCGCCTATTAGATTCAATTGACTTGTATATAGCTGATTCTATATCGGAATCAATAATTTCATTATTTGCACTGGTATGAAACACTCATTGAACAAAACACGACTCTCACTTCCAGGATATGTTATGATTAACCATTGAAAGAAAGAAAATTATTTCAGAAACGGCGATGGGTGTACATCTTGAGGTTCAAAAAAACGGAAACCTAAAATTCCTTAATTCTATCAAAGTCATCTGCGAAGTACTAACAAAAAGACTCCACTCGCCATTGCACCCCTCCCTTTACCCGTTCACATTGGATTACTGGAGGGAAAGAAAAGCTATTGCGATTTTGCATGCTTTTACTGGGGATATCATTGGCAGACGGATGGAGACGGTGACTCTGGACGATGTCGACGAAGAAATTGAAACAGGAGTTGAAAAAAGGAAATTAGCGTTCTTGGATTTGCTCCTAAGAAGCACTATAGACGGCATTACTTTAACTATAGCGGATATCAGGGAAGAAGTTGATACATTCATCATGGAGGTAGGTGAATTTTTTTTTTTTTTCCCTAGGATTTTCTTCCCCAATGAAAGCAATGAATATTAGTTTGACGGTTGTAGATCATGCTGTAACTTGATTACTGTAGAAAAGGGAAACATTCTCAATGTTTCCCTTTTCAACATGAATACCCCACAAGAGGTTATCTTGACGATGGAAGATAGTGACTAAAGTTTATCTTTCAGTCGCAGATGATTCCACATCTGATTTTATGAACATCCTGTTTATATTTTCAACAAATCAATTGATTACTGTACTTTCGGAGGTCCATCGCCTCAAATGGATTCGACGGTTTTTCACGACTTTTCAATTTTTTTTTATCTGCAATCATCTCCAGGTGAGAACTCACAAGCTCAGGTGCTACGTACTATTTTATATGTCTGTCGGTGCACATATGCGTTCAATTCCGCTATGTGCAGTTTTTTTTAATTGTATTTAAAGGTAAGCGCATCAACCGCTAGGGTTATTAGCGCTACGTTTAATTTACATTTCATTATAGGTATAGTCATATAGATTGTAACATATTGATTCTTGTTAAAAAGGACATGAGGTTCCTAACATTACAATTTCCACTAAGAGTTTCGTGTAGTTCTTTTGGTATTTGAAGTTTTGTTCTTGCTTCTTGGAACTTGGGGCAGATTTGAAGTACATGTTTCACAGTTACTGTTGTTTTACACATATCACAAATTGTTTGATTCTCATGTGCTAGAAGGTAGTCATGTGAAAACTTGGTATGGCCTATACGAAGTCGACAAAGGATAACCTGATGTTTTCTGCTTTTTGGAAGGTATGTCCAGGGTTTTACCGATGTTTTTATTTCGGCTAGTTTCGAACTTGATTGCATCCAGTCTCTTCGCCACTCGTTCGTGATCCGCTATGTGCAGTGATGCGATGGAATTCTCGTGGTTTGGTGGTGCTCGAAGTTTCGCACTCCTGCAGTCCACCAGAAAAAGCAATAAGTGGTTTTCTCAACGCTTGGCCGTCTAGAGTCGTCATTGTATTCGATGTAGGCAGCCTCCTTGACTTTACGATTGCATTGTCCTATAGAATTCGGTGCTGCTCAGTGCGGACGTTGTCAGAAATTCCCGATTTTGACGTCCATTTGAGTCCATTTCTCCACTTATGCCTGCCTTGAATAACACTGATAAATAGAAAGAATTTCAAATAGATATAGTCTACTCGACAAGTTGAAAATAGTCTAAAATAGAGATACTGCTCTTAAAATTATGTGTGATAGCTCATTGGATCCGGTATAACGCCTAGAAAAATGTGCCAAAAGCGTGTATTAGCACAAAAAAAATTGCAAAAGTTTTAAACAATTGAAGATGAGAAAAAAATGGTATTTCGTTTTTTGGCAATATTTCATAAACTATCAATATTTAAAGAATTAAAAAAAAAAGATTATGAAAGAAGAGGAAATTTCTAATAAGAAACACCTTGCTTTCGGAACTCTATCTCCATTATTTTAAATTTTAATTTTAAAGGCTGAAAATGGGTCTCCCAGCGACATTTTTAGGTTGCGCGCGCGGCGTCAAAAGCGAGTACGACACATTAATTAATTTATTTAAGGTATTAAAAAATTTTTTTGTAAATTTGAAAAAATTATGGTGTATTCGGAACACTATAAATGATTTATTCCCGTTAGAAATTTTACTAAAAGTTGATTTCTCAACAAGTGTACCGATTGTTAGCTAACAAAATTTTCTCGGACTTCTGTCTTAATTGTAAATGAAAATAAATATTTAAATAATTGGCGTAAAAATTTTTCGCTTCGTAACGCCTTTCTTATATGAATACTTAACAATATCAAGTCATGAAAGTTGAAAAAATATTCATACGTTGTTTATAATAATTTTTGTATTTGACAAAAATTATAAAATCCAAGTAATGTTGTTAAAAATTAATTTTTTTTCTGAATTATCATATTATTGTTTTTTTAATATTACAAGATATGAATTGATTTGCAGAAAAAATGTATCTCGCCATTTGTTGATGAAAATTTTATAAACAAATTGATTATTTCAATATTTTTGAAAATTTTACTTCGACAACTTCATTATATTACAAATATTATGATTTTTGAGAAAAAAAAAATTTCCTCAATAACAAATAACAATTGTTTTTTTTTTTATATTTCTATTGTTTAAATAATTAGTTGAGAAATTATCTTCTTTCTTAAAATCATAATTGACAGTCCTCTATAGAGTAACAAAAAAAAATTATCAACAATTCTATTGTTTATTAACTTACCAATTCGTTATAAACAAATTTTTAACTTTGTTAGATTTTTTTCTGAAACTTCCTAATTTTACAAAAACAACCATATATAACAAAGTATAGAAAAAAAATCCAATTTTTCCCAATTCCAATTCCCAAAGTACAATAAAAAATTGAAAAAAAAATTTCTATATTTGGTTATATATGGTTGTTTTTGTAAATTTTAGAAGTTCCAGAAAAAAAATCTAACAAAGTTAAAAGTTTGTTTATAACAATGAAATTGTTGATAAATCTTTTTTTTGGTACTCCATAGAGGACTGTCAATTATGATTTTCGGAAGAAAAATAATTTCTTAACCAATTATTTAAACAATAGAAAAATAAAAAAAAACGATTATAAACAATTGAAAATTGTTATTAAAGAATTTTTTTCCAAAAATCATAATATTTGTAATATAATGAAGTTGTGGAAAAAATGTTTACAAAAATATTGAAATAATCAATTTGTTCATAAAAAATTTATCAACAAATAGCGGGAAATGTTTTTTTGCAAATAAATTCATATCTCGTATTAATAAAAAACGATAATATGATGATAAGGAAAAAAACATTTTTTTCAACAACATTACTTGGATTTTTTTGTTTTTGTTCAAGTTCAAAAATTATTGTAAACAAAGTATGAATATTTTTTCAACTTTTATGGCGTGATCTTGTTGAGTATGTATATAAGGAAGGCTCTACGAGGCGAAAAAAATTTATGACAATTATTTGAACATTTTTTTTTATTTACAATTAAGACAGAAGTTCGAGAAAATTTTGTTAGTTAACAATCGTTTAACTTGTTGAAAAATCAACTTTAAGTAAAATTTCTAACGGGAATGAATTATCTATAGTGTTCCAATCACACCATAATTTTTTCAAATAAAAAAAAGGATTTAGTACCTTAAATACATTAATTAATGTGTCGTACTCGCTTTTGACGCCGCGCGCGCAACCTAAAAATGTCGCTCAGAGACAAATTTTCCGCGTTAAATTAAAATTATAAATAATGGAGATAGAGTTCCGAAAGCTTTTTCATTGGAAATTTCTTTTTCTTTCAGAATCTTTTTTTTAAATTCCTTAAGTATTGATAGTTTATGAAATATTGGCAAAAAACGAAATAATTTTTTTTCTCATCTTCAATTGTTTATAACTTTTGCAATTTGTTATGTGCTAATACACGCTTTTGGCACATTTTTCTAGGCGTTATTCCGGATCCAATGAGCTATCATTCATAGTTAAGAGCAGTATCTCTATTTTAGACCATTTTTAACTTGTCGAGTAGACTAATAGGAACCAACTCAATTTAATCTATAAAAGCAACTGGTAACTGAAGTCTGGGGGGTAGAATATGATATGTAACTTCACAGTTTGTGACAATTACGAAAATCCATCGCGAGAATAATCATGAATTTGATAAAGATTTGACACGCTCTATCCAATAAAAATCAATTGAGGAGATAAAATCCGTACTATATATGAGGCCAATGAATAATAGAATGAAATCTCATCAGAAGTGAAATGAAATGAACATTTCAACTTATTTAACTATTTCCATCGTCTGCAATGAATACTTATCTTGTATAGACGACTAACAAAAATCAATAGGCACGTGAATGAAGGGTAAAAACATCCAAACCGTGAACTTAATCATTCTGGGACCTTTCGATCTTTCACGTTGCATTGAAAAAAAATCATTGAAAAGAAAGAACTTAGCACTAAAACAGTCAGATCAGTACCAGAAGTCGAGCCGAACTCAATAAGTAGTCATTTACAATTACAACGTTCGTACGCACTTATATGCAGTTATAAATGGAACAAATGAAACCGTTGTTGATTTATTTAATTCAATTGAATGAATTCAATTTGCAATAGTCAGTGGTCAGCATAAGGATCAGTCAATTATATCCCGACGATAGTGCACCATGAATTCAAAAGGTAGAATATGTATCGGACCAGTGTGTTCCACGGATTGAAAGCAGCTCTTGATGTTGAACTTGTTTCCGATCCTCCTGATCTTTTCGGAACCACCTTCAATGTACGGAAAATAGATCACTGTGCTTTGTAATTGTTCTTCGGATGTCTTCGTTCTCTCGAATTGTATCAATAATCCCCCCAGGAGTTTTTCGGGGTATGCATTTTGGTGTAGCTCTTCTCTTGTGGAGTTTATTTCAGCGTCTATCAACTCCTTGCTGTTGCGTATGTGCATAGTATTTTCCACCAATGTTCTTATCATCCTTCTGTTTGTCGAACTCGATTGATTGAGGCAGTAGTAGAGATACTGTCCCGTATGTATCTTCTTTTTATATACCGGAATGGATACCCCATAAAACTCCTCGACTAAGTATTGAAATACATCGAGAGAACGAAAATATCTGCAGAGTAACAGTTGATATACCTGCCGTACATCAGAGGTGTCTCCGAGAAAATCACAGGGATCGGAAACAAGTATCGAAAGCTGCTTTCAATCCAGCAGTACCTTACGGAGATTCTTTACCAAAATAAAATCTGACACCAGAACCAGAACAGTACCAAAATTAACAAAAACTGCAATAATGAATGTGAATGCGTGAATTCCCTCATCGGGAAGACGGAGAGGCCATTATTGGTAAGATTGGCTGAACACAAGAAATGGACTCAATTCGGAGAAACGTTAAAATCGGGAATTGCTCATCATGCCTAGACTGACACCATGAAATTCTATGGGACATTGCAAGCGTTCTACATCGAAGCGTTCGAAGCCAATGCGCTCTTTAGTCAGCCAAGCATTGAGATCAGGAACGTATGGAAACTACTCATTGTCCTTCCTGGCGGGCCATTCACACCCCATCGCGGATAATTACACGCACCAGTGCACAGACAGACATATAAAGTAGTAAGTAGCACCTAAGCTTGTCAGTATTTACCTGGAGATGATTGCAGATACAAGCAATCGAAATGTCGCGAAAAACTTTCAGATCCATCAAGACGATGGATGGCCAAAACGAGAGTCATCAAGGAATACTAGCTATTTATTGAAAGAGAAATTGGTGAATCTGCATAGATTCGTTTCTGCATTTTAGTGTTCTGAATTGAAAAATATACAAATGAAATTTATCAATAACTTATTTTACAGGAAATATTGCAGATTGATAAATGATGCACACTAGACTTCCATCGATTACGTTTCCTATTCAAAATTGGAACTCATCTCAGAATTTGAAAAATAGTTCGTTTTGGGAGAGTTTTTGAACTTCTTCACCAGTACAAATCTGGCACACCTTGATCTCAATTCAAATCAATGAATCAATACTTCTGCACGATACATATCTTCACTGTTCACATGAAATGTATATTCAAACAAAAATATTATGCCCATAACTCGTTTTTATTTTTCCATAAAATAAAATATGATGGCAAAAGCAGCTAAATCGGTGACAAACCATTTTGGCAGCAATAGTTTGTAAAATCTTCCTTTCCCACTGGGCGCGTCATCCGGTTTTCCCTCGTTTTTTTCAACACGGCTGCCGATTGGATTCTGTGAACAAATTGAAAGTAAACTATTTGTTGTTTTCAGGGATATCATACTACAAGTTCAGCAGTGACTTTTACTTTATATTGTTTGGCTGCCAACCCAGAAAAGCAGGTGAGTTCTGATGACTAGGGCTTGCAGTAACATCAGACTTTCTACGCCAGGGTTTGGAATGCACGATGAATGACTCATTTGTTTTTGTAGTGTATGACTGTAGAGCTTTTCGTAACCTTATCAGGTACTTTTGTGAGGATGTCACATTATTTGATCTATTTTTTGTCGAAGGAGCTCATTGTTATTTCTCGACCTTCACACTTCACTACGATTTTCACAAAAATTGGTTTACAAAACCCAACCGAAACCAATTTTTGTGAAAATGGTCGAGAAGTGTGTTTTTTAGTTTACTTCAATTCATCACCAAGAATTGGAGAAACATTTTTTGGCTGAAGCCATAAGTACGTCATAGAACGGGGACTGGTTCAATACCTCGTAAAACACTATTTTAACTCACATTAAAATAACAAGTGAAGATTGTTCATTTCTCCACATTCGGACAGCCTATATATGCTCATATACCGAGACTAATTCATAGAAAATGGGACTATAAAGGAAACGGAAGGTTACATAATATATTTCCGAAATATCAAAGAATAGGAGTATGCACAGATGTAATTCTAAATAAATCCATTGGAGAAAGCACAAACATATTGATAAAAACAGAGGAAACAATAACGCAGATTACAGAGACTGAAGGAAAAATGCGCAAAAAGTTCAAAAGAATTGCTTTGTATGTGTGAGTTATACATTCGAAAGATCATCGCTTTTGTATTCGAACTGAATACTCACAAGCTCTTGAATCTTCAACTCACGGAATAACCTACGTCATACATTAGCATTATCCATTTATATGGAAGTTTGCATGGATTGTCAGGTGAATATCATTCAACGTTCTACGTGGTATTTGCTAGGAAAGTAGTTGTTTTCCGCCTGTCGGTCTACCAATTGTTTCAATTGATATTGAACCTTCTGTGAAGACGACTTTGTGTGTGCTTTATGCATTTCATTTCATATCTCATCCCCTTCATATGGCTTTTTCTTTCATTAAAATATGCCAGTCGGGCATTTTGAGCCACTCCTACTGAGAAGGAATCTTTTATTCAGAATCCTATCGAGGTAGGAGAATTGTATGGAGTGTTTCTTCCAGTCACTAGGTGTCGCCGGTCAGAAGTTATCTTTTCCGACGCACCTATAGATGTTTTAAGCTCGATGATGATTTTATTTATGTTGTGTCTCGCTTCAACCAGAGCTCTCTGTATCTCTGGCTGGTGACTACTCCGTACTGATGAGGGCCAGGAAAAGCCTGAAACCGGTATACGGATTGTTCGGTGGACACGACATGAATTTAAAGATAATCGAGCTTATCAGAAAGAAACATTTGCGAACAATATCCATTTATATGGAAGTTTGCATGGATTGTCAGGTGAATATCATTCAACGTTCTGCGTGGTATTTGCTAGGAAAGTAGTTGTTTTTCGCCTGTCGGTCTACCAATAGTTTCAATTTATATTGAACCTTTTGTGAAGACGACTCTGTGTGTGCTTTATGCATTTCATTTCATATCTCATCGCCTTCATATGGCTTTTTCTTTCATTGATGATTTGGATGATTTTCCTCATGATTATTAAGGGTAGAAATGCTTTTCATTTTCCACGCATATTGGATTTTCTTGTTTTTGTTTCTGTCTCTCTCGAATGTTAAAAATGTTATCGTGGTTGTCATCTTTTTTTTATCTCTATAATTTCATACCCAATTTAAATTTTATTTAATTAGGTATTCGTAGCATTGATGCTAAATGAATATAGGATCAGAAGTCTGTATTCACCAAAACCGACAAAAATTAGTTAACTATTGGATAAATAGATCATAGGTTTGTGAACCATCTCACAATTTCATTCAGCTTCAAAACTCGTTGAAAGGTATAAATAAACGAGGTATAAAAACTGAGTTGGAATCAAAACTCATGGAGATATTTGGAATCAAAGCTCCGTATTTTCTCTTCAACCAATGACAGGATACCTGAACGATCACGTGATGAATTGCTCGTTCAGATTTCAGATGAAGTCATTTCGTCACCCCCGTAAAATTTATCGCTAATTATTACCACAATTATGAATTTGTCGCTCATCGTTTTTTTTTAATCAATGGTTCTGCTAGGTTTATATAAAGCTGGCAGAACCACTTTGTACCTATCTACTTTTGGAAAATACTAATACTACCATAATTTGTCGCTAATTTATCGCTAATTAATTACTACTCCGAAAAATTTGTCACGCTTCGTTTTTTTTTCAATTCATGATTCTGTTATGTTTAGATGGAGCTAGCAGAACCACTTCCTATCTATCTAATTATGAAAAAAAACGAATAGTCCATAATTTGTCGCTGATTTATTATCACAATAAGAAATTTGTCGCTCATCTTTTTTGTGAAAAAACAGTATTTTATCAAAAAAAATCAATATCTACTGAAGGCTATCAAACGTATAGTTTATACCTATTAGTTTTATAACAAGCAAATAGGCGATGATGTATCGCATATACAGGGTATTTCCGTAATTGGAGCGGTAAATGAAACATGAAGTGTTGCGTGAGACTTAACGAACTTGAAAACCAATGAAACACTCTCGATACTTTCAATGGACGAATCGAAGGGAATCAAAATGAAAGGAAATGAGCTCAGGCACGACTCGATCGGATTATTAGTAACGGAGAAAAATCCGGAAAAACCGGAAAAAATCAACGTTTTGAAAGAATATTCTAATTTTGCGTTGAAATACTGCAAAATGGATGAAAAATACTTGCAAATGACCGAAAATGGGCGAGTGCGTGAAAGCGGCAGAGTAGTGGGGGTAGAGCAGCAGTCGCTAAGAAGCGTTTGTATAGTATAATACAAGCGCTGCTGCCCATACCCCTCCTGAGCCGCTTCTATACACTCGCCCTTTTTCTGGTCATGTTTGCAAGTATTTCTCACCTATTTCGCAGCATTAACGAAAAATGAGAATAATCGTTTTGTAGCACTATATTTCTACTCTCAAAATTTTTTTGGAGAATTGGAATCGAACCACCTATGACTCATTCAGGTCTGCTGCAATGAAGTGCCTTAAAAAATTCAGATTACTATTATGCCAAAACTAATAATGCAACAGTGTCAGTTTTTCACACATAAATTACATATCAATCACTACTATGTGGTGGAGAGCCTGCTTTGAAATTCGAAAAAAGGCGGTGTGGTGAATTTTTGAAAAAACGCAGATTTTTCCTGGTTTTTCTTCGTTACTAATGATCTGATCGAGTCGTGCTCGAGCACATTTCCTTTGCATTTCGATTCTCTACAATTCGTCCCACGAGAGTAACGAGATTGCTTCATTAGTTTTCAAGTTACACGTCAAAAACGATAAAAAAAATAAAAATGCTTTCAAATGTTTATAACAAATCAAGCAATGTCAGTTGGGAGTAGGAAACATAACAGGATATAACTACAGAACGTCTTCCGTATAATGGCACGATTGGTTTCCTGGTAGTATTTTTGTCACGAAAAAATCTCTATTGATTGGTCCAAACGATTCGGGAAAGAAATTAAACCGTAGATTCATATTTGAATCACAACACTCAATTAAAACTGAACTACCGCAGTTCTCGCGCCAAACCCAACCCCCACCCTCAGTATAGTGGATGACGGATAACAGAGAGTGGCGGTTAAAAGAGTGATGGTTGATCGAGATTCCACTGTACATTGTAACCGGAATAATGAACACCTCCAAATTTCAAGGTTATCGGACGGCAAGAAGTCCTTCAAATTCAACTTGTAAGATTTGATTACACACATCAGGACAGGTGAAACTGAATAAACGAAATAAATTAAGAGTTTGAACAAAATGCAGAAAATGAAGTTGAGTCCCCTGAATACTCGATAGTTTTGATTCTGAAATCGTTTGTCATGTAAATATTTCTATGAATAAAATATGCTGGTAGTCATCAATGGACTGGATAATAGTTCTGGACTTACTTGGCATGTCTCTTCTAGCATTATACAGGGTGTTTCAAAATTCAGCATCGAAATTTCAGGTGCTTTTTTTTAGGTCAAATTAAGACTTTTTTTCCATGAATATGTGTCCGCAAACGCTTCGTTACCGATCTACAGACGCTTTAATATTTTTTTATTTTTTTCTCCATAGCTCTCTCAGTTTTTGCGATATGAAGATCAAATTTGGAATGAAAGTTATGTTTTAGGGTTTACATCATCCAGTATGCCAAGTGGTTGAAAGAATCTACAGGGAGATATTTCTTCAGGGGTCAACAAGCACTTTTTTGCCCCATAAACTTTTTTGTAGTGCGCCGCTGGTAAATTCTAACATATGAAATCAATTTTTTGTTTTGTTTAGGAATTTTGTTGTCTCCTGTAATTTTGACGCATCTGCGACCGTTATCGAGAATAAAAAAACTTTTTTGTAATTCGCTACATTTAATTGAAATTAGAGTTAATTAAATTTTTAACAAAACAATGAAAAAGAGAATTAGTGGGCTTCGACTGCTAATCTTTAATTTGACGTTTAGGTTTATTTTGCAGCATGTGACATTATTTGAAAGTTGGTGGATGTCTCATCGTATTTGTTTAACATTAAATTGGAATATGAACCATATTGATTTGTTGAAAATATACACAGGATGTTCATAAAATCAGATGTGGAATCATCTGCGACTGAAAGATGAACCTTAGTCACTATCTTCCATTGTCAAGATAACCTCTTGTGGGGTATCCATGTTGAAAAGGAAAACATTCTCAATTGAATATTGATAGAAAGATTTTTCTGTAAATTGAAAAATCCACGATTAAAATGGAGTTATTTTTTGTGAATGTCTAACAGAAAACAACTACTTCCCCGGCTAAAGCCACGCTGGACATTTTAATCGTGGAGTTTTCAATTTACAGAAAAATTTTTCTATCAATATTCAATTGAGAATGTTTTCCTTTTCAACATAAACCATATTCATTTGAACACCTGGCTGTCATCCATTTTGTTTATGGTCTGGCTAATGGTAACGAACTCGGAGCTCAGAGGTTGTACGCGCTAAGATTTCCTAATCGCCGGCTTCCCATCAGCGTCTTCGAGAATACGGCAAATTTCAGACTTCAGGGCACAATGCTGGCAGACCGCGACAAGCACGCAACCCAGTAAGAGATAAATATATTTGAAATGTTATCGACAAAAATCCTGGTATGTATATTCAACAAATATCACGGGATTTGGATGTTTTCCATTCAAATGTCTGAAAGGTTTTACACGAAAACATGCTATACCCATATCATATCCAGCGCGTCCAAAGTTTGCTTCCGCGAGATTTTCCACGGCGCTTGCAGTTCTCCCGATGGATACTGCGCAACTGTACTATCGTACCTTTTCCACCGACGAAGCTAACTTTACACGGAGTAGTGAATTACCACAATGTTCATATTTGGGCACTAGAAAATCCACAAATGATCAGACAATCTCGACACCAGGAAGAGTTCAGCGTGAACATATGGGCAGGAATAGTAGGAGATACTTCAATTGGTCTTCTTATTTTACCGTGAATTCTGAATGGTGCCACATATTTTTTATTTTTTTTTATGTTCTGGTTCCCACGAAAAGGGATATCCTGTAATGTTCAGAGAACATCGTGGGAACCTAGGGAAAGAAGGTAGGAGTTGGTGTTCTTCTTAAATTTCTGAAGGTTGTATGCCTCGGGGAACACCTCCCTAGGCAATGAGTTCCAAAGCCTCGCTGTTCGTTGGATGAACGAGTCTTTGGAAAGTGATGTTCTGCAGGTTTCCAAAGTGACCACGAAGGGGTGTGATGACTGAACTTGACGGGTTAATCTCGAAGAGACTGCCAAAGCAGGAACGATTGTTGATATTTCAGAAGAGCATCGCCCATGAAAATATCTATAAAATAGAGACAAATCGCCAACTTTTCTACGGTGTTCCAGACAAGTGAGCGAGTTTGTAAGCGAGGCATCACCGACGAGACGAATTGCCCTTTTTTGGACAGAATCCAATAGCCTCAGGATATGTTTAGGTGCCGCACTCCAAATATGGGAACAGTATTCCAGGACAGGTCGGATCTGTGCCTTATAGATCATAAGCAGCTGACTGGGGGTGAAATAGCTCTTGGCATGAAACAGAAAACCAAGTTTTGGGATGCACTTTGGCAATGGACCTCACGTGATTTTCCCAGGAAAGGTTATTGCTGATAGTAATACCAAGCATCGATATGGATGGCTTCAGTGGTATGGTTACTCCTGACAAAGTTATGTTAGGCACAGTGAGATCGGCTTTTCTAGAGAAAAGACATGCTTGTGTTTTGTTTGCATTGAATTCTACCAAGTTATTAGATCCCCATTCGAGAATTGTTGCCAAGTCCATATTTATATTATTAACATTTCTTCCTCGTTCATTTCTGGTTTCACGGGCTGATATAGGGCCCTGGAAGAGAAAGCGGTATGGAGGGTACTATCATCGGCAAAGCTGTGTACTGGACATGAAGTTGCTTTCAACAGGTCGTTGATGTGAAGTAGAAATAGTGTTGGTGCGAGAATGGATCCTTGCGGAACACCAGCATTTATGAGTAGAGTGTCAGATGAAACTCCATCGACCACTACATGGAGAGACCTGTTTGAGAGAAAACTAGCAAGCAGAGAACACAGCTGAGGGGCAAGCCATAAGACGGAAGCTTGGCGAGGAGTCCCTGGTGCCAAACTCGATCGAACGCCTTGGAGATATCTAATGCCACAGCTAAAGTTTCTCCATGCTTTCAATAGATAGCTGCCATATATGTGAGACGTAAGCGAGCAGGTCACCAGTTGATCTCTGATGGCGGAAGCCATATTGCCTATCGTTGACAATTCCTGAGTCTTCCAGATATTTCATGAGCTCGATGTTGATGGCTTTTTCCATGACCTTTGAAATAATAGATAGCAGTGCGATAGGTCTGTAGTTGCTAGGTAGGGCCTTTTGCCTTTTTTAGGACTGGCTGTACTCTTGCAATTTTCCAATTGGACGGAAATACCCCAAATTGTAAGAGTGGTTGAACAACTTGCAAAGAACAGGTGTTAGTTCGGGGCACATTTCTTGAGAACAATCGGCGGGATTCCGTCAGATCCACAGGCTTTGTTGGTGTTGAGACCAAGCAAAATCTTTCTGATAGTACGTTGGCGAAAGGTGATCTCGGGCATGTGACTGTCAATAGGTGTAATGTTCGGGGTTGTTTTCCGATGAATCCAGAGTGGAATTTCCAGCAAATAGGTGCGCAAAGATATTGGCTTTTTCCTGGGCAGTCGTTGCTAGTGTTCCATCTTCTTTGGTTAGGGGAGGAAATGAGCTGGAAGTGAAATTTCTTCCCACAGCTTTGGCGAAAGACCAAAATGAACGGGATCCGTTAGGACATTCAGCAAGTTTTGATCTTATTTTGGCTTTGTGGGCATCTTTGAGCATTCTATTGTCTCTTTACATATGCCTCTAGCCTCGACATATGCTGCTCTGGTCTCAGGGCCCGGATTTTTTAGCCATCGATGGTATGCTGCCTGTTTGGAAGCCACAGCTCTAGAGCAGTTTCTGTTAAACCAGGTCTTATCGGATGATGTTCTTCTTCGGTATTCGGTATGTAAGTTTGCATCCCCAACATGATGATTTCAGAAATTGTCTCAGCACATCGTGTTGGATCTACTGAAGAGAAACAAACCTCTTCCATGGAAACGCTGAGAAAACATACGAAGACCTTCCCAGTCAGCCGAATTGTAATGCCACATGAGACGGGGTGATATTGTGCAGCCGATGGTAAATGGAAAGAGCATGTTGTGGAGATGAGGGTGTGGTCAGAGTTTCCAAGTGGGGCACAAACTTCTATTCTATACGGGTCAGGATTGGTGGTGAGGAAAAGATCTAGTGTATTGGCAGACTGGTTGTTGACATCAGGGATGCGGGTTGGTAGCTCGACCAGTTGTTCTAGACCATGAGTGATGGCGAAGGCCTCGGCTTGACGACCTGCATCATCTGTTTTGTTAGAGAATTTGAGCCAGGCAGCGTTATGTACATTAAAATCTCCCATGATTATGGTTTCAGCTGTTGGTTGGTTCTCCTTAATGTAGTCCAGTTTGAGTGATAAAAACTCAAAGAGGTCGTTATATGAAGGTTCATTAGGTGATAGATAAAGGCAGCAGAGGAACTTAGTCAGTTTGGTATCAGATAGCTTGAACCACATCACATCAAAGTCTTTCGGTTCCAAACTCTCTTCACGCTGGCATGAAAGGTTAGCCTTGGCGTAAAGGCAAACTCCACCTTTGAACCTGAATCGAGAATGGAGTTCGTAACCAGGACAAAGCATATGGACCTTGTTGGTGGACGAGTTTACTTGTGTTTCTGTTAGAGCCAGAATATCCGGTTTTTCCGTCTGTAGGTGATGGTGGACGTCATTGATGTTCTTGTTGAGTCCGCGGATGTTGCAAAAATTAATTTTTAATGTTGAGTCCCCTCGAGTACCTCTCGCCCGGAAATCCGAATGGAGAGGTATTTTACTTCCGGAGTGTTTTACTCTAGGAGACTTCATCATTATTACTTGTTCATCATTATTACTATTACCTGAAATTAAAGAAGGAATTGGGGAAAAGGAAAGAGGGAGACCGGAAAGTATCGACCGAACACTGAAACATGGAATGGTCCATTTCACAGCACACAAAGTCGATATGGTGGTATTTCACCGGGCGATGAGACCATCTTCCACCTACGGTTATCCTTTTAGTCGCCTCTTACGACAGGCAGGATTTACCATGGGGCTATTCTAAAGCCGACCCCATACGACCATACGCCCCTTTTGACAATTCCGACCTATAACGAGCCGCCATTCTAGACGTCTCATCTCGTTTCGTTTCCTTTCGTTTCCTTTTGTTTCGAATCGTATCTCATCATATCCTATCATATCGTATCGTATCCTATCGCATCCATTCCTATCCAATCGTATCCTATTGTATCCTATCGTATCCTATCGTATCCTATTGTATCGTTTCGTTCCATTCTGTTTCGTTAAAACTTACATATCCATTGTATGCTAGCATTGCCGCGTCAGTGGAGATATTCTGTGATATTATTTTCGGGGCATAGCAGTATCTAAATAGCATACTGTTTCAAGGATGAAAATGGGATACAAACAATGGTTTACAGGGATAACATGTCTTTGCTGCAGATAAGATGTCTAAAAACCCTGGTGCTTGGACTGATTCGATATTGTTTAGTTTTCGAGGGGACACCACCTGTTACTTCAATAGAGCTTCTCTCTGTCATCTCTTTGGTAAATGGCGCCGTCCAAAAATGTTTGTTTATATCCTCACATAATGTCAAAACTTAATTTTTGACATCTGCAGCATCTTATATGAAATTATTTTCTATTTTGTCGGTGTCTATGCGTTTTTCCTTCCCGTTGCTTTGAAATCTTGCCTCTCATTTTTAAGTAGTGTAGTTGTAAGGATACTTTTTGCAAACAATGGGCCCCTTTTGCATTTTGTATGGACAGTCTAAAGCCGCAGATTCGAATATACACCTGTATTCAGTATCAAAGGCAAGTACAAATTTTCACGAATTAACTAATAATGATATTTTCATAGTCCAACATATTGTATGCAATGAATTTCAAATTTTCTGACAATTTCATTTCAAACTCTCCCCTGTCAAAAGAACCATATTTTCTCGTCAAATGATTTAGAAATATTCTAGTTGCACTACAACAATATGAATGTGGTTGCACATTGAAACGAACCCAAATAAGTACTCACTAATATAAACATAAGCACACAATAATCTAGCGGATTTGTTCTCTACTCTGCAACTCATTTACCTCATACATCTAAAAGAGACTGCGTGATTATTCTCAATATTCAAACTTCCCACAGAACGAATTGCCCGCATTAGTGGAGGACGTGCCTTAATAAGTTCGTCAACAAATGTGGTTTATGGACGATGCCCTTCCCCCTCATTTTCGAGTCATCGTTCGCGATTATTCAGATACAGTGTTTCTCAATCGGTGGATTGGCAGAGCAGGTCCAATTGATTGGCCCCCATGGTCCCCAGATTGCAACCCGCTTGACTTCTTTTTATGGGTACATGTAAGGGGCCTAGTTTATGGTGCAGAACCAGTGCCTTCCATAGAAGTTCTCACTGAGCGAATTATGGATGCCGTCCAGACCGTAAGAAACACTCCCGGAAATTTAGAACGCGTACGGCAGTCTATGAGAAGAAGAGTGGAAGGTTGTATCGCAGAAGGAGGAGCGCATTTCCAGCACCTTTTATAAATAGTCAAGGTTCGTTAGGAATCTTATTTTTTAGATAATGTTTGAGAAAACTTGTAATTTAGATCACAAACCAAATAAGTAGCGTTATTTGTTTTTATTGTGATAATATGTTCCCCCCTTTTGTTAAAAACTTTAATTAAATGTAGCAAATTACAAAAAATGATTTTACCATTTTTCTCGATAACAGTCGCAGATGCATAAAAATTACATGAGAAAAAAAATTCGAAGAGAAAACAATGAATTCATTGCATATGTTAGAATCTACCAGCGTCGCACTACAAAAAAATTAATGGGGCGAAAAAGGGCTTGACCCTTGAAAAAATATCTCCCTGTAGATTCTTACGATCACTCAGCAAACTGGATGATGTAAACCCTGAAACGTAACCCATGTTCCAAATCTGTTTATATTATCGCAAAAACTGAAGGAGCTATGAAGAAAAAAATAAAAAAATCTTGAAACTTCTACGCTCTGTAGATCGGTAACGTAGCGTTTGCGGACACATGTTTATGGAAAAAAAAAAGTCTCATTTTGACATGAGGAATACGCTTCTGGAATCTTGATACTGAATTTTGGAACACCCTGTATGAACTGCCGAATGGTCTCATCGACTGTAATATTATTTTCAGCAAAAAGCTTTGGATGAACAGAAGGAAATATTTGGAGAGCTATCGAAGGTAAAACCGACCATTACTGACTTAGAGCAGATGAAATATCTAGACATGGTTATAAAGGAAAGTTTACGAATTTACGCTCCGTTAGCGTACATAGCCAGAGAGGTCCCAGAGGATTTTGAATATGGTATGTGATATTTTTTTTTTTCATCAACCAGTCAATATAAATCAGTCTATTGGGAAAATAACATCTACAACAGATTTATAAATAAAAAACCCAATTTTGTGCCGATAGGGAACGTTTACAACCCCCCTCCTCTTATTTTTGGAACGATTATACATTAACAAGTGAAATTTGGAAACTGAATATTGAAGCTTGTAAACTTCCCTACTATTGATGATAGATGACGAAATCGTCAAAGATGACGTCACAAGGCCATTGTGACCAATAATTTTAAATGGAACCCTACGGCAAGCGACACCTCTTTTAAAAGGTATTGAGAAAACCTTTTCAATGATACTAATTTTGTTTGTGTTTATGGCAGTTTTAATGGCTCATTAGTAAACATTAAAATTAAAATTCCATTCAGTTTGATATTAATTACAGACTTAAGAATCAGTATCTACCCAAAGAAATTGCTCGAAGTGACCTCCATTCACTTCCTGACAGTGAAATATCCTATTTTTAAACTCTTCTCGTACTTTTGCAAATGTGTCTGCGGAAACAGCCTCACATTCTGCAACAATACGTTGTTTTAAAGCGTCAATATTATCAGGTTCAGTGGCGTAAACCTTCGATTTAAGGTACCCCCACAGAAAAAAATCCAAAAGTGTGAGGTCCGGTGATCAAGCTGGCCCTTCCGTTGAACCTCGTCGTCCAATCCATCTACCAGGATACTCCTCATCCAAATACCGTCTTACTGCACCGTTATAGTGTGGAGGAGTGCCATCCTGTTGGAATGTTATTTCCAAATTGCCGAATTCATCTGGATTATCTTCCAAAATTTCAAAGATTAACGGTTCTATTGCGTTTTGCAACAGCTCCAGATAAACCTCACCAGTTAAATAAGTATTTGAAAAAAAGAGGCCCAACGATGTGGTTTCCCAGGATACCTGCCCAAACATTCACCTTCTGGGGAAATTGGGTATGTGTTTCACGAAACAGGTGAGGATTTGCGTCACTCCAATACCTCACATTCTGTGTATTTACATTTCTATTTAGATAGAAAGTACTTTCGTCACTAAAACAAATTGTTTTGACATAGTCTGGCTGTTGGTTAATTTTAGTTTCCATATTTTCACAAAATTCTAGTCTTCGGTCTGGGTCGTCGTCTGAGAGTTGATGAAACATTTTTCATTTGTATGGATGGAATTTGTTTTTTTCCAACACCCTGTGTACTGTACTTCGACTGACTTCACAGGTAGATGCAACGTGAGTTGTTGAAGAAGATTACTTCTGCCAGTATATCAATTTTTTTCTAATCAGAAATTTGTGGTCTGCTAGATCGTTTCGCATCATTAATACTACCCAATGTTTCAAACTTACGAAGGAACTCCCTTAAATAAGTCCTCGGAACGGGGCGATCGGGAAACCTCTCATTAAAAATGTGTGCTGCTGCATGAATATTTTGTCCAGTTTCAACAAGAATTAGGATCGCTGCTACTTTATCACCTAAAGCACGTACCATTTCGCTTCTTGAAGCACTTGAATGTTCGGCTCACAACATTTTAACAAATTATTGAAATGTATAAAAATATTAAAAGTACCAGAAGCTGCTAAAACAGTTAAACGTTCGATCAACAATACACAAATCATTAAATGTACAAAAACTTGGACAATTACAAAAACGTCGAATTAGGGAGACTAACAAAAACGTCAGCTTATTTGACAACTATCCAGAGGCGGAGCTTGAATTTGGAATTTTAGTATTAACTGATTTAATTCATCACAACTTTGCGTTTTTTAAAAGCGAGTTGCCAAAACTGCTATAAACACAAACAAAATTAGTATCATTGAATAGGTTTTTTCGATACCTTTTAAAAGAGGTGTCGCTTACCGTAGGGTTCCATTTAAAATTATTGGTCACAATGGCCTCGTGACGTCATCTTTGACGATGTCGTCATCTATCATCACTAGTAGGGAAGTTTACAACCTTTTATATTCAGTTTCCAAATTTCACTTGTTTATGTATAACCGTTCCAAAAATGAGAGGTGGGGAGGGGACTTTTGGGAAGCACTGTATAAAAGATATATGAATATTGATTTGTCTTTTCTTTCGTAGACATAAATAGTTTTGAGGTTATATTACAAATGAACATTTTTCGTTTTGCGAAATTTTTCCATTAATATCATTAATTCTTTATGATAATTTGCAGAAGGGAGTCTATATCCGAAAGGTTTAACACTGATGCTGCTTCCTTATGCTATCCATAGGAATCCAGAATATTTTCCAGAACCTTTGAAATTCATACCTGAACGTTTCGAAAATGGTGACGGAAAATCTTTCTCCCACATTCCTTTCAGCGCTGGACCAAGAAACTGCATAGGTGAGTTTCTGCAGATTTTGGTAGAGATATACCGGGTGACATAGGATTTCGGGACAGCCCTGTAACTTCTGCATTCGTGAACGGATTATTCTGAAATTTGGTACAGTTATATAAGCAACCATTTCGGATTTGATCACATTACAATCCAATATGGCGAACTTCCGGTTTTTCTGGAAATGCCAGCAACTTTGTTGTTTCAAATGGAACACCCTGTATATCTTTTACATTTTCAAAATCATCAGGTCAAAACAAGTCTAAACCTTATGAAACAATTACAATTAAAATTGTTTTTTTAATTAACCTCGTGGATAAATGAGATTTGGTCAAAGCTATTCACAATGAGTCGCACAAAACAGAAAAACTTAACATTTCTGAAAATTATTTTTTGTGTCACTTATTGATGAATCAATTCAGTCACATCACATTTTGATCAAAAATTTTTTTTTTCAAATGGAACTCCTATGGGCCACCAACATGTCTCTCTAGAACATACATTCAGAAAAAAAAATTACATATCATTTTTGTATTTTGGTGCAGTAACAAATTGTATACATTCAAAAATCTACAACTAGTTCATGAGTTTCCTTGCAGTTCGAATAATTTTTCATCGTAGTAAGCTGTGGAAAACAACATTTCTGAATGTTGTCAACTAATTGTGTTTCACTGTCATCTTTCATCTGAACTCTTGAAAATTAGTTGACTTCCGAGAATTAGTAGAAACGGAATATCAAAATTATAGGTTCACACGAAGTGAACAGGTTGATATGTTATTAATTTACGGAAAATGTCTTAAAAACAGTGTAGCCGCTTGTCAGTTCAAATAAAAATGTTCTTCATCCAAATTATACAAATAATATCTAGCGTTTCATTAATGATTGAGTTTATCCGAATGAAAGGTGTAGCTTATCCTAGGAGTGTCATAGAGAAATGTAATTTCAGGAAGAAATATCCTAACCAAAGTCTATTGTTCAAAAATTATTCTAACTGCGAGGAAACTTATGAAATAATTGTGGATTTTTCAATGTATGAAAATTTGTTACTGCACCGAAATACAAAAATGATATGTATTTTTTTTCCTCAATGTACGTTCTAAAGAGACAGGTAATATAAAAAAAACAATTTTAATTTCAATTGTTGAACAAAAATAACATTTGACAAATGTTTGGACTTGTTTTGACCTGTTGAACTCAAATATGTAAAAATATACAGGGTGTTCCATTTGAAAAACAAAGTTGCTGGAATTTCAAGAAAAACCAAAAGTCCGCCATATCGGATTGTAATATGATCAAATTCGAAATGGCTGCTTATATAACTGTACCAAATTTCAGAAAAATCCGTTCACGAAAGCAGAAGTTACGAGGGTAGCCAGAGATCCTGTGTCACCCTTCATGAAGTCTTTGCGTTAGCCATATCGTCCAAAAAGTCAGCAAGAACGCATTGAAAGAAACTATTCCATGAAAAAAAGAAACTCTGAGCAACTTTTCAAAACCATCAAGTTATCGCGGAGTCCACGGTTGAACAGAGTCCTGGACTAGACAATATTCAGCCTCTTCATATGGAAAACACGAAAAAAATTATCACTTACCACTCCCTTCTGGGAAAAAAACTTCCGTCAGTCTGGGAGAATTCTATTGTAATACCTGTGTTTGAAAACCAACCAACTACTGACAAATCAGCCTCACTTCTTTTAATGAATGGAGATTTATCACACAGGAACTAACTGCTTTTGTTCTCATCTATGGTGACCTGAAAGAACAAAAACACCTGGACCTGGACAAAATACTAGATTTGAACAATCGAATCGATGTCATTTATCTTGCAGTAAAACATTTCACTGGATACTACGTGAGAGATTACTGTATAAGTTGAAACATTGTAAAGTGAGATACCCCCGTTGTTCTGTATGAAGTAATTTCTTGTATCCATATATTCATGTCCATGTTATTTATTTCCAATATTGTGAACGAGGAAAACCAGCCCAAACCTAAGTAACATTATTTTGGGTATATGTTTTCCCCTTTTTTCGGAACTCCTCTCCGATGCTTGATTGTCATTTTGGTCAATTTTGGTCAATTCTCCAAAAATTTCATTTTCAATGTTTTTTTTTATACAGTGTCCGGCATAAAGTTCGCAGCATATGGAAAACTTGTTTATTATTGATGATTAAAATGCAAACACAAAAATTGAATTTCATACGACCCTATACGAGAGAGATAGAAAAGCAAGCTTTGTTTTCAAAATAATATGATCCCATCACTTTATTTCTCAAGGTAGAATTCAAATTCATAGGGAAATATTGTTCAAAATCGAATGTTGATCCAGAAATTTGAATCATAGCCACCTTAGACCAATTTCATATTTCAACTTTTTTTCCTATTTCCCTGTACAACATAAGGAATATTATTTCTCTGAATGTTTTCTCATTTCTCCCTCCCATCGGAAAATCAAATTAATTGAATTATGTGACGGAATTTTACAAAGTCTTGCTGCAAATAGTAAATAAAACTGAATTGTCTCCAAGGTATGATGCCAGAATGCCATTTTTTTTTTACAATACAAATAACATTTCGTGGAACAAATATGTCCTATGCTTTAGTCCTCCATTCTCAATACACTGCAAGTACGGCGGTGCATTGCATCATGAACATTTCCTAGTATCTGGGGAGCTATTCCCCGAATACAATCCCTGATAATTTTTTTTTGAAATGGTCTTCTTGAATATACCTTCTGTTTGAGACATCCCCATGAGAAAAAATCCAAATGAGTGAGGTCCGGTGACCGGGTGGTCCGAGCGTTATTGTAATACCTTCCAATCCGTTTAACCACCTTCTCACTTCTAGCATAGAATGAACGGATGCACCGTCTTGTTGAAAATACATTCCAGCTCTCATGTCTAGAGAAATATCATCTGAATAATTGGAGAGAAACGTCTGCAGCATTCTTAAGTATCTTGCAGAATTCAGTGGTTGTCTGAAAAATACTGATCCAACAATAATGTCATTAAGAAATCCGCACCAGACATAAACTTTCAAGAGATATTGGTCTCTACATAGTATCCCCAAATGAAGATTATTATCTGCCCACCACCTGCAATTCTGGGAGCTGACTTCCCCATTTGATGTGGAGGTTGACTCGTCACATTAAAGTTTTTTTTTCGAAAACTGTCCATTATCTTCCATCATAGACTGAAACCAGAAACAGAAATCCAAGCGATTAT
The DNA here is from genome assembly GCA_018342105.1 of Gonioctena quinquepunctata. Lineage (NCBI taxonomy): Eukaryota > Metazoa > Arthropoda > Insecta > Coleoptera > Chrysomelidae > Gonioctena > Gonioctena quinquepunctata. The sequence goes on along the minus strand of JAFIRS010002210.1, from coordinate 16,936 downwards.
CCGGATCTCTCGGTTTCAAAGTGTGTATGAATTTTGGTTTATACGGTTTGAATTTATTATTACCTAGAACTCTTCTTATTGATCGATCGGATATACCAAGATTCTCTCCTCTTTGCGATAATGACATTCTTAGATTTTCAATCGTAGACAACATTAATATTCATAACGGTTTCTTTATTTTCAGTTATCGGTCGTTTATGTGTCACTTTGTATTTTTTCAAAACCGATCCATATACCCTGAATGTTTTCAAAATTCTTGTACCAGATTCCCTGAATGTTTTCAAAATTCTTGTAATTGTCGAATTATGAACGTTTTCACTTGGATGTCTTTCATCAAAAATATTGGCAGTGTCTCTACAACTATGATAATTGTCACCATGTATCATTACAATCTCCACTGTCTCCTGTATACTTAGTCGAGCAGCCATGATTGAATTGAAAAACTACTGAAATTACTCTACAGATTTATGAGTTATTCTTGATGAGTCAAAAACGGTTTGTTTACAATTGGAAATAATTTGATTTCAAAGCCAACTGTGATCGGCAAATGTTCTGTATCCCAATCATTTACAGTAAAATTCAAAGAACAACTATGGAATCTGGGTATTGCTATCGGAGTCGAATGTAACAACTTACAATATTTCGAAAATCATTAATAATAGTGAATACATTTTTCGAATGGATTAAAACCTTAATTTTGTATGTTGAATGCTGCAAAAAATTCAATAAAATATTGTAGATGCATTCTGATGTCTTGCCTGAAAAAAAAAACAATACAAAAATTGTCATATTTTACAATTTCGGATTGTCTTGAAAAAAGTTATTCGTAGTGTGAAAATAAATTCATTTTTATTCTGGCATCATACCTTGGAGACAATCCAGTTTTATGTATTATTTGCAGCAATATTTTGTGAAATTCCGTCACATAATTCAATTAATGTGATTTTCCGATGGGAGGGAGAAATGAAAAAACATTCAGAGAGTGATATCATATCTAACAATATACCATTCGTCTAGCACAATATTCCTTATGTTGTACAGGGCGATGAGGAAAAAATGGGAAAAAAAGTTGAAATATGAAATTAGTCATAGGTGGCTATGATTCGAATTTCTAGATCAACATTCGATTTTGAACAATATTTCCCCATGAATTTGAATTCTACCGTGAGAAATAAAGTGATGGGATCATATTATTTTGAAAACAATGCATGCTTTTCTATCTCCCTTGTATAGGGACGTATAGAATCAAATTAGTGTGTTTGCATTACAGGTTTGGGATGAAGCAGAGGTTTTTATCACGAATGATTTTTTTTGAGAAATAATAAAAAAGTTTTCCATATGCTGCAAACTTTATGCCGGACACAGTGTCTTGAAGATGGAACAATAAAGTTCCAAAACGTCGACAATTTTTCCTTCTTCATTATTCTAACCAAATTTCCTGCCAATTTAACAGTTGAAATAACTTTATTTGTATGTATATGATGTGTAATATTTGTATGTATGTGTGTATGTAGCAGAGTCTGAACTATAATCCCCTGACCGAAAACTTATTTCATTCCAGTGCCAGTAGTTCTCACGAATAGCGATGATGAATTCGATCAATTGCTGAAGTTTTGATTTGAAGTGATTCAATGAAAAAAATATACCATTCTTTTTTTTTTATTATGAACGTTTCTGGTGAAGTCGTTCAATGTACTGTTAATAATTGACGGAGATCGAAAAATATACATAAATTTTTTGCTGTTTTGTGTGAGATATTACGAGAAAAGAGCTCAGATTTCATCAAAAAAAAACGTTTTTTCTAATAATATTTACAGCCATGCTTTAGTCAACAATGGGTTCAAGTAACGAGGTGAATTTTAGTATTCATTTATATGAATCATTGCATTAATGTCGAGCAACATTCTGCGTGGTATAAGCCAGGAAAGTAGTTCTGTTCTGCTCTTCATCTACCAACCTTTTGTTTAATTCATATTGAACTGTCTTGGAGAAGACTTTGGGAATGTTTACTCTTTGTATTAATATTATGTCGAATTATTATTAGGATTATCAACTATTGTAGGTATTCCTGATGCAAATAAATATTAATAACTTTTTCATTACGAGATATTCGTATTCCCGTTAGAATTTACAAAACACATCCGATTTTCGGAGAATCCCATGATTTGTTTTTATAGTAGTTTCAGGAAAGTTTTCACTCTCAGAAAGTGGTATGGTCTTATCTTATGCTCTCGTAGACTCAGGGCAGATTCATAAAAGTTTTATGAATGTTGTCACAGCAAACTATATTCATATAGCTATGGGTTATTTAGGTTCGAAAAAGAAGTACATATATATTTAGCACTCGATATACAAAACTGGTGATACTAGCGGAAGCATATTGAAAAACACGGAAACGAAATTTATGTCCTTCAAATGATATCCAACTGAAAATATTGGTAAATATTGGCTTTAGCGCACTATAAACTGTTTTTATATTGATTGAATTGTGAATATAAGTGAAACTTGGGCGTTCATTGACATGCAATATGACTGACATTACATCGAAAGTCTCTCTTTTCTCACAGAAAACAGTAAATTGTTGAATCAAATGAAATTCATTTGAATCAAAAAAATAGAAGTGTCATACATGCACGACAAAATATAATCTCAAAATGAGTAGAATTATTCCTTGGTTATTGATTAAAGAACCCCACACGAAAACATATGGGAAATTGGCTGTCGGTCGAATGGGCTGAAATTTCGTTATGTTATAGTAGAATGGGTTATTGGAAAAAGTGTGAGTTTGAATGATTTTGTATGTTTAGTTGCTGAGTTATAAGCGGCCAAAGATCGTAAAAACGTCGTATTGGAGTAGGATTGACAAAGGAAAAAACTGTTTTTTTAGTCGAAATAAGACAAAGTAAGGATGAAAATGTATTGATCGGACTTCATAAACATGTTCAATTATAATCTTATTGATGATGGTAGGGGAGAGTTCCCTTGAATCGGACATTTTTATTGGAATGGCTCTAGCGGCTAAGCCTTTCATCATTTAATTGAAATATTCATATCAATACTTGTCAGAAAATCAGGCATTATATTTCTACACTCAAAAGTTATTGAAAGATAAGTCAAGTTGTTTTAAATATTCTTTTTTATTGTTTACCAAGTGCCCGATTCATTAACAGGTTACTATGATAAAAAAAAATTAACAAAAAATTAAACCGACGAAATACGGAACTGGAAAGTAAAAAATAAAATGAACCTCCTCAGTCTCAGTAACTAAGCTCCTAAACTAATGTAAGTAACTGATTTTGAGTCGGCGCCAAACAAACAAGCAAATGAATTAGATAAGGCGTAAAATGATGGCATCGAGTTGCGCGGTGACATTCTGATAATTTTTTTGAAGTAATTCAATGATGTTAGTTGATTGATTGTTGGCGCCTACTCAGAATTAGTTACTTACATTAGTAGATAACGAAAACAGATCAACAATTCCACACAAATATAATTCCAAATACACTATACTTGGGGCCAACAGATGAGGGCGAAATAAAGCAGGTTGTAAATGAACTGAAATCAAATAAGGCCCCAGGACTGGACGGAATAGGATCAGAGACCATTAAGAAATGCATTGACCTCTCAATTTATCCTATTGAAAGAATCGTTAATTTGGTCTTAGAAACTGGAGTATTTCCAGAAATATTGAAAATATCTGTAGTGAAACCTCTCTATAAATCAGGAACTAAAAGTTCCCTCACAAATTACAGACCAATTTCAGTTATATCGAATATCAGTAAAATAATAGAAAAAATTATAAAAAAAAGGAATTATCAGTTTTGTACAAAAGTACAAATTAATTTCTGAAAATCAATTTGGTTTTATGGAGGGTGAATCAACACAAGATGCAATGGCCGATTTAATCAAAAAGATGTACGCAGCGGTAGACACTAAGGAACCGGCCATCTGTGTCTTCATCGATTTGGCAAAAGCCTTCGATACTGTGAGCCATCCAAATTTGATGAAGTCCCTCGAAAATATTGGTTTTAGGGGGAAATCAAGTGATTTAATAAATAGCTATTTGAATAATAGGCAACAATGTGTACAAATAGATAACACCCGAAGTAACAATAAAATTATACGATATGGAGTTCCACAGGGCACTGTTTTAGGACCTATTCTTTTCATACTTTATATCAATGAAATGTTTAACCTACCCATTCCTGGAGATATAACTGGCTTTGCTGATGACACGGTTGTTTTCTTCAAAGATCGTGACTGGATCACTCTGAAAGAGAAAATTCAAAATGCACTACCAGTTTTATTCAAGTTCTTTAGTAGTAAACTTCTGACAGTCACTGTTGGAAAAACAGTATACTTACCACTGACCAGTTATGAACCAAACTTACCCGATTTCGACCGAATTGAAGTTAGAATTGAAAACCAATCTATGCTTCTGATGGAAAACAGAACTGTTGAATATCTCGGCATCACAGTGGATAGTCATTTGAGGTGGGATGCTCACATCCGTAACATAATGAAAAAACTCCGTTTTTTTTTGAGTAAATTTAAATATTTAAAAAATTTTTGATATACATCACCTTCGCATCATGTATACACTTGTCCAAACACACATCAATTATGGTATTATTGCATGGGGTCGAGTAACTAACAATTATCTGAAAAATCTCGAAATTCTACAGAAATGGCGCATAAAAATCATACTCGGTAAAAAACGGACTATTCTAGCAATGATCTCTATCGGGAATCAGGGTCTCTTGATATACGCCAAACTTTTTTACTCACTCTCTTAGTATACCAAAAAAAATATATTTCATTAAGCAAACACGTACGTCATATATACAACACCCGATATAAGAAAGAAGCTTTGGATGTACCTAAGATGACCAAAACTATTGGACAGAGATGTTATGTTTTCCTAGCTCCTAAACTATTTAATAAAATTCCATCTGAAATTAAGAATCTCAATTCATTATCCCTATTCAAGCAAGAAGCCAAGAAATGGGTTGATATGAAACCTAGAAATGAGATACACTGTTTAATAGACCTGAAAAACGCAAATTGAAATGTATCCATGTTCTAAAATCGTATCTACTTGTGTATCATATTCAGTATTTAATATATGTTTATATGATTGTGTTTCAATTAATTATTATAATTGTTTTTTATTGAGTTATTATGGTATATAATTTTAATTCTATTCAGATATAAATATATATATATATATATATATATATATATATATATATATATATATATATATATATATATATATGTGACTGTGCTTCAATTAGTATTATCGAATTCTTCATTTTTTTTTCTCCCATTAGTATTTTAATATGTTGATTATGTGATTGTGTTATTTACTATCGTGATAAATTTTTTATATATTTTAATTGTTTGTTCCATTGCTCTCCACTATTTTATCACTATTTTATTTTATCACTATTTTATCAATATTTTATGAATTCACTATATATTACAAATAAAGATTTTATCAATCAATTATAAATTTACTGTATATAACAAATAACTAATTATTATTTTAAAATTCATTGCATAATAACCTCAGTGATCCACGCGCAGGTTAGCCTTTGCAGATCTTCTCTGTGTTTATTTACTTGCATTCCTCATTAATTAATTAAAAGTGTATGTATCGATTCTATGGTAAATAAATATTATCATTATTATTATAGTTTGGGAGCTCAGTTACTGAGACTGAGAAGGTTTATTTTATTTTTTACTTTTCAGTTCCGTATTTCGTCGGTATAATTTTTTGTTAAAAAGTTTTTATTTTTCAATTTTGTATGGCTAAGATATACTAATTACTACCAACTTGTTTTTCGATTATTTCCAAAATACTTACTTACCCACCTTACTTCAACTACTACCAGTTAAATAATATGATTATCTACTTTTACTATTTGTTGTAATATAAATTATTTGTGTTGTTCTGGTTAGTTTATTTCATTACTCTGTATATCATTCCATCCTCTCATAGAATATAATGGTTTTGACGGATGTGGAACAGAAATAATGTCAGTAGCGATCTGTCATTGTCAACTACGTGTGTGTGCCAATGTTCATAAGTGAAAAATCAATTATCCCCTATTTTTCCACCCGTAAGGGTATATAATTCCATTCGAAATCTAAATATAAGGTATACCCTATCTATTAAAGAAAGAATCATCCAAATCGAAGAACCCAGTACAAAGTTATGCCTGATATAATCGGTTAACGGACCAGAATTCAGAGGGTGAGTGATCAATATCCTTCATTTCGCTACCCTTAGGGGTGGATTTCATCTGTTAAATTCAAATGGGACCAAAGTCGAAGTACACCCTATCTACTGAAAAAATAATTATGGGAATCGGACGCCTCAGTAAAAAGTTATGCGTGATCATACATAAAAAAATATGATGGAAAAAAAATATACGGGTCGAATAGAGAACTTCCTCCTTTTTGGTTTCGTCGGTTAAAAAGGTAATATTGAACAATTCAGTTCGTCAGAATGTTACCCTATCTTTTATTCAATGGGCAGTAGAAATAAATTCTTTTTTTTTGAAATAAAAACTATCTGTCAATTGTTTTCAGTATAGGGGTATACTCGAAAATTAAAAATAATATAGATTTCAAACTGAGAGAGTTATCAAGAAACAAAACACGCCTTTTCGCCTACTGAAACTATGATATCTTAACAGAAGATAACTTGTTGGTTTTAAAATAATGCTGGAAAAAAAATCCGGAAAAAAAATCCGGAAAAACGATTTTTTTGAGTATTCCTCGTATACACCCTAATGTACTATCATCAATAAGATTATAATTGAACATGTTCATGAGTTCCGATCAATATATTATCATCCTTACTTTGTCTTATTTCGACTAAAAAAACACAGTTTTTTTCTTTGTCAATCCTACCCCAATACGACGTTTTTACGAACTTTAGCCGCTTATATCTCAGAAACTAAACATAGAAAATCATTTGAACTCACACGTTTCTCTTATCCATCCATCCTACTATAGAATAATAACATTTCAGCCAATTCGACCAAGGGCCAATTTCCCATATGTTCTTTAAAGATTCAATCAATTGAAACTGATTTGCATGAACCAAATATCTTCTTCCACCAACTCTATTCATAACTCGTTCTGGCAGAAATGTTGTTTCAACCATGTCGAGTTGATGAATTCAATATATTGTCAATTCAACAAAATAAGCTGATTTCTCCACTGAAAATATCTATTCAAATCATTTTGTTAATCCGGACATTTAAGTCCGGACGTCACAACGATGATGAGTTGGCTTTGCTATTCGATAATATTATCCAAGTCAGAGTCAGTTGTGCAATAGCTTCGCCATCTAACGCATATAATTCAACCGATATACAATTTTTCAATCCATTTCTGTTGTTTGATAGATGAACATATAGTCAAATCAAAGAAATCTTAGCATTGCATTAAGATATCCATTTTGTCACCGAAATATAATGATTCCATCAATCGAATACCCTGTGTTTTGTAATGAATTTTATTTAGTCGGGTCAAGCCAATAAGAGTGAGAAAATAAATTTGGTTGAATTAACAAATCCTTTTTTTCTAGTATGGTTTTAACAATGTGGTATATGAAATGAAAACAAAATATTCCGATAATTCTTAAAACTTTCATGAATTTCAAGATATGGAATTGAAATATTCCTTCACCGATATGAGAATGATTATTCCTTATTTCTACAGGTAAAAAATTCGCAATGTTGGAGATGAAAAGCATTGTCTCCAAGATCTTGAGGACATATGAGTTGCTGCCGTCTTCACCTGCCCATCCTTTGGTACTATTGCCTGACCTCGTCCTCGTTTCGAAAGGTGGAATACGTATTTCCATCGAAAGAAGAGAAACAACCAAGGGTGTGACTACAAACGGCATGAACGTAGTGAATGGCGTGAGGGGTGTATGAGAATACGGTGAAATGCATAAGACTGCTGGCAAAACCTAGGAAGTGCGTTCCTATATGTTGAGAAGACTTACTTTTTTACCAATTACTATTGGAGGTATTGTAACAAGTCGATTTCGAAAATAATGTTCGTGGAAAGCACTTGGAGAAATATATTTATATGCATTTTGGAGGCTGGTGTGTCCATATATTCTGAAAAAAAATATTAATCTGGTTTTTAAAAAAATGTTTCAGTTGTAATTCGAAGAGGGATATACCTATCTAAAACTCTCCGACTCGCACGTTACTGACAGACATGACCGGTTTATATGAGTTTCTGTTATTTTCCGATCTATTTGCATTATCTATGGCGGATTCATGGCAAAGTAACTGAAAAGAGTTTTGCACATTATTATAAAACCGATAACTTTTTTAGTGAATCTTTCATTTTTAAATGGCAGTTTCCCTACATCCCTAAAAATGGAAAAGGTATTTCCCCTGCGTAAGAACAAAAAAATATCGACTATGAAAATTTTAGATCAATCACTGTCCCCCAGAGCTTCTCGAAAGTCTTCGAGTATGCATTCCTAGAGCGCTTGAATGATTTTCTGGATTCACACAATATCTTGATCCCATGTAGCATGGAAAATGGAAAATCGACTCAAACTGCTCTACTAACTTTCTATGAAATTCTGATAGAGTTCATTGAAGTGGGCGAGTGCCATTTTGTGCGATTTGAGCAGGGCTTTTGACGTGAATAACCTGAAACTGCTGGATATCCTCGTTTCTCAGTAACAGAAACCAATGCGTCTCATTGAGATTTGATCAAGGTGGTGTGGTTCCGTTTCCCACGTCAGAAACAAAACTGGTGTGCCTCAGGGATATATATTGGGGCCGGTTCTGTTTCTCTTATTCAAAAACAATATCGATAGGGAAATATCATACTCATTATTTACTGCATATGCGGATATTGATCTCGGATCAGCAAAATGATATTTTAACACAAAAATGTACGGATATCCTGAACCTAACCTCTGAATACGTCAACAGACAGGATCTATTTGTTTATGCTAAAAAAACTCAAGTTATTCGTTTTCATAACTATCAGAATGAAACCGAAGAACTCCAACTTAAGGTTGATAATACTACCTTACAAAGCTCTCATAATGCAGTTAAATTATTGGGTATGCAAATGGATGAATATCTGAGCTGGATTCCACACTGTGAACAGCTGGTTTCTGAATTGTGCTCACTCATATATCTCTTTAGGAATCTAAGAGTCGTTTTGAATAAAAAACAACTCATCATTGTATATTATGCTTAGCTTGAGTCTAGGCTGTGTTTGCTTGTGGGGCAACTCAACAATGAGTAGGAACGTCTTCATTGAACAGAAGGCTATTTCCCGTTGTATATTCAACACCCCCAAACGAAGCTCTTGTAGAACCCTTTTTATAAATTAGAATATTCTAACTCTGACAAGTCTTTCAGTTTAGGTATTCACCAATAAAACCGACTTCATTCTGAACAGTGATATTCATGATAAGAACACTCGTCAGAAACGAATGATACATGTCAAAATTGCCAAATATAAGATTACTCAAAATGCTCCTAGATGTTTTGGAACTAAAATTTTCAATCACGTTCCAGTAATGATCAAGAGAGCTAAAAATACAACGGTTTTTTAAGAACGTCTGAAGTCGTTTTTGTTGTTTAATTGTTTTTATACAATCGATGAGTTTTTATCTAGTCCTCTGTGACCTACTCTACTGTGTTTGTGCAATATTGTTCACACCCGTAAATCCGTTTGCTTGTTTTTTAGTACTAGTTGTAAGTTAGATACAAGTACTGAACTATTCTTATACAAAACGATATTTTCTGTCATTTTAAGGAAAATAAAGGATTTGATTTGATTAAACCAATTTCGAACGACAAAAATATATATATATATATATATATATATATATATATTGTAATGTAATGATGATTTATATAAAATGAATTTTATAATTGAATTTTGTTATTATTATTATTATTAATATATTTTTGCACCGCGTTGGGCGCCATTTGTTATGTATTGATGATATGACAAATTATTTTGTCATAATTTCGCCCCACGTTTTGGGTGCCAATTGTAATATAATGATAATTGTAAAAACAATAGTTGTTATGATAATAGTTTTTTTTGTTATGATATAGATAAGTATTTTCGCTGTGTATAATATTGCAATGATGATGTAATAATAATTGCTAGCTAACGTCACTGTTCTCTCGTCACGTTGCTGCCAATTTTTATCACTTTCCTCACCACAGCTAAGCACAGTTGGTACGCCTCTCATCTCAGATAGCCGGTTCAGGCAATTTAGCCACTAGCCACTGCTTGATGTCATTTTCTATTCAGTGTTTATAAATACGATTGCTGATAATTGTGGAAAACAAGCAACAAAGTATCAAAAGCAATTATTTCCTTTATTCAGGAAAACTTAAATTTACCTGGCCTACGATCGATAACTTATTCTAATGTCAATCTACAAATTTCCATGGATAATCATGGGAAAAGTTCATGGGTAAAATAGACACAACCTCACTTTTACCTTGATAGTGAAATCTTCTTTAATAGTTCAAGTTCAAATGAAATAAAGTTCTTCTGATGGGATATTAGTTATTAGTGAAATTGTTCAGTTCGTGATGTGCACTAGGAAAGTTTATACCTGTCGCTGGAACGGTCGCTGATCAATATACACCAGGATTTGGATTTCCTCCCAATCCAATTCTCAGGAACTCCAATACCAAAAAGAAGGAACCATACAAATTCAGAAATCAGCTTTGAATACTTGTATATGGTGTACAAATAAGGTGATGTTGGTTTTCTGCTTATTATGTTGAAATTAATGAATTTTTTTTTCTCCCAACAAAACGTGGCATTCGTTTTTGAATTATTTTCAGTCTCCCTCGTGGCTTTGTTTTCCGTTTCCAGGATACCATTTTTCCTTCATTCCTTTTGATTTGAATTTTTGAATTCGCGCACTATATTGTCACATTTTCACTGTTCGGGGTTATTTGTCAAAACTTATAAATAGAACTATTTTTACTTTCTTATAAACTATATACAATTTCAGTGATAATTGTCTCTGACACTTTCTCGTTCTTATTTTCTCACAATTTCAAATCTTACATTTGACCATACTGTTCCCTGATAGGCTATTGTCACCAAAGAGTTTGCTGTTCTCCCATTGGCTAGTTTTAGTTAGATACAATTTAATATACTGTATGTTTCAAGTTTATAATTTTGTGGATCACATTTTATTCAGGATGATTTTGTAAGTTTAGACTTTTTTGTTGTCTTTTGAACAATTATGGTTTGTAATCATTATGACAGTGTATGAAATTGATTGTGTTATAGTATTTGGACATTTTCATCTATTCATATTATACAGAGGCTTAATAAAGGAAATAGAACTTCAAAAATTAGTTAAAAACAATCTCTTGAAACTAATAGCTATTAAATAATTATTCTTTTTGTGGGTTTTTTCCTTTAAAAATTTAAAAATATATAACTGGTTTTTCATAACATAACAATATATATATATATATATATATATATATATATATTATAGGGTGTCAACGAATCTATTAGACAAGTCATAACTTCTAGAATATTATGTGTATCAAAATGAGATTTGGTATAGGTAAATGGTAGGTGAAGAGTAAAGTTTTCGCATATTTTTTACTTTCTGGCCACTTTCGGTTTCACCGGAAATGGCTCCAGTTTCGAATTTTCAAATGGAACACCCTGTATATTGTAACATTTTTCTATTTCCATGTCAGTTCTGGATCAGAATGTAACATTTCAAAAAAAATTAACGCCTACTTAATTTTTCCACTAAAACTTTTGCGATTGTAATTTTCAGACATCACCTGAGGTCCTCAGATTAGTTTACGTCCGATCATGGCCACCTAGATGCAATATTAAAAGTGACTGTGAAAAAATGAAGTGGACGTAAGAACTTCAAAATGTCACATTCTGATCCAGAATTGTGTCAGAAATCTAAAAATGTTACAATATACAGGGTGTTCTGATTAAAAATTCAAAACCGGAGACATTTTCGGTGAAACCGGAAGTGACCAGAATTCGAAAAACTTGCGGAAACTCTCCTCTTCACATATTATTCACCTATACCAAATCTCATTACAATACACCTAATATTCTAGAAGTTATTACTTATCAAATAGATTCGTTGACAGTATATATCTGGAAAGTAGTTTTTTAATCCTGTTATGTATAGGTTTTATTTCTTTGGAGTAGGATTCTGGGTGATTATGAACTAATGGATTAGATGCTTCGTTTCATCCCTGGCCTGGGACTTCTTCAGGCTTTATTTTATGTTAAGAATTGCATTTTTATGTTCTGGAAAAAAAATATATTGTTAGATTTTTTTTTGGAAAATTGGAAATGTTTCTTATGTATATGATATTGCTATCAATTTTTCTATTATTTCAATTCATTGAAAAAACATTATCGTACCACATAAAAACAAACATTTTCAATTTTCCAAAAAAAATCAAACAGTATATTTTTCTTCCAGAACATAAAAATGTAATTCCAAACGTTAAATGAAGCCTGAAGAAGACCCCGTTCTGGGATGAAACGTAGCATCTGATCCAACAGTTCATAATTACCGAGATTCCTACTCCCAACAACAAAATAACCTATATATATATATATATATATATATATATAGGTTATTTTGTTGTTGTAGGAATCTCGGTAATTATGAACTGTTGGATCATATATATATATATATATTTATAAACAATAAACATAAAAAAGTGAAGCAATTACTGTAGCCAGCAGCAAGAAAATTCACATATATATATATATATATATATATATATATATATATATATATATATATATATATATATATATATATATATATATAACCCTCAGAGAAAAGTGCTAACCGTAGACACGTGTTTCGGGCTCTCGGCCCTCATCAGTACGGTGGAGAAGTGCAAGGATGAACAACACTTGGTAGAAAACGACAAATCAACGGAGTCAACAAACAGAAGCCAGCCGCTCATTTGTGATTTCGGTCAGCAGACCCTGAATTCCAGGGCAACAACCAACGTCACCACGGAGGCAGCTATAGCTACCTGCGTGACATCCGAGTCCAGGAATATAAATATGAAAGAGAATAATATCGAGGGGACTGTTGAAAACAAAATGGAAGGAATTCAATGGACATAACCCTCAGAGAAAAGTGCTGACCGAAATCACAAATGAGCGACTGGCTTCTGTTTGTTGACTTCGTTGATTTGTCGTTTTCTACCAAGTGTTGTTCATCCTTGCACTTCTCCACCGTACTGATGAGGGCCAAGAGCCCGAAACACGTGTTTACGGTTAGCACTTTTCTCTGAGGGTTATGTCTATTAAATTCCTTCCATTTTGTTTTCAACAGTCCCCTCGATATTATTCTCTTTCATAAATATATATATATATATATATATATATATATATATAATATATATATATATATATATATATATTGTTATGTTATGTTATGCCAGTTGTGAATTTCAAAAGACAAAAAAGCCACAAAAAGAATAAATAATAAATAATTATCAATTTCAAGAGTTTGTTGTAAATAGCTTTTAAAATTCAATGTATTTTATGAGCCTAGGTATGATGTGGATAGATAAAAATGTCAAAGTGCTATGAAACAGTCAATTATATACACTATCAAAATTATTATAACTCATAATTGCTCAAAAGACAACTAAAAGTCAAGATTTACAAAATTATCATGAATAAAAAGTAATCAACACATTTATAAACTTGAAACACTCTGTACATGAAATTGTAGCAAACTAAAAGTCAGCCAATGAGAGAACAGCAAACGTCTTTATGGAAGATAGCCAATCAGAGAAGAGATGATCAAATGAAAAGTTGGAAATTGTGAGAGAATGGCAAAGAGAAGGTATCATAAGCAATTATTATTCAAACTTGTAATTAATGATAAGAATGGGAATTTAATTGTGTGTATAAATTGTGCAACATTAATATAAACAGTGCAAAGTGACAATTTGGTGCGCGAATTCGAAATTTCAAATGGAACAACAACAAGGGCAAGATGTTGCGAAGCAACGGAAAAACAAAGCTTCGAGGAGATCGAAAATATTTTCCAAAGCGGAAACACGCACAAAATTTCACTAAAAGAAAAATGGAATAATTCCATCATTTGTTTAACAAAACAAGATTACCTTAATGATATCATATATCCACGATTCCAAAAGCTGAGTCCCGCATCGATACGTTCCTGACACATGGTTTTTGCAGTCCTAACGAAGGCTGGAGAGAGGAGACTTCCTGTTTTTATGGTATAGTTGTGAACACCAACAGTTCCAACCAGGTATAAAACCTTTAATAGTGCTTTCCCGGTCCTGAACTATTTCACAAATAACATTTTTCACAATCGATGAATTCTATGTCACCTTTTTATGAACAATAACAGAAAATTACTCTCACAGAGAAAGTGAGGTTCTGTTTATCTATCCATGATATGCATTTTATGAGTATCCGTGAATAATTGTTTGATTCACTCTAGCATAAGTTATTTCTCGTAGCCCAGGTAATTTTAAGTCTTCCTGAATAAAGGAGATAATTGTTTTTTGATATTAAGTTTGTTTATTTCCTCACAATGATCAACTAACATAACTAAGATCATTCAGTAAACTGAAGTTAGCCACCAGTGGCCAAATTCCTTTGGAACCGACTATATGAGACAAGGGCGTACCGACTGTTGTTAGCTGTGGCGAAGAAAATAATAATTGTTGGTAGCGTGACGAGAGAACAGTGACGTTCGCTGACAATTATTATTACAGGGTCAGAAATATCTATTTACATCATATCAATTTGGCTCAACGAATAGTAAAAAAAAAAAAATATTATTAGCAATTTTCATTCAATAAAAACATAATAATTTTCAATTCATCATAACATAATAATATAAATATATATATATATATATATATATATATATATATATATAATTTTTTAACAAGAATAGGATATAATCAAATCAGGTTTTCATAATTTTCACAGATCTTTCATATGTAGCGGATATTCCCCTGCAGAACCAGGGATTTCAGCTGAACTCTCAATATTCAATAGAGTTAATAATAGTGGACATGAAACCTTGTGTTACTCCATATTGAAGTGAAACTTTGATTCCAAGGATTTTATTGTAATTTCGATTTCACTCACTGTGAGTGGTTTCTCCAATTTGAAAAAATACATACGTTGTATTTTTAGTGTACGTTCTCTTGTGTCATTAACAATGATTTTTTGATATTTTGCTTTATGTTAAAAAAATATTTAATGAACATTTTTTTGAATAAATTCAGTGATTTTGGATTTTCGTATTTTTTCTGAAACTTTTGGATTCTTATTGAGGTAGGTCATGGGTTATTTTTCCCTTCACTACATAACAGTTTTTCGCATTTCTGATATATTGTGTGATATCGATTTCATTGTAACGCAAACATTTCGTATTTCACCATATTTACTCATACGAAATAGCATAATTACTCATACGAAATTTTGTGGGCGAGAATAGATATCAAATGTGTTCGGAAAGTATGTGATTTGAATGAGATTGTTATGAGGGATCGACTATTTTGACAATTATAGATATGAGAACAATGTGAATTTAGATAAATAGATTTACGAGTAGTGGTATTGCACATTTTCGAACTGGGTTTTCCGGCAATCATCTAGCCAATTGGGCAACTAACATAAATTATAATGCACTCTCAGATGAATTAGAATACTCCACATGGATAAAAAATGTATAAATTAGTATTTTCAGTAATTGTCTTATGGTTAGATTAGTATATTTCTTACTTTGGCTCAAGGACTAACCAACCAGTGATTTGTATTTCGCTTGGTGAATCTGATACTCGGAAGGGACCATCATTATTATGCTCAGGACGGTATAGTTGAGGCGCGTCTCGTATGTAAAATATTCTTGAAGATATTATGGCATATAATTTTTTTGGTCATTTTCATCCAATGAATGAATAATATTCATGCTGATACCCTCGGAAGTGTGGCATACGGTTTTGGTAACGTCATCAAAATGGCGGGAGATGAAAATAATAATCAGTAATATTACTTTTATTTATACACAAATTTTAATTTGATAAAACTCATTGAAATGTATATTTTCAGTTCTACAAGGAAGGTGATATGAAAGTTTTTGATTGTTCCCCTTTTTTTTGAATGAAATGTTAAATATGAATTTCAATGGAGCCGTAACAGACAAGTCTCGACATGGAAACATTGTTTTCCGTTACCATACGATCGTATCGATTGGACGTGTCTCATATTGAAGGGTGTGGATGTCTTTTGTTTTATTCATTATCCCATCACGTTTTTCAGGATATACTTAGGAAAGAGTTGCAGATAGTAACCAGGTACTAATTCATTTTCACATATTATATTGTTGATTATGTTGATTGACTTATTATTGTACTTACAATGGAATTGAAATCTTTTTAGATCATTGCTTTCCTTTGGTCAGACACTTATTTAGTCTCGATATATCAATTCCATTGGCGTACGATAGGGATTTTTCAGATGGTTCAAGATTTTATCCTAGTATATTCTGTGAACTAGATTAGTATTTCTATTACAGGCTGAGTTATGGAGGCTGTTATTCAAATAGAACATTCCTCAGGATCAAAATTCAATCGCAGTAGTAATATAGACTTCAAGTTGTGTATATTATGCCAAACTTTGAAGAAAGAACCATCAGTTGAAAAAAGTAGGAGTTTGCAGATATTGCTGAAAGCACTGAAAATATGGCACCAATATGAAGACAAGGATTATTCGAACATTATACAACACTTGGAAAGACCTACTCTTGACAAAAATCAGAATGGAGCAGAGTGGCATCTCTCCTGTTACAAACTATACGCACAGAGTTCATATTGCTGAAAGACCA